>QEPC01009281.1:3950799-3983971 GCA_003113815.1 Sphenodon punctatus
GCCGAGACACGAACGACCGAACCGAACGGGCGAACACGAACGCGAGGTACGACCGAACGACCGAACACGAACACACGAACCGAACGCGGCCGAACCGAACGGCCGAACGCGAACACACGAACCGATCGCGGCCGAACCGAATGGCCGAACACGAACCGCGATCTGTTCGCCCATGCCTAGTGTTTTCTGCTTTTCCCTCCTGGGGCACACATTGTAGATCTGCATGCAACCAAGCCAAAATAACTTGCAAGGGAATTAGTAGCTTTTTTTGGTCAAAGGGAGGGATTTTAGCTTTATACATCTTAAGGATGGGGGCAGTTAAAGTCCCTCCCCCAGTTCCTTTATGGGATTGAAGTATGGGGTCCAACTTTACTCTATGCACTGGAATCAGGACAAATCAAATATCAGTTTGGCTTTAAGATTTCAACCATTAATTATTTGGTGAAAATTGACATTGTTTTTTGACTGATTTGAGTCAAAGCTAACAACCTGTGAGCTAAAAGCACACAGAAGTATTTTCACAGAAAATGTTCATGTGATAATTTCAAACAGATTTATGGAAACTGCAATCCATTCAGACAATTCATGACAGAATAACGGGCAATACATGATGGATAAATTGTTTGCTGTAAATAGTTCTGGACAGAAAATTAATTATCATAAAAATAAATTATTGAGAGCATTGGAAGAGTTTAAAATCTTAACCTGGGGAGTCATTAATTTGCTAAGAAACAACCAAATAAGGTCCTGGAAGCTAATACAATGCCCTAGGTTGACAGTTAAGTGGTTCAAATTCAGAAAAATGCACTATGAAATGGATGACACATACTATATCAAGGACAGAAATGGCTCTCTCCAAATCAAATATGGATTAGGAAGAGATGTGCCTGAGACACAGCATGTTAGTGAAGATAAAGGATCTGAATGCCAAATGGAGGAACTGTCACAATATATTGCCCCCAGGGTAAATGGGAAGATAGAGAATCAACCCATTGATTCTCTATCAATGCAGCAGTGTACATTCCTATTGTTAGGAGTTTTGCAACAGGGCAGAGGCTCTGTGGGTAAATGGCCCTTTAAGGAGGTGCATCTCTTCAAGGGTAGTAGAAGGGCCCACTGAGATCAGGCGTGGCAGAGTCAGCCCAGGGTTGGGTTAAAAGCTTGAGCTAGGCTAAGTGAGAAGACACTGTGTGAGTGGCAGGAGTTGGGAGAGAACTCTGCCTCAACAAAGACAAGTTACCGGAGAATGACTAAGAGAGGCATCTGGCCCGGGGCGGGGGGGACTGTGCATGGCCAGGTGAACTTCTGAGTATCAAAGAATCATGTGTAGGACTGTATAGATGTTTCCCAGGCCCTGTTTTAATATTTTTAATATTTTGAATTGTTTTTGATGTGTTTTAAATTGTTTTATATGTATTTTATATGTATTTTTTATTGCTGGAAGCTGCCCCAAGCTGTTCTCAGGAGGGGCAGGGTAAAAATCTAGAAAATAAAATAAATTAATTAAATAAATAAATAAATATAAATTAGGATAGTGTATTGACAATAAAGACATTGGGAGCTAAAATCCCTTGAAGATTGTGATTCTGGGGCCCAATCGTGCCAAGATTCACCCAGGTGCACCTGACCCTGCTACATCTGGTGGAGAATACCAGCCCTCTCAACATCAGCTGTCATGCCATCTGCAAAAATGGGGGTGAACCTGCTTAGGGTGGTTTACTTGTGGATTTGAGGAGGAATGCACCTGGAGGTGAAATAAGTGAGTGACTAATGAGTCACCTGCACCCACAGGAGCTCCCTGAGGCAAAGGTTGAGCCGGGATGCCTGATAATGCTAATGCATGGAGGAATTTGCCTACATAGCGCCCAGGAGGTTGAGCTAACAACATGTCAAGGTGTGAGCTAAACGAACAATTCAAGTTATCGACTTGGCTAGACCCAGAGATGCGTTGTGCACTGGGGTTTGAGGAGGATAACTCCTGGGTGGTAGAACTGCCAAAGACCCCTCTGGAGCAATGGACCCCAGCTTGAGGAGTGCCAGGACACCAATGGCCAGTTCAGCAATGAGCCCCGAGAGCGATGAGAGTCTGGGGAAGGAGCGGTTGCTTTGGGACAGCCATGATAAGAAAGGGCTCAGCGGGACAGCAGTGCCAGGACAACGCAAGAGAGTGGAGGTACTGGGAACCCATGTGAGGTGGTACCTCAAAAGATTGTTATTTCTGTGGACATTGGAGAAATATTTTGTAGCTTTGCCTCTCCTATGTGTATAAAGACACAAGGACTTTAGGGTGACAGAGAAGGGAGGGTTATGGATACATGTGCAATGCCTATAGAGCACCCCGGAGGTGTTGGATTTGTAATTAAGTAGGTCATGCGAGGAGAACCTGCCCTACCTGAGCAACACAGAATAGAGTAGAAAGGCCTGTTTGGGAAACCCTGAGGGAAGAGGCCTGAATGAGGGAGCAGACCATGCAGACTCAAATGACGGATCCCATGTTGTAAAGAATATTCCAGAATATAGGGCGTTCTTAGACAGCAGAATTTTCACCTGTAGCTTTAAAGTGCAGCTCGGGGAAACCCCCACGTGTGTGTGTGTGTAATCAGATGCTCCTTGCTGGACCAGAAGTCACCCGGGTGCTGTTGGAAACAGTGGCACCGGGTGACTCCCAGAAGTTTTGAGATGTGGACTAGGTAAGATTCCAATAATAGAGGTCTTACCAGTCTGCATCTCAAAACTTCTGAGTTGCCTGGTGCCGTTGTTTCCAATGGTGCTCAGGCAATGTTTGGTCCAGCAAGGAGCATCTGATTCCCCCCTGCAGGGGTTTCCCTAAGCCACATTTAAAGCAATGGGAGAAAGCTCTCCTGTCTAAAAATGCCCATGGAGATGGTTGTGAGAGCAGAGGAAGACTTCAGAGGGGAGGTGACAGAGTTAAAAGCCTCTAGAAAGGAAGTAATTATGGGACAAAATGGAAGTTAGAACAGGAGCTAAGAAGGCTAAAGGTTAAGGGAAATGGACGGGGTGAAGGCCAACAAGAGGACCTGATGCCAGTAGAGTTAGACAAGGAAGAACCCTTGGGTTCTTAGCAGTCTATGGGGGAGATGAGCGGGAGGAACTAGATGAGAGTAGCACTGCTAGAATCCCCCAAGATCAAGGGGACTTGGGGATTAAGAGAGTAGAGTCAAGGGGAGTACAGCACATACCCTCACTAATATTGAAGGAAGAGGTTGACACACAAATGTCCTGGTGAGGAGGAGAGGAGGAATGTAACAGCCAGGACAGAGTATCTGCGGGTAACTGGCCCTTTAAGGAGGTGCATCTCCAAAGGTAATAGAAGGGGCAGCTGAAATCAGGCATGGCAGAGCCAGTCCAGGTTGTCAGTGTGAGAGGCAGGAGCTGGGAGAGAACTCTGCCTCAATGAATACAAGCTACTGGAGACAGAGGGGCTGAGCGAGGTGCCTGGCCAGGTGAACCTGTGAGTACCAAAGAACCATGTGTAGGACTGTGTATAGAGACTGGGATAGTGTATTGATAATTTTTAATTTATTTTTACAGATTTCTAACCCGCCATTCTGCCTCAGACAGCTCTGGGCGACGCACAACATCAAATATTAAAAGCATTAAAGCAACAGAATGACTGAATTGGAAGAGGCGGAAGCTATTGCTAGCTTTAAAAAATGGGAAAGCACCTGGGAATGACTTTATACCAAGTGAAGTCTTTAAGAAAAATCCCCAGTGGTGGCTCAGTGCCCTGGAGAATCTCTTTTCCCTAGTAAATGACACAGGAGTCATACCAGCCCAATGGAAGGTAAGTATTGTTGTCCCCATTTACAAAAAAGGGGACAGAAAAGACCTGCAAAACCATAGACCAATTAGTCTCCTACCCATTATCTCCAAATTATACTCAAAATTGTTACTGGTACGTCTGACAAATTGGGATCAGGGACTGCTGGCCGAGGAGCAGGTGGGTTTTCAGCCAGGCAGAAGTACAGTTGATCACTGCTTTATCTTAAATCTCCTTATTCACCAGTGCAAGCATAAAGCGCTTGGCTTATATGCCGCCTTTATTGACTTCTCTGCCACCTTCGATCTTATAGATAGGAATGCTCTCTGGTTAAAATTGGAGTATATGGGGATGGAGGCGAGATTACGCTCGCTTATTAAATCTTTATACACAGAAACTAGCTTGCTGGTGCTTAATTCACAGGGTGAACCAGCAGGGAGCCTTATCTGAGGAAGTGCAGACAACAAGAGGGGTGTGACAGGGCTGTCTCCTTGCCCCCCTCCTCTTCAATCTCTATGTCAATCAACTGATCCTGAATTGTAGGGGAAATGAGGGATACTTGGCACCCAGGATTGGAAACCACCGTATATCCATACTAATGTATGCAGATGATACTGTCCTCCTGTCTACTGCCAGACTAGGGCTTGTGAGACTGCTTACGGATTTCGGGAAAGATTGTGCCCATCAGGGTTTACAGATAAATTACAGCAAAACTAAGATCTTGGTATTTAATAGGCACCATAAGGTGTATTCATGGTGTCTGAATGGGCACCAAATTATGCAGGTTCGCACATTCAAGTATCTGGACCTAGTTTTTGCCGACAATGGATCTTGGTCCCTTCATATTCGATCAGCCAGAGTGGAGGCCTTAGCCAGTACCCGGGTGATACAGAAATTTTACTCTTCAAAGGGTGGTCGTTTGGTAGCACCTGCTTGCCTGATATATGAAAAGAAAATACTAGCAAAGATGCAATATGGGGTCCAGATCTGGGGCTGCTATGCTGCGACTTCATCGATACTAGAGCCAGTAAGAAGTAAATTTATGAAAAAGATTCTGGGAGCCCCTCAGGGCATCCCTACCGCTCTTATAAACTTGGAATTCGGACAACCCTCAATAGAGGCGGTACTGAAGAAATGTGTACTGAATTATGCTTTAAAATTAGCCCATTCCTCCCCAGACACAATCTTGTTTAGGTGTTTTCAGGATGAATTAAACACCTCTGAGCTTCCTTGGTCTACATACGCCAAACAACGCATGTGTGAGTTGGGCCTTCCTCTTTCCTTCCTTTCCTTATTCACGTGGAAAGTGGGGGGAAAAGTACTAGGTGAAAGGATTAGGGATGTAGATCTTCAAAACCTGAGGAGCCGAGCAAGTAGTGTCCACTCTGCTCCTCTCTATCAATTTATTCTTCCCCCGAAGGAGGAGTGTAATTATTTGAGGGAGTTATTGGATCATCGTCAAAGATGAGCTTTTTCTACCCTCCGGCTCCAATTCTTTACATCAGCAGTGACGTTGGGCAGATACAGTGGTCTGTCATATGCTCTAAGACTTTGCCTGTGTGGAAAGGGCCAGATTGAGGATCTTCCCCATTATTTTCTGTTTTGTCCTTTATATGTAACCCCCCAAGATGAACTTTGGCAGCAGTTGGGATATGATAACTTCTATATATTTTGCACACCTTCTATATATTTCTTGTTCGACTGCCTCTCCAATAAATCTGTAATGGTCACGGCAGCAGTGGCTAAATTTGCTGTAAGAGCTGAAGCAATTAGAGCAAGATATTGATTTCCTATTGATGTGGTTGGATTTATCCTTCCAATATAATTTCAAAATACGGTTGCAGATTGGGAGTATATTAGTTTAGATGAGTTTTAACTTGAATTGTTCCGTTATTTGCCATGACTAAGGCCAGCACAAATAAACATATTATTATTATTATTATTATTCCCATTTACTTAGATCTTTTGCTAAAGCTGCAGGGGTCAAGCATTGCCACCGTAAGCCCCGAGAAGGGCAAGGCACAGTACCAGGCAAGGTTTATGCTTTGGGAGCAATTATATCCTAGATAAAACCTTTTCATAGTTTATGGGAAATGGTACATATGAGTATATCCCAACCAAAGTAAGTAATTAATTGATGCGTTTGATGGTTTTGCTGTCTATGTCATGCTTTATTGTTCTATTATGTTTGTATTGTTACTAGTGCTTCGCATGTATGTATGCATGTATATTTTTATCTTTGAAAGGGCTATGGTGCAAGCCAATGCCACAATAAACAATATATATAACATTATATAGATAGCCTTACATGGCAGGACCATTTCTTAAAAACTTTTAATATATTTCCAGACGAGAGTGTTGCAGTCTCCCCTTACTGTTCAATTGCCCACCGTGTACTAATCACCTTGGAGGAGATCGGAAGGCTCCTAGATCAGTTACTAGCGAATAAGGCCCCCGGTGAGGATGGGATTCCTACCGATCTCCTCCAAGAGTATAGGCAGTGGTGGACCCCTGTACTTTTCCACCTGTTTAATTTTATTATACAATATGGGATAGTACCGGCTGGCTGGAACATGAGTACTTTTGTTCCAATTTTTTAAAAAGGGGACAAAGCACTCCCTGCCAACTACAAGCCAATCAGTTGAATTGATATTATTGCCAAGGTTTTCGCCAAACTTTTACTGGACAGACTAGAGAGTTGGGCTGCCGAGAATTTTTTGTTAGCAAAAGAGCAAGCAGGATTTAGAGCTAATCGCTCAACACTGGATCAGTGTTTTGTCCTGTCTCATATAGTGAACAAATATGTCCACATACGAGACAGTTCTGTGTTTGCTCTGCTTGTCAACTTAAAGGCCGCTTTTGATAGCATAGACAGGGCAATTTTGTGGAAGAAACTACAGGCCCTAAATATCGACGAGCAACTCCTCTCTCCAGTCTGCCTTTTATATTCCAACACTTGGCTGCGAGTCAGACTGAACTCAGTGGGGGCAGTGTCTGACCTAATTCAGGCAACTAACGGGGTCAAGCAAGGATGTATGCTGACTCCCTTTCTTTTTAACATCTTTATTAATGACATCGTTGAAAGTCTGCAAGGCTGTGATGGCCAATCCCCGACGATTGGTGGAAGGCCTGTACCAATATTGCTTTACGCCGACGACATGGTCATTCTTTCAACTTCTAAAGTCGGTATGAATCGGCAGTTGGCAACTTTAGACCAATATTGTAATGTTAATCATTTGAGAGTTAACCAGGAAAAAACCAAAATTATAGTCTTCTCTAAGTTTAAATATTTAGGAATTTGGTTCTCACGCCTGGGGAGCTGGAGAACCCACTTGGATTTTGTTAAATTAAAAGTGATACAAACTGTCAATGGGTTGTGGAAATTCTGGAGAACTTGGGCTGGGAAAAGAGTAGCTCCTCTGCTTAAGCTGCTCCGTGACAAATTGCTGCCCCAGTTGTAATACGGGGTTGAGATTTGGGGTTTGACAAATATAGAACAATTTGAAGTTGTCCAAAATAAAATCCTTAGAACCATTTTGGGTGTTTCACGAGGTACCCCTTCCTCCTTGCTTAGAGCCAAAACTGGCATATCTCTGATTGCCTTTAAAATTAGGTTCTTGATGATGGGTTACTGGCTCCAAGTGTGGGATATGGAGCCTGGCAGGCTCCCAAGAATCTGTTGGCAGGAACAGTCCAATGTACTTGTGGACTACAAGTGGCAAAAGGTGGTTGAGAGTTATTTTGCCCAGTTTGGCCTATCTACAGCAAGCCTGGTAGGATATTTGTTGCCAGGTTTTAGGTTAATATTGATTTATTTGGATCCATTTCCTAATTGATAATTAATAATTACGCAGGTTCAAAACCTGAACAAACAGCTAAATTATGCTAATACCCAGAGAGATTGAAATGACTACATAAATAAAGAGAAACACATCATTAGTAATAAGAATATAATTGAAAATATTTATGAAAACATAGTAAAAGCATTTTCTATGGGACAAGACCCCAAAACAGAATAAACCCTTAATAAGTGGTTTATATAGTATTTCAAAGGTACATGTTACATAGATAGAATTAAAGTTGAAACTTAAGATTGTTCTAAATATTAAAAGTACAAAGGTTAAAGTAATAAACTTAAAACTAGCATAGTTACCCAGGCATACAGGCTTAAGAAAGATAAAGGAAGATCATGTGACCAGAGGATCACCATGGTGACCAAAGAGCACCACGAGAGTGTTCATGGCGTCTAAGGTAACATTTCCTTGGTGACTTACTCTTTTATAAGAAAACTGATGTTACACTCAGGGTAAGTAATTCATATATTATTAACAGCCAATAGCATGATTGAAAAGGGTTGATGCATGCATAAAATTATAAATGTGTGACAACGTTTGTGGTTAAGATATTGGGGAACTAAAGTCGTTACCTCCGCCCATGAAATACCCTGTTTTTATAAACTGTTTTAAACCTCAATCTTGCAACCCATTTGTGCAACAAAGATGTTCCATCAACTGTATGCCTCTACTTCCCTAAATGTGAACTTACTCATATTTTCCTAAACGTTAACTAACAAGGTTAAAAGTTAAGCAGGGGAAAAGCTATCAGAAGACCAAATATGTCCAGACTCTAGCCAATCTGTTAAACGTATCTCACATAGGTCAAAACTGAGGGTAACATATTCTAGACTAAGTCCTTAATCAAAACCAGGCTCTTTGACATTGCCTTGCAGATTAAAAGTGTGACTTTAGGTGACCAGAAAATAGCTCTGTGGTATTCTTTGTTTAAAACGGGTGTTGATTGTGAATCTTATCTTTCATATATATCAAGCTTTAGAATCCAAAGGGCCCTAACTTCTTTAAGATTTAATATGATGACCACAAAAGTTATGGAAGGCCATTTTCAAGGGATCCCGACAAAATTATGATTCTGTCTTTGTGGACAATCTCAGGTGGAAGATCTCCAACACTACCTTTTAACCTGCCCTTTGTATGACAGGATTCGTGCTACTACATTTGGAATTTGGTTTGAGGGCAAAGAACACTGGGACCCCCTCCTTCGAATTTCCTTTTTACTGGCCAATTCCAATAAAGATATAACTAGGAAAGTTGCTGCATTTGCACTTGGATTGGAAATTGAAAGAAAGAAAATTGTTGTATAAAACTAAGCTTGCCCACAGGAAGGAATATTATGTCTTTATTCGGCCTATCCACTTAGGGGTGAGGTGTATTGTCTCAACCCAGACCCGAATCCCTCTGCCAATCCAATTTGATAGTCAGATGCAATTTAAAAGGCATGAGGACGGGTTTGGTTTGTATAATTTAAACTCCAGCCAGCCAGTTCAATTGAGCTTGTGAATAAGGTTATATATATGCAAAGGGGACCATATGAGCAAGGTTTGTTGTTAAATTTTTATTCTTTTTTAATATAAATTATTTTATTTGTTTCAGGGGTTAAGTGCTGCCAACACACGCCCTAGGAAGCGCAAGGCAAATTTTAAGTGTCGCAAATTTACTTACGGCCTTGCTGTCTTTGTATGTTTTTGTTTAGGCTAACGGACTAAACTACTGAATGTTACTGAAATTTTGATTTTTTTATGGATTTTGCACACTGTGATTTACTAGTGTCTGTTTTCATAGCTGTATTTATTCTCTGCCTTGGAGCAGTCTTTTACAACTATTGGATATATTTTATTTTATGGTTTTGTTCTTTTATGAACATTTACGTTTTTGGTAATGTTCTTTTATTTTGTTATGACCATATGGTTAAAACAATAATATCTCTCTCTCTCTCTCTCTCTCTTTATATATATATATATATATATATATAATATAAAAGCATTAAAACAACAACAAAGGGAGGAGTAAAAATCCCTAAGCACCCACCACCCTAACCCATTCCCCCCACCCTACCCCCCCAAAAGCCAGGTGGAACAGCCATGTCTTACAACAGCATCAAAACGAGGGAAGATCCGTGGTCAAATGGGCCTCCACTGGCAGGGAGTTCCACAGCCATGAGGTGGCCACTGAAAAGGCCTCCCCATCGTGGCCCCCCGGCAGACTTGGGGGACCTCCAGGAGAGCACCCCTTGGTGACCGCAGGGGCCGATCCTGAACCTGGGGGGTGAGGCAGTCCCGCAAATTGGTTGGGCTTGAAGCAGTTTAGGGCTTTATAGGTGAGCACCAACACCTTGAATCGGGCCCAGAAGACTACAGGCAGCCAGTGCAGAGACCAAAGAACTGGTGTAATATGTTCCCGGTGGCCCAGTCCCACCAGGAGATGGGCCGCTGTGTTCTGCACCAGCTTCAGTCTCCGTACTGTCACCAAAGGTAGCCTCACATAGAGCGTGTTACAGCAGTCAAGCCTAGAGGTGATGAAGGCATGGATGACAGTGGCCAGGTCAGAGTCCGAAACATACGGCCGAAGCCGACTCACCAGATGTAATTGGCGGAAGGCACTCCTTGCCGCAGTCTCTACCTGAGCATCTAAGTGGAGTTGTGAGTCAAGGACCACCCCCAGACTCCATACCTGGGGAACCAGCGGAGGGCAGACCCCATCAGTGATGGGGGCTGTTACCCCCATTGCCTTACCCACCAACATCACCTCCATCTTGTCGGGATTCAGCTTCAGTTGGTTTGCTCTCATCCAATCCCCCACAGCTTCAAGGCACCCGTTAAGCACCGAGACTGCCGGGCCTGGGTCTGATGAAAAAGAGAGGTAGAGCTGGGTGTCATCATCTTTTTGATGACACCGCATGCCAAACCTCCTGACCACCTCACCAAGTGGCTGCATATACATGTTGAACAGGAGAGGGGACAAAACAGAACCCTGCGGGACTCCACACAAGAGGTCTTGGTGTGATGAAAAATAATCGCTGAGTACCACTCGCTGAGTTCTTCCAGCCAGGAAGAAGTGGAACCAGTCAAGAACCATACTGCCCACCCCTGCACGGTCCCACAGGTGCATCACCAACATCTCATGCTCAACGGTATCAAACGCCGCCAACGGATCTAATAGAATCAACAGGGCCAAACAGCCCTGGTCTAATACTCTGTGAAGATAGTCAACCAATGCCACAAGCGCAGTCTCAGTGCCATATCCCAGACAAAACCCCGACTGCAAGGGATCAAGAAAACCGACACGATCCAGATGCTCCTGCAACTGCAGGGCCACCACCTGCTCAATAACCTTCCCTAAAAAGAGAAGGTTACAGACCGGCCGATAAGTGGCAAGGGAGTCAAAAGTCAAGCAATGGTTTCTTGATCAGGGGTTGCACTACTGTCTCTTTAAGGCAGCCCGACACCCTGCTCTCCCTAAGGGAGACATTGACCACCCCCGCCAGCAATGGTCCCATCGTCTCCTTACAGGCCTTAATCAGCCAGGACAGGCAAGGGTCCAGTTCACAACAAGTGGCCCTGATATCCCCAAGAACATCCTCTGCATCGGCAGGGGTCACCAACTGAAACTGATCCCACAAACAAGAACAAGGTGGGGCCTCCATAACCTCCAATTGCCCTACTGCAGAGAATGCAGCGTCAAAACCATGGTGAATCTGAGCGATTTTATCTGCAAAATAATCCACAAACAACTCTCAGCGGGCACTAGATGACTCCACTCCAAGGTGGAGGGAGGCCAGACTGACCAACCCCTGTACCACTGGGAACCGCTCCGCTGGATGGGATTCAGCAGATGCTATAAGGGCAGCAAAGAACTCTATCTTTGCTGTTTGCATAGCAATGGCAAAGGCTCGTAAACTCGCTCTGTGCCGCAACTTGTTGGCTTCAGCACATGAACAACGCCACTGTCACTCCAACCGCCTTCCCTCCTGCTTCAGCACTCGCAGCCCCTCTGGAAACCAGGGAGGCCTGCGGTACTGTCGCCTGGAAAGCGGATGCCTCAGAGCTATCCGATCAGTGGCCTCCATCAGCAAGACGTTCCACAGCTCAATGAGGCCATCAATGGGGCAGCCGTCCAGATCAGAGGGTAGGCAAAAGTTTTATTGTCAGCCGAATAGGCCATTATAATATTTGCACAGATCAGAGGGTATATTCCCCCAAAGCCTCCCGGAACCACTCCGGTTCCATCTGTCTATGGGGGCGGACCATTCGAATAGGTTCCACGCCCCTCCGGGGGCAAACATGCACCAGGAGAGGGGCCTGCAGGAGGCAATGGTCCATCCACGACAAGGGCACAGCTGATATTTCCCACACCAATGGACCCTTCGCCTCAAGGCCAGTGCAAAACACAAGGTCTAAGGTAAGTCCCCCCTGGTGTGTCGGGACGCTGACCCTCTGGGACAGGCCCGGCGGCTATGAACTCACGCTCCACACCCCCAAGATCAGCGTCGATGTGGATGTTGAAGTCCCCCAAGACTATTGTTTTGGGGGATAGCAACACCACTCCTGACACCAAATCTGCTAGAGCATGCAGGGAGGCTGCCGTACAGGTGGGCGCACGATATACAAGCAGCACTCCCAAACTGTCCCCTGCCACATCAAACACCAGATGGAGACCCTCAACCCCCATTATGGATTACACCAAATACCTCCGAACAGCCCAACCCTCCCTGAAAATCATGGCTACCCCACCCCCCCGGTCTCTCTGACCACAGTTGATGCTGCATAGAATACTCAGCTGAAACAAGGTCAGCCAAAATAGGCCCCAACTCCATGTCCAGACAGGTTTCCGTGATGCACACGAGGTCGGCTGCATGGTCCAGGATCAATTCCTGGACCGTTGTTGCTTTATTTGCTACCAACCTCGCGTTCACCAGCATCAGCACATGGTCAGGGGCCCTCTGATCCAGAACCACCTGCCCCATTGCTAGAGTGGTGGTGCAGGGAACAGATATTAAGCACTTGTCCTGCTGCCCAGCTTGAACATACCCCCCCATACGGACCATACCTCCCACACCCCATCACGACCACAATGGCTGTGTCCCCCCTCCCCCCCCCGGCCCCAGCCCCAGCTCCCCTCTAGCTGTCACGCCCCAAATGAGGGGAGGATTCTCACCCAGCCATTCCCAAATTGAACCCTCGTCCCCTCCCTAATCCAAATCCCATCTATATCCCCCATCCCCTTACAACCCCACTATAAAATAAAGTAACGCCCCACCCCCACCAATAATCTCCCACACTTTTGTCCTTTAAACAATTATCCCCCAATACAAACCCTCCCCACAATCCACTGCCAACAAAAAGAATCCCACACCCCAGCCCACCTAGGACCCCACCACGGGCCACACCCAAGGGCCCTCTGAAGGTATGCTGCTGAGGAACCCCTACTCAGGCCAACGCCCCACCCCCAGAAGCCGCAGGGAAGATAGTGGTCCCGCCCCTTCTCCCTTTGCCACTGGGAGGGGGGGTGGAGTCTCTGCAGCCTGGATCCCAGCCCTGACAGCGGGCGAGTGAGTGGAGCAGCGGACAGTGCTGGGGGGGAGGGGGGAGAAGACAAGCCCAACTGGCTCCCAGCCCCCTCCGGTGTAACAGCTGTGGCGGTGCCGACAGGCACGCCACTGAAGAACCCCTGCTGAGGCTGGCGTCCTGCCCTCAGAAGCCTCAGGGAAGAAGGTGGTCCCGCTTCCTCTGCCACTGGGAGGGGGGTGAAGTCCCTGTAGCCTGGCTCCCAGCCCCGACAGTGGGTGAGCGAGTGGAGCTGCAGACAATGCTGTGGGGGAGGCGAGCTCAACTGGCTCCCAGCCCCCTCCGGTGTAACAGAAATGCAGGGAAGATGGTGGTCCCGCCCCCCCCTCTCTCTGCCACTGGGAGGGGGGTGGAGTCCCTGCAGCCTGGCTCCCAGCCCCAACAATGGGCAGGCGAGCGGTGCCGTGGACAATGCTGGGGGGGCGAGCCTAACTGGCTCCCATCCCCCTCTGATGTAACAGGCGCTCCCTGGATTCCATGACTATTCGATGGCCTCCACTGCCTCCGCCCACTATTGCTCCGCCAACGGCTCTTCGCCCTCAGGGCAGCTCCCTCTTTATGCAGGAGGAGGAGAAGCAGAGTCACACAGCTGCAGGGGATCCCTCAGGGCAGCTTTTGCAGCCCAGCCAAGTCCAGCTCTCCCCAGGATCCCTGCCCAGCCCCCACATTGTGAGCCTTAAGATTGTGATTCTGGGCCCTAATTCTTTCAGTACTCTCCCAGGTGTGCCTGACCCTGCTACAAACATCTTAGCAAAAAATAATAAAATAAAATGAAAGAGTGAATCGCCACAAAATACTGAGACCAATTTTTCACGGTTAGCAGTCAAAACCCAAACTTCATTTATCAGTGGTCACTATCCCCAAACCCTTCCGCACGGGATCCATGGAGGTTCCACATGGCACAATGTGCTCTCAGTGGATGTGTACTGGGCTTGTGCGCAATGCACACGGGGGATGTGCGCAGCGCACACAGGGCATGGGATCAGCCCACTGTCTTCAATGGACTGATCTTCCAGTAAAACTGAGATAGCATGGATGAACTGAAATAGGAGGGGAGATGTGCAGTGCAAGAGCAATATGAAATTGCATGCCAGTTAGATAGAAAATCTTAAAGATGACACAAGAACGTAAGTGCCAAAATGAATCATGAAGCATCATGGCTCTGGCAGTAGCCACCTTTGGTCGCTTTAGAAAAGTGTACAACAGGCAGGGACCTGTGATCACAGCATTTGCCCCATTGGCAACCGTTAGGAAAACAGCTCTCTGAAATAGGTCATAATGTAGTGATCCATTTTCTCCATTTTTAAACAAGATGTACATTTTTATACTAAATGTAGCCAATGTCTTAGGGAGACTGATGGTGGGATTTTGAAGAGACTCAAGTCAAAAACCGCAGCATGAGTGTGTCACTTGCTTAAAAATTAGAGTTCTGCCATTCTAGACAATGTCCGTTTTTAGGCTTCCCTCTGTCTTCATGAACTTCACAATCTGCTTTCAGCAACCTCATGGGGGTGGAGTTTAGATGCATGTCCTCACACTGGAAGTTGTCCACCTTGTGTGGAAACAGCCGCACAAGGTGGCTCGCACATTATTTTTATAACTGGATTTGTCAAACCTTGATGAGGTTTGACAAATCCGATTTTAAAAAGAAAGTGCGAGCTTCCCGCCATTGCTGTTCCAATGGTGGCCAGGCGACTTCTGGTGCGGGGAGGCACGTCTAAACTCCATGCGATGTTGCTGAAAGCAGATAGTGAAGTCTGCGGATAGAGGCACGTCTGAAAGCACCCATTTCTGACACAAAAAGTGTGTCTTGAAATTGATTTTGCAGAGTTAAAGGGTATTTTCAGACATGACAAGATCACAGTGAACCACAGTGAATACCCACCTGTGGTCCCTGTGCCCTGCACATCTGTTCAGCAGCCACCAGATGTTCGCCACACTGAATACCCACATGGGGTCAATTTCAACCACGCTTCCCAGGCTCCCGGCACAAGAATCCGCTGAAGCGTGGTGAAAGTGATTCCAGGAGCGCATCAATAAAAAGTAACGTCTGGCCAGCTATCACGGCCCGGAATTCCTGGCGGGATTCCGGGCCGTGGTGAACTAGGCCAGACGCTGCGGCGGCATTGGCCTCACCACCCGCCCATCTCACCAGAGGGCAGGCGGCGAGGGAGTGTGGAGGGGGCGGGGCCGTGCGGCCGCTTGTTGCGCCGCGCGGCCCTGCCCCCTCCCTGATTCCCCGCCGGGATCCCCGGCATGTCTGTTTGCCGTGCCTGGGTGATCTCGGCGGGGAATCTTGGGGTTGTTTTTGGCACGGGGTGAAGCCGCCCTGTCATGTCTGAAAACACCCATAGATAATTAATTCCATCTTAGAAAAATAATACTGGATGCATTCTGAATTTAAGTGTGGATGATCCTCTTTGCAGTTTACTATGTTGTTTTAAGTAACGGATATTTTAGAAGTGTAAATACCAAAGCTGAAGCAGACAATATTCCTCAGTGCTTTGCTTTGGCATTTAATAGTCATTACTTAAAACAATATAGTAGGTGGTGAAGAGAATCATCCACACTTAGGCCACTTTCAGACCTTCTGCCCCCCCCCCCCCCAATATTCTGGCTGCGGGAGGGAATGCGAAGCCAGGATATGTGCAGGGTTCATCCGGTCTGAAATCCCCCTGTGCGATTTTGCCAGTGCAAACACGCAGAGATACAGAGCAGGAAACCCTGCTCTGTATCTCTGCGGGTGTTTCCTGGCAAAGCTGTGCGGTGGTGGTGGTGGCTTTCAGACTGGCAGCACCCCGCGCATATCCTGGCTTCACATTCCATCCCGCAGCCAGAATATGTGCCGGGGAGGGGGGGGAGAGGTCTGAAAACAGCCTCTTTCTCAATGCTTCTAGGTATTATTTTTCTGAAATAGACTTACTTATCATTAGGTTCACAAAATCAATTTAATTGACCCTCTGGAGCCCCAAATGAATCCTGCAAATGGAATGTAACCAAGAGCGAGAACATTAGAAGTGACTTATGCCAAGTTACGAATAAAGTTCAGCTACAATCAAAGCTAAATAAGATATCCAATATAGCATATACAGAAAGATACACGTTATCTGGATGGGAATAACAGAGACAAGAGCTGAATATTTCCTGAACCCATCCTCACATGTCTGTGGAAAGAACTAAGGGCTATAGATGAATTGTTTTTATACTTGATTAGACAGGCCATAGTTTACTTGCGACACTTAATACAATTAAAAGCTAGATAGATATTATGTTGCAGTAGTTGGAGCCAGTGCTGCTAGTGAGGATGTACAATGTCTGCAGTGCACTAAGAGCAGTTAGGAATTTCACATCTCTTATCATCATAATATGAAATTGCCAAGCAAGAGACACTACTGCTATCCAGTTGGGTGGGGTTATGTTAGACAGTCCATTTGCCCAGACGCATCTGGGTGAAAGCCCAGTAGGAGGTGGTAACCCTACCTGTCCAGCTGCTGATGGTAATAGGAATATACAGGAGTAAAAAAGGGACAAGAGATTAATATTTCAAGGAGTATACGAATATTTTGAGGACTATAACAAGTCTGAACCAGAAAGCTCTGGAGATCACCAAGGAAAAAAATGTAGACACTGAGGCCTGAGAAGTGGGCCAGCCTAGACCTGAAATGGGTAGCACATTTTGTACCTGCTGACAATACCCAAATTTCAAATAGACTGTCGGGTACCCAATCAGTAGGGATGGGACTAATGGCAAATTATCGGTTACCGGTTTTATCAGTATCGGATTAATCCGATATGGGATTTATCGGTATCGGTATATCATTTTTTTAACGTTGCCGATTTTTCGGATCTTTAACATTGCGGCCATTTTAAAAATGGCTGCAATGTTAAAGATCCCCAAAACTGGCAATGTTAAAAAACAGATATGCCAATACCGATATCAGTATTATCGGATTAATCCGATATCGCCGATTATTGGCATTATCGGATTAATCCAATACTGATAGTCCCATCCCTACCAATCAGTACTTGAATTCTGAAACAGGCACCCAACTCCCCAGAATATAGTGTCTGTCTGACATGGAACAACTAATAGATAAATAGAAATGGACTCAAACATGGGAAATTGGTAATTCAGTAATTTGAATAACTTGTTGGATACTAAATGCCGGGTACCATTTAATACCTGATCCACCCAAAATTATTTGGATACTACGATTTGGCTTGGTATATTCGCTTGCGCGGGTACCTGTTTAAGCTCTAGCTAGAACCAAGGTGGTGAAGCACCAGGGTGGAAGATGCAGCTCACTACAAAGGGATATGGAAGTCAAAGTTTGGCAGCAGACCAAGGGGCTCACCTATAGGTCCAGATAGGAGGCAAAGAGCCAGGGAAGGGCTCTTCTCCAACAAGAAATTTAGCTGGGAGTCCTTGCGAGAAGGCTGTGTGCTTGCTATTTGTACTGTTTGGGAATGAGCACTTTTCTGGTGGAGTAATAAAATGGCATGTGGGGAGGAAATGCGAGTCGTGTGGCTGGTTTGAGAGCCAGATCCTGAAAAGACTTAGGGCAGATGGGTGGCAGGCTGTTTAGTCCAGTCCCCAGAAAGAGCTGCTAAAAGTTATGGAGTGCTGTCAAGTTGCTTTCTTAACTTTAAAGAATGAATTAGCTGCACAATTCTTCATTTTTGGCACATGTTAATTACACATGAGGTAATGCATTTGCAGGATCAACTCCCAGAAGCTGCTCTATCTGCCTGCATAGCTCCCAGAGAATGTCAGGATACTAGAGATGTGTGAACGCAGTTCGGAAGTTCGGAGTTCAGACAGAACTCGACTAGTTTGGTCAACCGAACCGAACTCAAATTCGACCGAACTGTTCGGTCGAATCGAACCTGTTTGGAAGGACAAAACCAGCTTAAAACACCGGTTTTGAATGTACGAACTCAGTTTGGAATTTGACCGAACTTGACTAGTTCGGTCGACCGAACCAAACTTCCGAACCGAACTCGATTTTTTTAACCGAACCAAGTTTCCAAACTCTGTTCTGTTCACACATCCCTACAGGATACAGCAGTTGCACTTGCTAGGCATGGGGGAAAGGGCGGGCAGGCATGTGAGCATTGAAAGTAGAGGACGCAGCTAAAGGGGTTGTAGGTGGGAGCACTGGGAAATAAACATGCCGATTCACATCACAGTGCTCCCACCTCAGACTCCCTCAGCTGCACTCTCCTATTGTTAATGCACTGACACAGAAGTGCAGCTAAGGAAATCTGCTAAAGCTTGAGCAGGGGGTGGGGGTTGACGCATAGGAGGAAGGAAGTGCTGCCATGTCCTCTATGCATTGCCTGTGCTGCTAGTAGGGTGGCCAGATATGCAAATGTTAGAACATTTATGAGAAATACAGGTTGCAGGGCTGCATGGACTCCAATGCAGCCCTGCAACCTGTATTTCTCATAAGTGCCCGTCCTCTAAAATGTGCATATCTGGCCTCTAGCTGCTAGATGTTGTGTCCATTCAGCTTCAGGTGTGAGGCAGTGCCATATTCAAGGAAGTTGGGGCCCTGTGCAAAAGTGTGGTGTGGGCCCCTTTCTAACTGTCAATCAATCAAATTTATTAGGCGTAACCAGGGGTCATTGCCATAGTAGAACAAAATATAAAAGTTCTCTTAAACACAAGTATAACATAAACTCAGTGTGTAAATTTGGGACAAAATAACCATTATAATCAAATCATTTCTAATTCAGCCCGAAGAGCTGTAAATCTTCTCTCATATACGCCTGTGTTATGTGCCCCTTGAATTGGAGGGCTTGTGTGACCCCTCCCTTAGAACGTGCGACCTGGTCAAAATTATCAAGTCCCTTTGTGCTAAGGGTATCTACAATGCAATGGGAATTGGGCAGGGAAGAGCAGTGAGGGGGTGGACTTAGGTTTTGGAGCCTGGCTGAGCAGAAAGCAAGCTGGAAGCCATAGGGGGCAAAGGGCCTTCTTAGGGAGCCCCTGGAATTCTGTTTTGGGGGTTCAGCAGTGTCCTGCCTGAAGAAGCATGTGCAGGAACTTCCACTCTTCAGGTTGGAAATCTGTAAATAAATGGATTACCGTATACACCATGAGCCTCCAGTCGGCGTATCTCCTAGGAAAGGACACGTGAACCCAGAAAGCACCACTCCAGAATGTTCCACCACTTGGGGGAAAGGGATGAGACAAGCTGATAGGAATGTCTGATGGATGCACACTGACTCACCCGTTATAAGGAGGACTGTCATTAAATAACGGACAGGCCAGTATGCTACATATTGATGTTCCTGGTTTCTTCATTGTCCCATGCATTAGGGTGCCCTCATGAATCTTCTCAGACCCTTTACAGGATGGGACTTCCCATGATTGCATCTTTGTGGACCCATATTTTATACTAGTGATTCTCAAACTTTTTTGAACTGCACCCCCTTTCTTCTTGTCTGTCATAGCTGAAGCCCTTCACCACGCCCGCATACCTACGTCTTGTTCCCTCTCCCCCCCTTCTATTGCTTCCCCTCTCCCCTCCCCTCGTTTTTTTTTACTCTCTCCCCCTCCTTGACACCCCATTATTTTGGATATTTCCCATAGCAGCTCAGCAAGAGTGTGAAGCAAGGCGCTTGCCAGCTTGGCTTCTTCTTGCACTCCCAAAACATCTTTCACATCCCCTCAGTTTAAGAACCTAGGTTTTACACCAGTTCTTTTCATACTCATGTTGCCATTTCAAATGTATTCATAGATCCATGAATTGGAGCTTCCCCGAACCCATGAGATCTCTTGTAGTCACACAGTCTGCACTATCCCAGATCTGACCCTGGTGCGAGGGACTCAGCACCTCCACTGAAAGTGTTCATTGCCATGCAGAACCTGCCTCTCTGGGATGTGCGACGGCCTGTTTCCACAGCTGCCATAAATGTTAATGCGGTGTAGCCTAGGGGGCATATTTAATCTATGGCTTTGCTCAATACTGTTTTTTCTTGGATTGCAACACGTGTTGGATATCCGGAGGCAACATGATCAATCATTTAGTGTAAACAAGAGTTTAGACTTATGCTCCTGGAAAGCCAAATGCTTTAATTAGTGTCTGAAAGGAGAGAAACAATATCATTTTAGTCATCATGAATACTGCATCAGCTTCTGAAAATTAGGAGCAGCCCCTTCTTGGCCAGGTGGATTTGATACAGGCACAGAACTCCAGGTAAGTTTTTCCGAAAGGCAGAGCACCTGGCAGCTCATAGTATGTTCCCCGTGGCCAGATTTCCAGAAGAGAATGCTGGATAAATGGACTCCAAAGACTCTAGCTCTAATTGTGAGAACTAGTTTCTGAGGTTTCTTAGAATGTTGTTCTAAGAAAAGTGCAGGTGCATTTACTGTACAGCGGGTGTTACCAAAAGTAATGGTAAACGTGTTGCAAAGCCATTGCATGCTTAATTTGCTGATGTCATCATGCTGTAACTCATTATACAAATGTTATTGCAGCAGGCCCCACTAGTGAGAATAAATTCCTGAGACAGAGAGAAGCAAGCTCAGGTTCAGCACCTTGTAGACTGAGAGGGCAACTGCTGCCATTACAGAGAGGCTGCAGGGTTCTAGAAAACCATCTGTACAACAGCACTCACTTCTGATCCTAGGCTGGTGCTAGACAGTGTAAAGGTAGTAACTCCTCCAGCTCAGCGAACCTGAAGAAAAGCAGGGGAGGTTTTTTGTGTGTTACTGATCAATCTTGTAATGTAATCCCTTCATGCAGGACCCACACAAGTTGTCTTAGAGAAAAAGATGCTATAGCAGCCTAACTGCACAGGCCTCTAGAGACAGTAAAGGGGATCACCCTACCATGTAGTTTGGCAGCAGAATCTATTTACCTAGGATTTCAGCTATATCGGTGGTCCCCAGACTTTATCCTACAGCACCAGATGCCACAAAGCCAAGCTTCTCTGTGCCACCTCTACAGTCCATACCATGCCACTGCGTCATGCCTAGAGACTCTGCTGAGTTGCTGTGTACTGCCTAGTTCCGGCAGCAGTGGGAATTGGGAGTTCCTTTGCTTCATCTAGTAACAACTACTAGTGCAGCATAAGCTCTTTTGGGGGGAGGTGAAAGGAGGAATATGGATAACAGAGCTGGGAGGGGAGACTGCACATGTGCAGGCCTCTTGGGCACTTACAAGGAAACGGCTGCATGTGTGCACTGCTGCCTGCTCTCTCTAGCTTTGCATTGCTCCTGGAACTAATTGATGACACCCAGTTTGGGAACCACTGAGCTGCATTTTACCTTGGTTTTGCAAAGAATGTAGCTGCCTGGTAGGTCTCCCACTGGAGAACGGAGGAGTGTGTATCTTGGAGACACACTCTTGGATATCTTGGCATCATAGATGCCATATCTTGGATACACATTTTGGACAGACTGCCGGGAGTATATTACACCGGTGCTTCACTCTCTGCACTGGCTACCTACAGTCTTCCGGGACCGATTCAAGGTGTTGCTGCTGACCTTTAAAGCTCTACACGGCCTGGACCCTACTTACCTCTGGGACCGCCTCACTCCCTGGGCTCTGGATCAGCTCCTGCGGTCTGCTGGGGGCACCTTTCTTGAGCTCCCCTGGGTCTCCTGGGGGGGGGGCTACAATGGGGAGGGTGTTCTCGGTGGCCATGCCACGGCTGTGGACCTCCCTCCCGGCAGAGGTCCGGGTGGCCCCAGACCTCTCCTCCTTTAGATGATTTTGTAAGACCTGGCTGTTCCATCAGGCTTTTGATGAGGGGGATGGGTAAGGTGGGGTGGGTGGTTGAAGGTTAGGGTGGGAGGTTTTTTCTTTCTATTTTCTTGTTTCTGTTTAATTTTTATGACTCTCCCCTGCTGAGATTTTATATTTTTATTAATTTGTTAACAGTTTTAATTGTGTTCTTTGTGTTTAAAATTGTACGTCACCCCGAGCTGTTTTTTCAGGAGGGGTGGGGTATAAAATTGTAGAAATAAATAAATATATCTTAGCATCATAGCCTGATGTAGCATGTCCAATTATTAAGTTTAATGTAATTTCCAAACTTACAGCCCTTGACATAATGCCAAGTTTCAGCTACTGCAGTAGCTAGTAGTTTGGATACTCACTGTAAATACACATCAAACTTCTCTTTGAAAGGGAATAGGACAGAAAGATGATTAATGGCTGTGACATTTCCTCTCAAATATAGACTGTTATATAGTTAGTTTAAAGAGGTCTGAAAGCTTGCACTCTCCCTAACTGTAGTTGGTCTAACGAAGGCTATCATCTGAACAACTTTGTCTCCATCTCATATGGAGGCGTCATTCACGTACTGAAGTTGACCGGTTGCGGCATAGAGTCTGGTTACGTACCTATGCCATTGTAGTGCGGACAGCAAAGAAGGCTTTCTTTGCTGCCCTCGTTGTGTCTGCTAAGTCCCGCCCAGCTGAGCTGTTTTGGGTGGTGAGGGGGCTGGTCTGTCTGGCCTCCCTCCACCTGGACATAGAACCATCGAATGCTCACTGATTTGTTTGCAGATAAAATTGCTCAAATTCACCACAGTTTTGATGTGACTTTTCCAGCAGGGAACGTGTTGCAGGCAGTAGAAACCCCTTCTTGTCCTGTTTTATGGAATGAGTTTTGGGTGGTGTTGCCCTCAGATGCGGGGATGCTCTTGGGACTGTTCGAGCCACCTATGGTAAACTAGATCCTTGCCTGTCCTGGCTGGTTAAGGCTAGCTGGGAGACATTGGGGTCGTTGCTGGTGGGGATAGTCAACGCCTCCCTTGGGGAGGGCAGGATGCCGGACTGTCTCAAGGAGGCAGTGTTGTGGCCCCTTCTCAAGAAACCATCTTTGGATGTTGACACTCTTGCCAGTTATCAGCCAGTCTCTAACCTTCCCTTTTTAGGGAAGGTTATTGAACGGGTGGTGGCTCAGCAGCTTCAGGGGCATTTGGACCAGGTTAACTTTCTCGATCACTCGCAGTCGGGCTTTTGTCCAGGTTATGGCACGGAGACTGTGCTTGTGGCCTTGGCCGACGACCTCTTCCGTGAGTTGGACTGAGGTCGTTCGACCCTGCTGATCCTATTAGATCTCTTGGCTGCATTTGATACCATTGATCATGAGTTGTTGGTGACTCAGCTGCGGGACCGGGCAGGGATTGGCAGAACTGTTCTTGAATGGTTCCACTCTTTCCTGGCCAGGAGAACCCAGCGTATTAGGGATGGGTGAACGCGGTTCAGCAGTTTGGAGTTCGGCCCGAACTTGGCCTGTTTGGACGACCGAACTCGAACCCGAATCCAAACGCGAACATACCGAATGGCGAAATGGCCGAACAGTTCTGTCAGTTCGGATCGCGTTCAGATGAGTTCGGGTGGCAAAAAAAGGTTCACTGGAAGGTCAAACGTTACAGGGAGGTGTCAGTCACTGAGGAGCAGACTTCCAGGCACCAGGGGTGGAGAGGCTTGCAAGAAACGAAACTAATTATCTGCCTCCCCACTTCCCAACACCTTCTGAGCTAGTCACTGTTCCTGAACAGCAGGTGTTGAGTAGGATTTTTAGATTGCTTTAAGTTTCATTTCACTTTTGTAATGAAATGAAACTTAAACCATAAACTGAAACCTTGTGTTATGCACTGTACAGACTCATTGAGTATGTAATGTATGTATTTCACTACAGACTCCTCTTCTATTTGTGAAGATTCCCCCCCATCCCATATATATTGGATGTATATATATCCATATATATCCATATATATATCCATATATATGGATATATGGATGTATATATATCCATATATATCCATATCCATATCTATATATGGATACATATATATATATGGATATGGATATGGGATGGGGGGGATAGATAGATAGATGAAGACAGTTGTAGGAGTTACCTTAGTGATAGAGATAGCGTTAGTGATTTAGTTTTAGTGTTTGTAGGAGTAGGTCTGTGTACTTATTAGATAATCCATTTAGTTCATAGCATTTAGAATAGTTAATAGCAGTTAGATTTAGTGTAGACAGATATATATAATATTAGATTAAAAAAAAAATAAGAAAACCCCATATAAAAACCAAAAAACCAAATAAAGAACAAAAGAAAACCATATAAAACCCAATAAAAAACAAAAAAAACATATAAAAAACAAAACAAAAACCATAACAACACTTCCCGAGCGGCCGAGCGGCCGAACCGAACAGCCGAACGGCCGACCAGAACAGCTGAATGGCCTAACCGAATGGCCTGTTCGGACGACCGAGCCGAACCCGAACTCGGCGAACGAACCGAATGAACCCGAACCGAACGGATGAACCGAACGCAGCCGAACCGAACGGCCGAATCCAAACCGCGATCTGTTCGCCCATTCCTACAGTGTATGGTGCTGGGGGAGTTTTCATCTTCCCCCCCCGGGGCCTCACGTATGGAGTACCACAGGGTTCCATCTTATCCCCTCTCTTGTTCAATGTGCATATGCAGCCTCTGGGAGAGGTTGTTAGGGAGTATGGAGTGAGAAGTCA
Organism: Sphenodon punctatus; assembly: GCA_003113815.1. Lineage (NCBI taxonomy): Eukaryota > Metazoa > Chordata > Lepidosauria > Sphenodontia > Sphenodontidae > Sphenodon > Sphenodon punctatus. The sequence goes on from QEPC01009281.1 coordinate 3,975,508, forward strand.
TCAATATGCTGATGACACCCAGCTATCTCTCTCATTTTCCTCCAACTCAGGCCTGGCAGTCTCTGTGCTTACCCAGTGTTTGTCTGCTGTGGGGGATTGGATGAGGGTGAACCACCTGAGGCTTAATCCTGACAAGATGGAGGTGATGGTGGTGGGGAGGGCTGGGGGAGTGGTGGCCCCCATAATTGATGGGGGTTTGCCCTCCCCTGGTTTCTCAGGTCCGGAGTCTGGGGGTGCTCCTGGACCTGCGCACTTCCACCTGGATGCCCAGGTGGCAACTGTGGTGAAGGGAGCATTTCGCCAGTTATATCTGGTGCGTCGGTTTAGGCTGTATGTCTCAGACTCGGATCTGGCCACAGTCACCCATGCTTTTATTATCTTGAGACTGGATTACTGCAACATGCTGTATGTGGGGCTACCTTTGGTGTTGTTTCGGAAGCTGCAGCTAGTGCAGAGTGCGGCGGCCTGTATCTTGACGGGGATGGGCCGACGTGAGACTTCCAGGCCCAATTCAAGGTGTTGGTGCTGACCTTTAAAGCCCTAAACAGCTTGGGCCCTGCCTATCTGCAGGACCGCCTCACCCTCTGGGTCCTGGAGCGGTCCTTGCAGTCGGCTGGGGGTGCCCTCCTTGAGGTCCCCCGGGTGTCCACTCTGAGGAGGGCATTCTCTGTGGCGGCACTGCAGCTGTGGAACTCCCTATCATCGGACATCCGCTTGGCTGACAGCCTCCTCTCTTTCCGCAGACAATGTAAGACGTGGCTGTTCCACTAGGCCTCTCCCGAGGGAGGTGGGTTGGGTTAGGGTTTTATATTGTTTTTAATTTAATTACTGTTTTAATATTTTAAAATGTTTTTAATATGCCATGAGCTGCCCCGAGATGCCTGAGGCAGGAGGGGGCACAATACAATTTTTAATATAAATAAATATAAATATATTTGGGACCACCAACATGGCAATTATGCACTCTCTCTAGATTGCAAAATATTTGCAGAGACCACAACTAGTAATAGCATGTCCTTTCTAACAATGGCACAACAGTTCTTTACCACAGAGTCTGGCTAGGACTGGTGAAATGTTGTGTCTTGGTCTGTCCACTCTCAGTGGAGACTATGGCTGTTTTTACACAGACGTTGCAGCAGCACTGATGGGTGGAGATGGGTGTGGAGGGCTGAGCACACCCAGTGAACACCCGGTGCCGCCGAGCAGGGAGACAGTGACACGGACCATGCTGCAGGGGGATGTGGGAAGGAAAGGGGAGGGGCCGAAAAACACCCAGCGGCCAAACACCCATCCTGGGAAGCACCCAGCAAACACCCGTGCAAGTACATGGACAGCCAGGACTGGCGGGGAAGCCCTGCCCAGCACAGCAATGGCACAACATAGCGGACCAAGGGCAAATGAAGCCGCGCAACACGGCCCTGCCACAGGGCTGCCAGGACCCGCGCGGGGTGGGTTGGAGGGAGATGGGATGACAGCCACTACAAAGGAGCCGGCCCTGCACAGCCCCGGCACAGAGCCCGAACAGCTCAGCGCCAGCCCCCCCCCCCCCCAGCAGAGCAGGCCACACACAGCAGGCAACAGAAGCACACAGGGATGGGCCCACAGGGGGCATGGGCGGTGGAAGGTGCCCACACAACACAGGCAACCCCAAAACACCCCCCCAGAGGCACCCATACAAGGGAAGAGGCCAAAGCAAAGCACAACATGGACACATGGGGAAGGAACACAAACATCTTTAATGAAACGGGGAACCAGCAACAGGGGGCAACAACAGGGCAGGGGGATAGGGCAACAGAAGGGGGGGCCAGCACCAGCAGCAGCAGGCCCAGGACAACACCCAGTCAATAGGGCCAGCGACCCCATGCCCGGCACCAGCGCTCGGCCTGCACATGGTCCAGGTGGTGCAGCCGCTCCAGTACATGCAGGAGGAGCTCCAACAACTCCCCATGCTCCCGGGTCCACTCCACGATCATCGCTTGCACTGAATGGGACAGAGGGAGAGGAGACAGCCATCAGAGCCGGCCCTGGGCCCCAAGGAACAGAACCCCCCACAGAGGGACACAGGCACAGGGCCCATAAAACAGGCAGCACACTCATGGATGCCATCAGACAGCCGCCCTGCCGCCCGCATGTCCCACGCCACCCGCTCCAGCTGCTGCACCATCACGCCCAGGCTCAAGATCACCAGCAGCATGACAAAGGAGAGAAGGGACAGGGCGCTGGGGAACGCCCACACCAATGGGTCCTGGGAGGGCCGGGGGCAGCAACAGCACCAGGGGCACACCCCACGCATTGACAGCCACCACCCAGAAGAGCACTCGGACCCCTGCACGAAGGGGGATCAGAGGGGCCAAAGCCCGGGGCCAACATAAACCCTACTCACGCTCAGCCGCCCAGTGCCCATGGTGCCGCCGCCCATCCATTGCCACCACCACAGACGGCCCGCACCAACAGGGGGTGACAGCAGAGGGGAGCGGAGGGGAGGTGCAGGGCCATACCAATGCACAGGCGAGTCCAGGGGGTGTCTGGCCGACTGCCCACCGCCAATACCACCCCTTGAGCAAGCCCAGGCAGCAGCGCCCAGCAGGGAAGCCGCCAGGGGAACACACACCACATAACCGGCACCCCCCCCACAGGTCTGGAGCCCACCAGCACACACCAAGCACACACCCTGCACACAACCACACAGATGGGGGCAGGAGGGCTGCCAAGGGGAGTGGGCACCCAGCCGTCACAGCAGCAAGAGAAGCAAGGCAGGACAGACCATCACAGAACAGCATTTTATTGGTGCCCGGGGAACGGGGTCCCCCAAGCAAAGAGAGGCAGAGTAGTGGGGTGCAGGTGGACCCATGGTGGAAGTACAACAGGAAGGCACAGGTGCACTCACGGATAGTGGGCGAGGGCACCAGGGAATCCCCAGAGGGGACTATGGGGCCCAGTGAACTAGGCAGCAGCCAGCAGCAAAGCAGACGGCAGCGCACAGCCCAATTGGCGGCACAGGGGGGGGCAGGCAAAGCCAGGGCACTGGGGTGACTGCGAGCAGATGGCAGTGAGGGGCCGCTCATGGACGGTCCGGTGAGCGCTCCCGGGGCGGCAACCCCTGCGCTAGACCCTCCCAGGTGAACAGACCCCTTTGGAATCCTCGCGAGTGCATATAAGCATCCACCAGGAAGCGGGGAAGTAGGAGATCCACTCCAGCAGCTGCAGCCTGCACAACTAGAAGGTCCCTCACCGATCGAAGGGCATCAAGCTCCACAGCGGAGCGGTCCCTGGTCCGGAGTGGGCCACCAACCTCAGGGGGCAGCAAGCCCAGGTGGCACAGGAGGACCCCCACGTCCGAGGGTGCGCGCAGGATGCTGCGGGCATGCAGGAGGGTGCTGGTGTACAGGGCAGCTACAGGGGGACCCCCGGACAGCAAGGTGAGGCTGAATCTGGATCGCTCTGTCAGCATGCGAGCCACCATTAACTCCGCAGCGGTCCATGACATGACAATGGTGGCCAGGTACCCCCAAGGAGGCTGGCACAGGGAGATGAAGCCGAGCTTGAGGGAATGGCCCTGGCATGGTGGGGCACCAACCTGGTGACCCATCGTCCACATGTACCATGACAGGAGCTGAAAGCCATCCTCCACCAACAGGGGGTCACCCACCAACAGCTGAACGTTGGGGCTCAGCCAGAGGGCCGCCAACAGCACGTCCGTACAGGGCGACCACCCCTTCTGTACATCCCTGGCTGAGGGCCCTGCAGAACGACCAGCCATGGCAGGAATGGGGCCCCCTCCGGTGAGGCAACAGGCAGGAGATGGAGGGCTGCAGCAACTGGGACAAGCATGTAACGAGTAGCTACCCTTGCCCACAGGTGGCCTTGCATGCCAGAGATAGTCCGGCCCGCTGGGGCTGGGGTACTGCAACCTACACACAGGACAGAAGGCATGCAGCACAGGTGACGAGAGATGAGGGAGTCCATGGCCGGGCACTGCGCCAGGCCAAGGAGCTGAGCCAGGCATTGTATCCACATCGCACACAGCTGCAGCATGCAAAGACGGACCTTGGTGGGGGGGGAACTGTAGTGCAGGTGTGGAGGCAGCAGTACCCTGGGGTGCGCGCGGTCCCATCCCCCTGGCGGGCATGTGGCCAGCGCACTCGCGGGGATGATCAGCTGGGCCCGGCAACCGGTGGCAGCCCCAGCACACCCCCAGTGCAGCACCAATCAGTGCCCTGCCCCCACCGGGCTACACAGTACATAAGCAACCCGATGCAGGTGGTTGGGCATGGAGTGGAGGGGCTGTAGCACAGGGTCAAGCAGCAAACAGAGAATGGCGACACTGAGCTGGGTGGACACAGAGGAGCACTTGCGATACCAGGGGAGAGTGGGCCATGGGCACAGGCCACACAGTGGCATGTGCTGCGACCAGGGCATGTGCCAGTGGGGGATGGATGGGAGTGGGGAGCTTCAGAACCATGCTGCTAGGGGACGAGTACCCACAGCCCAGGGACATGCTGCTGCGACTCCTGGGTGCAGCCCTCCTGCTACTGCGCATGCTGCTACAGCAGATAGCCCTGTTCTGCCTGCCGGGTTGAGGCTCCATCCTCCTGGGGGCATGGCGGCGGAGGGCAGCAAACCTCAGGAGGGCAGCGATCATGCGATGGGCGAGGCGGGCAGCTGTCCAATGCCGTGCCCTGTTGGGCTACGTGGTGTCCCAGCAATGCCAGGTCATCCTGGCCTGATGGACCCTCAATGTGTACGCCCGCCGCGTGACCCTACCAACCCTGCGACGGCACCAACGACTGGTGGGAGAACGTGTTGGCCATCTGGACAGATGGGGAATGGTCGGACCACTTCCAGATGCCCCGCTCACTCCTGACCCGCTTGGGGGAGCTCCTCAACCCCCACCTCCGGAGGTGGGAAATGAACATGCGCTTCCCGCTGTCACCAGAGATGCGCGTGGCCATGACGGTGTGGCAGCTGGCCACCCCAGATTCCTGTAGGAGCGTGGGGGAGCAGTTCAGGGTGGGCACTGCCACCGTGAACAGGGCCCTCCATGATGTGTGTGACCTGCTCGTGGAGCTCCTCTTGGAGCGGGTCATCCAGCTCCGTGACCCCGAGGTGGTGATGCATGGGTTCGAGGAAATGGGGTTCCCTCATTGCATTGGGGCCACTGACAGCACTCACATCCCCATCATATGACCCCCTCATGCAAAGATCGACTACATGAACCAAAAACAGGCCTTCTCTATCAATCTGCAGGCCGTAGTGGATCATAGGGGCCTGTTTATAGATGTGTACACAGGTCAGTCGGGGCGGAGCCATGATGCACGTATCCTGTGTGCCTCCCCTTTCTATGCACCCATGTTTGACGGGGAGATCGCCCCCAACCTGTACCGTGTGATAGCGGGGTTTCCCATGGCCTCTGTAGTGATAGGAGACCCCGTCTACCTGTTCAGCCCGTGGCTCATGCGGGCCTATCTAGTGGCGCGCAACCCAGACCACCGCCTGTTCAATGAGCGCTTGTCGTCCACATGCAGCGTGGTGGAGCGGGCCTTTGGGCTCCTGAAGATGTGCTGGCGCCTCCTGATGAACAGGAGCCAATTTGACCTGGACCACACCCCCATCCTTGTCCTGGAAACTTGCATCCTGCACAATGTATGTGAGACAGGAGGTGCTGCCCTGGACAACCCACCACCGGTGCACAGGGCCAGCCCCGTGCTCCTGTACTAACATGCCCAAGGAGGGGTGTTCCGGCACATCTCAGAGGAGAAAAGGGATGCCATCTGCTGCCGCATCATTGTCCAGGCAGCCGAACACCAGGCAGCGCACAACCCACACCCATGTCCAAAATCCTGTGAACCCCTTCAATAAAGCTGGGTAGTACCCATGAACTGCAGCCCTGCCTCCGTGCCGTGTGTGGGCGACAAGGGTCCAGGGACTGGGTACTGTGGGCTGCCGCATTGCATGCGCACTCCCATCGCTGTCTGCCGCGGGGTGCTTGGGCCCCGTGGTGCCCTGCCTGCCACCTCTTGCTGGCCCGCCAGTGATGGGTCTGTGCACACCTGTTCCAGCCACCACAACTGGCAGCTGCCTCACTGGGCTGGGCCAGGCCTTGGTGGTCTCCCAGGCACTGTACAGTGTCCTCCTGCCATGGAAACCCCCCGAGTTCCCCCAGGATTCCCCCCGCCATCTGTCCCAGGACAGAGGAAATGACAGTGAGGTGTAGGTTCTGCATCTTTTTATTGGTGGGGGGTTCATGGGAGGGGGTGGTTAACTTCGGGGGCGCCCATGCCTCCTCTTGACTGCACCACTGGGGCTTGCAGGCTGGCGAGCCTGAGNGGCACATCTCAGAGGAGAAAAGGGATGCCATCTGCTGCCGCATCATTGTCCAGGCAGCCGAACACCAGGCAGCGCACAACCCACACCCATGTCCAAAATCCTGTGAACCCCTTCAATAAAGCTGGGTAGTACCCATGAACTGCAGCCCTGCCTCCGTGCCGTGTGTGGGCGACAAGGGTCCAGGGACTGGGTACTGTGGGCTGCCGCATTGCATGCGCACTCCCATCGCTGTCTGCCGCGGGGTGCTTGGGCCCCGTGGTGCCCTGCCTGCCACCTCTTGCTGGCCCGCCAGTGATGGGTCTGTGCACACCTGTTCCAGCCACCACAACTGGCAGCTGCCTCACTGGGCTGGGCCAGGCCTTGGTGGTCTCCCAGGCACTGTACAGTGTCCTCCTGCCATGGAAACCCCCCGAGTTCCCCCAGGATTCCCCCCGCCATCTGTCCCAGGACAGAGGAAATGACAGTGAGGTGTAGGTTCTGCATCTTTTTATTGGTGGGGGGTTCATGGGAGGGGGTGGTTAACTTCGGGGGCGCCCATGCCTCCTCTTGACTGCACCACTGGGGCTTGCAGGCTGGCGAGCCTGAGTCACAGCCGACCGCAGGGATTGCTGACTGGATGGCCTGGCCCCCCTGTCATCCACTGGTCGCTCCATCCTGGCCTCCGCTGATGGCCCCTGTGAGGAGGAACAAGAATGGAGTAAGCGATAGTCATGTGCACCTATCTCTGTCCCACACCAGGGCCCAGGCCACTGGGGGCCCTGTGGTCACCCAGGGATCCCCCTATGCCTCACATGAGCATAACACATAACATGGAGCCACCCCCTATAAAGGGGGCCCTTGTACTGACCCTCCCATGGTACTACGGACCCTGCGCAGGCCAGACCTGCTTACCAGAGCCAGTACGCTTGGCTGCGGCCACGGCCATGGCTCCACGGCTCCTGTGGTGCATGTGCTTGGTGCGGGTTCTGTACTGGGTTCCCTACTGGGGCAGTGCCCCTTTGTCCCCATCCACCCCCCGGTGTAGCGCCCCCCACCCCACAGGGCCCCGGGGTGCTGCGTCCTTACTGGAGGGGGTGGGGTGGCCACCATGGGCAGTTGTCCTGGGGTGCACGGCCCTGGGGTGGGGGTGTCACTTCCCGGTGGAGGGGTCAGGGTGGCAGCAGGGGTGGGACCATGGGTGTGTGTGTGCAGGCTGGAAGGGCGGCCCCGCCAGCAGGTCCTGTTGCCCTATGTGGGGGAGCTCCTTTGGGAGAGCGAGCTCCCAGGAGTGCACCGTGGCTAACCGTTGCGATTCCTCCAGCAGTTCCCTGCCGAGGTCTTCCCTCCAGCGTCAGTTCCTGGCCTGCATCTCCCAGTTCCACTCCACACTGCCGTCAGCTGCACCCCTCGTGCGAGCGGGCGCCTGGTCTGTGAACGGGAGGTTGGACACCACATTAGTGTTTCTGGCATGCAGGGGCGGCTGGTGGGTTTTGATGTTGGAGGGGCACTGGGGCAGTAAGGCCAGGCCTAGGGGTGGAGCCAGGGGGACGGTAGGCCAGTAGCATGGCATAAACCAGCAGCAAGGAGTTCCCAGGGTTAACATTGGATGAAAAAAAACCACAGTCTACATGCACATCAAGTTTAAAATAAATTAATTTATAAAGCCAAAACGCAGGGACCCATCCTTGTAAAGCACTCCAGTCACAGCCTGAATCCAATTTTACCATGCACATCCCATTTCCAGCATTTTGAACACAACTGAAATCGCATGGCTTGCAGTGACATCTCAGAATTTCCCAACCTCAATTTTACCACACACATCCCATTTCTAGCATTTCGAACACAGCTGAAAGCGCATGACTTGTAGTGACATCTCAGAATTTCCAAACCTCCATTTTACCACACACAGTCCCCCCTGCACTAACCTACTAGCCCCCTCCCCTCCCCGAGAACCCAGGAGCCCTGGCTCCCAGCACCCCCTGCTCTAACCCACTAGCCCCCACTCCCCTCCCAGTGAACCCAGGAGTCCTGACTCCCAGGCCCCTGCTCTAACCCACTAGCCCCCCACTCCCCTCCCAGTGAAACCAGGAGTCCTGGCTCCCACCCCCTGGCCCCCTGATCTAACCCATTAGCCCCCGACTCCTCTCCCAGGGAACCC
>QEPC01009281.1:3984302-3997941 GCA_003113815.1 Sphenodon punctatus
CCCCCTGCTATAATCCAATAGCCCCCCACTCCTCTCCCAGGGAACTCAGGAGTCCTGACTCCCACTCACCCATCCCCCTGCTCTAACCCACTAGCCTCCCACTCTCCACCCGGAGAACCCAGGAGCCCTGGCTCCCAGCACCCCCCCTGCTCTAACCCACTAGCTCCCACTCCCCTCCCAGTGAACCCAGGAGTCCTGGCTCCCATCCCCCAGGGCCCCTGCCCTAACCCAATAGCCTCCTACTCCTCACCCAGAGAACCCAGGAGTCCTGACTCCCAGCCCTCTGGCCTCTACTCTATCCCACCCACCCCCCACAGCACTATTCCATTGCAGGGTCCCTTTATGCAGAATGGATGGTGCTTCTAGCCGCCCATTCCTCAGAAAGGTAAAAAATGCCCCCCTTTTGTGCCTGAAAAGCTTCCTTAGGAAGCCTTTCGGGGGTGGGGTGGGGTGAGTCATTGGTTGTGTGAGCGCGCATGGACACAACTGGTGAGAATGTTTGGAGCCATCTCGAAGAACCTGGTTGCTCTAAATCAGGTTCTTCGAGATTGTTCTGAACATTCACTGCGGCGCGTGCAGCCACTTTTTTTTTAAAGCACTTCAGTGCTGTCGGGGCCGGCCAGGGGAGTCCTGGGGCCAGGAGGGGCATTGCCCCTCCTTCCCTAGGTGGCTCACTACCCCTGCCGACCTGTGTGCCCCGCTGCCCGCTACCACATGACCCAGGGTGCCTGGTGGGCCGGCCCCCATAGTGTGGCAGCTCCCCCTGTGTGGTCCCCCTGCCCTGCCCTTTTGTGGGATGGCCCCCCAGCAGCTGATCACTGCTGGTGGGGCCCATGATGGTCGTGTGCCATGGGGGCCACTGTGGGCCCACCAGCCCCTCCCGCCTGCCCCCAACACTCTGACCCCTGTTGGGCCCTGCTGGTTGTGGTTACCTCTGTACCTCCATCCTCGGCCCCCCTGTGGCCCCTTGGTTGGTGTGCCCTGCCATGGAGGTCCATCCACCTGGTGGAGGGAGAGCTTCTGGGCCCACCTCCTCCTCCACAACCTCCACCTTGTGCACCTCCAGCCTGCTTTGTGCTGCAATGGGATGGGGGGCCATTAGTGTTTGCCCAGTACCCATAAGGTTATGCGGCTGCTGCCTGCCCTGTGTTCCCTGGCCCATGGTGCCGGGCCTGGGGCACGGCCCTCCCATCCCTGTGGGGGTGGTTCCCTCGTGTTCACCTCGCTCTTGCTGCTGCTCCTCGGGCTGTGCCCCTGGGATGTGCTGGGCTGGGGGTCCTCGACCGGGGGTGGGTGGGTGTCGGTGCAGGCCCTCTGCTGGGAGACGTGTGCTGTGTTATGGCCTGGCATGTTACCCCCTTCTCCCCTGCCAGGGCATCCCCCTTGTATCGCCCATCCGGGGCCCCCCCGTACTGGCGGCCTTGGACCCCCCCTTGTGCCTTCTGCCTGGGGCACCCCCCTGCACCCCCTTGCCGGGGCTCCCCCCGAGTCCCCATGCTCACCCGGCTTCTTCCCGCGCGTGGGGCGGCATCGGCTCCCTTGGCCTTCTCATTGGCCTTCCTGGTCGCCATTGTGGGAGCCCGTGTGCATGTGCCATGGTTCTGCCCTCCTTTACGGTCTTTTGACTGGACGTCCGGTATCCCCCCCATGGGCGTGTCTGCATGGCAGCATCTGTGTGACCTGTGGTGCTGGAGTAGTGGGGCTCCGCCAGTCCGGCACGCATGGGTGCAGGTGGTTTCACTTTTCATAGACGCTCGGGTGTTGGACACCCATCTCCACCCACGGAGGATGCCGCCTCCCTTGTGGCTGCTCCGTAGGTGTTGGCGGGTGGGTCGGGCATGCGCCCCCACCCAGTTGTGGACTTTTACACAGACGCTCTCCCACCCATCCATTGGGTGTTTCCGGGTGTTCCTTGGTGGGTCACGTCCATGTAAAAATGGCCTAAATGCTTTTCCCCCTTCACTTTACCAAACAGTGTGCAAAATAAAGAGGCATAGGATGTAAACAGACATGCACATAACCCTATTTTAATATCGCGTTATCATTTCTTATGCATGTAGCAGGGCTGCATTGACACCATATGCAGCCCTGCAACATACATAAGAAATCTTAAAGAGGTGTTAAAGCGGAGTTAAGGTGCATGTCTGTTTTTACCCACAAATAATGAGTTACCAGTCACTCAAATGGTAGTGCCATGCTTTTTTCAGAAGGCATTTCTCTCTTGCCTTGAACTTTCCAACAATACACCTTTTCAGTTCCATTTGACCAGGAACTTCATTTGTAGTAAATTATGTATGACTTAGCTATAAATGCTCAACTCAGATTAGGTAGGGACTCTGAAAACCTATTTCAAAATGGAAAAAGCAAGGCAAGCTTCTTTATAAAACAATTGTCGCTACAATGGTAATAACTGCAGTACTTCATAGTTCTCTTCTCTTGGTCATTTGATGTGAAAATTGCTGGTAGTTACCCATTTGCTAAATCAGGTGAAATGTGTTGACAGGACAGTGACAAAGTACAAATGGGTTGTGTTGTTGCGGGACTACACAGACTGACTATTGCAGTAGTTTAGCTACATCAAGTAGGAATGGGGAACCTTTTTTCTCCTGTGGACCACTTTAAAAATTAGTAGAAGCTTTGCAGGCTGGATAGGTGGGGGTGCCTCAAGGACAGAAGGGGTGAACTCACACGTAACTTTGCTACAATCCAATGTCTGCGGCTCCCAGAAGCTGTACAGACAGCCCCGGATGATCCTCAGATCACTGTTGCGCGTGAGTGAGACACTCCAAGTTCCAGCCCTGCTTTAAATTTGGATCTGACAAATGAATCCGATGTTAAACTCTGATCAGAGTTTAAAGAGGGGTTGGAAATTCGAGTGTCTCACTCACACGCAACAGCGATCTGGGGATCATCTGGGACTGTTTTATACAGCTTCTGGGGCCCCATGGACATCAGAGTTTAGCAGGGTTACATGTCAGTTCACCTATAGAGAAGGTCTAGATCATGGATCTATCTCCTATCTTTGAGTGCATGCTCTTAGCTCTGCTTCCTTTCCTTGAGAGAATTCTTTCAATGCTTATGGGTAGGGACTGGATCGATGGACCAGATCCAGGAACTGGAAAGGGGCCAAATAAAAACTGTTGTGGGCCAGATTTGGCCCACAGACCAGTGTCTCACCATCCCTGACATACAGGCTTACTAGTAGTACTTGAGTCAGACTCATTGCCTAATTTCTTTCTAACCCAGTGTTTTCCAGACTGTTGCCTTTGTGGTCCTATTTTGTGACTTAAGTATGGCAAGAGAGACATACAGAGTATGTCAGATGTCATTTGGGATTGTGACCTCATCTACAGATGGCATGACTCACGTGGGGGTTTGACACATAGTTAGGTAAGCTCTGCTCTAACCTCAAGGCTACAGGCAGGTACAGTACACTGGGGCAGCGAGTATATAGCCAAATTACTGATTCTGTTCCAACAATGAAAAGTTGGCAGCAAAGTAGGAGAAATGTTTATGGCAGCATAAAAACGTCATGATCAAAGAAGCATCCATTAAAGCGTGTTTTACAAATATAATCGCTTTTCTATTATTGATTTGGCTCTATTATAAGATGGAGTGTGGGAATAGTTTCTGGAGTAAATCATAATAGTGCCTGGATGATGCCAAGCTTTCACTCTTCTGCTCATAAATTAGCTAGTGTGTTGATAAATGAGATGGCAATAGAGATAATCTACTTTAGCTCCTAATTATTCCCCAGAGATCAAGATGGCGTCATCACTCATCATCTTGCCCAGATTAAAATATGTGCCGGCAGAAAGGAGTAGATAGGAACAATATAAACATGTTTCGCACTAAGATCTTTGACTCCTTAGGGCTTAATACAGAATGCGGTCCAACTTTTCCTCAATTAGGCACAAATCAAACTATAGCCAGCAGCCTACACTGCCTGTGGAAGAGTGCACAGTGCAATCGGGTATGAAGGTGGCTTGAACCAAATTCTGGGTTGATCATGTGCCTGGTTGGTTTCTCAGTTTAGGTTGTCAGGGCAATATCCTGTTAGTTTACCAGCTTCTTCTACCTTTGCAGAGGTACATATGTTTTTACTTTTACATTGGAGGGGATGTCTACACCAAATACCAAAAGAAAGAAAGGTTAAAGAATTTGGAAAGGCCTTCAATAAACATGTATCTCCCACCAACTCTCTGTCTTAGGACACCTTCCTTAAGAAGTACCCACTGTAACAGGGCATAGCCCTGTGGGCAGCTGGCCCTTTAAAGGGGTGCATCTCCACAGCTCAACCTGGGTGTGGCAGAGGCATCCCAGGGTTAAAAGCCTGAGCAAAGCTCAGAGCAGGGATGGTTGATTGTGGGAACTGTAGAGACAAAACAGACTCCCAGAGCCAGAAACCAGGAAGGCTTTGGACTGGTGGATGAAATAGGGTTGCAAGATGGGTACATTTCCCAAGCTGCTTATGAAAAATACAAGTTTCAGGGCCTTCATAGGCACCAATAAGGCCCTGCAACATGTATTTTTCATAAGTGGCCTGGAAAAATGTACGTATCTGGCAACCCTAGGAGGGAAGGACAGAGCGCAGAACCCAGGTAGGCCTGTGGAGTTCCATCTGTCTCACTATTGTGAACTGTGCAAACTTGGTGGAGTAGGCTTGGCTAAAGGGTGGTTTGGAGGCCAAAGCAACACCACAGCCCTGGGTGCTGGGGTTGAAGCCATGTAACTGAGGCAGGGTGGCTAATTCTCCAGCATGGCCTGTCACACCCACCAAATCTATGTATGTTGTAGAGGAACTTCTGAGTCAGAGATCATTCTCTAGCTCCTACTTATTTATTATTATTATTATTATTATTATTATTAATTATTATAAGCACTTGTATAGCGCCAGCTGCGTATCTGGCGCTTTACCGAACAATGAGATGGATGTGGTCCCTGCCTATGACTTACAATCTAAACGACTTGGAGGAGGGAGACAAGGAGAGGGGACATAGGGAGAGACAAGGGATAAAACATTCAAGTGGATGCGAAGTCTCAGGTGCACGTGCTTGGCTTGGTTGCAGTTAAGCAGGAGTCTGTGGGGAGGGCAGACAGTAAATGTTGAGAGGAAAGTTCTAGCAAGCGTCAGGAAAGGCGATGAGGAAGAGGTGGGTTTTGAGGAGGGATTTGAAGGAGCAGAGGGAGGGGGTAAGGCAGATATGGGCAGGGAAAGAGTTTCAAGCATGGGGGCAGCGAAGGAGAAGTGGCAAAGGCGGTTAGGGGAGATGAGGGAGAGCGAGGGAGGGGGCAGAGGAGAAGCGGAGAGTGCGTGCAGGAGTGTGTAAGGACAAAAGGGCTGAGAGGTAAGGGGGAGCCAGGCTGTGAAGGGCTTTGTAAGTAAATACCAGGAGTTTGTGAAGGATGCGTTGAGGGAGGGGGAGCCAGTGAAGGAGAGGAGAGGAGAGGCTGCATGTGGTCGAAATGACGGGCTGAGTGGATGACCCTAGCAGTGGAGTTTGGATGGAGATAAGGTAGGGGGGAATGACAGATGAGAGCGGGGGAGTTCAGCAAGGAGGAGGTTGCAGTAGTCAAGGCGGGAGATGACCATAGCGTGAACAAGGGTTTTGGCTGAGGAGACAGAGAGAAAGAGGTGAATCCGAGCAATGTTATAGAGGGCAAAGTGACAGGACTTAGCAACAGAGTCGATGTAAGGTTTAAAGAAGAGGTGAGTATCAAAGATGAAGCCCAAGCTACGGGCTTGAGGAACAGGACGGATGGTGACACCATCAATGAGGATGGATAGAGAAGAGGGGGAGGAAGGGAAGGGAGGAAAGATAAGAAGTTCAGTCTTAGCCATGTTGAGCTTGAACTGGCATTGGGATATCCAGGCAGAGATATCAGAGAGACAGTTGATGAGGCGAGCTTGGACAGAGGGGGTGGAGAGATAGAGTTGAGTGTGGTCGGCATAAAGGTGATATTGGAAGCCGTGGGAGGCAAGGAGTTTGTCCAGGGACAGGGTGTAGATAGAGAAGAGGAGAGGGCCCAGGACAGAGCCTTGGGTAACCCCTACCGAGTGGGGGAGGGAGGAGGAGGTAGAATTGGGAAGAGACACATTGAAGGAGCGGACAGAGAGGTAGGAGGAAAACCAGTCAAGGACAGAGCCGCAGAAGCCCAGGGAGTGAAGTGAGTCCAGTAGGAGTGAGTGATCGACAGTGTCAAAGGCAGCGAGGAGGACAAGAATGGAGTAGAGGTGCTTAGATTAAGTGACAAGTAGATCATTGGTAATCTTGGCAAGGGCAGTTTCAGTGGAGTGAAGGGGGCGGAAGCCAGACTGCAGAGGGTCCAGGGCAGAGTTGGCAGAGAGGAGTTCCAGACAGCGGGAGTAGACAACATGTTCCAGAAGCTTAGAGGTGAAGGAGGGAGACCAGTCGGTAAGTAGAGGTCGGTAATTAATTATTATTACTATATAGCGCCTGCCATGGCTCTGAGCACTTTTCATATAACACAACTTTTAATCATAACAACCCTGTGAGGTAGGTTAGACTGAGAGAATAGTGTGACTGACCCGAGGTCACCCAGTGAGGTTCTGGCTAAGGTGAGACTAGAGCTGGTCTCCCTCCCCCCCTCCCCTTTCCTCCCAGTCCAAGTACTGCACACTTAGCCATTAAAGCACACTGGCTCTCATTAATCGTCACATAGCTTCATTAATCTCTGTCCTCACACTACAGTAGTAGCTCATTTGCACTATCTGCATGGAGGGGATACTCCAGATATGTACCTTTATTCTGGCTGGTTGTGAGCCCCCCAGCTTTCCTTTATATCTCACTTCTGTTCGTGGCAGATGTAATTCAAACAGTGAAGGATAACTAGTTGCTTTATTTTATTTATTTTATTTTATAAATTTATACCCCGCCCCTCCTGCAACGCAGATCTCCACTCTAGAGTACATATTCCCATGAATATTAAATCCCCATCTGGGAATATTTTCCTATTCTCCACCTGCAAGGAAGCACAAGCCTCAAACTGTGGTCCCCATGGCCAGTGGCTGGTTTCATGTTACCAATGCAGGGCTTTGATCTATAGCCAGCTTTGAGGCCTTCTGGCAGTGGCTCAAATCTATGCTGCCAGCTTCCCTGAGTGGTTGCCCTCCATATTTGTCTGCCCAGTAGGAACAGGATCCTAGGTGGAAAAATGTCTAGGCTTGTGTATCTGCCTTGTACTCCAGCCCCACCTGCCTTCCAGTCCACCTGCTCTAGACCCTGTCCTTTCCCAACCCTTCTCCTGGCCTCTTATGGACTGAATTCCTGGCACCTGACCTCTTGGCATCCCATGTGGATTATGCATCCTGTTTTGTCCTTTGAGCCAGTTTTCTGACTAGATAGACTCCCAGTTTTGACCCTTTGGTCTGATCCTGATGCATACCTGGTTTGCCCCTTAACCTGTTACCTATGTCTGGTCCCAACCTTTCTGTTACCTGTGCCTGAGCCCTCCCAGGCCTGATTCTCTTGCAACTCTATGGCTCTTGAAAGCCTGCACACATCCTGGATTGATCCTGACACTACCATGTAACATATAGTAGTTGCACAATAGACCAGATCCAAGGGTTTGCCGGAGCCAGCACCGAGATGTCACAGTTATTCCTTGCAGACTACGAGGTCTTTTCTTTGCATGAACATGACCATACATGGAAGGGCTAGTTAGAATTTGGTCTTCTGTACAGCCCTTTTTTCCTCCAAGACTGAAAGGCTGAATTTGTGGGTGATTGATGCTTTGGGTGATTGATGATTTGAAATTCCAAGGCAAGAGTGAGGAGTGTCTGTGACATGACATCAACAAGAACTATTACTAGCCTCGCAGCTTGGAGGGAACTATTAATATCTTCCTCGTATGAGAAGTTGTATATCTGTTACTGTTCCTGGGTTAGAAGAATTCCTCTGGAAAAAGACTTCTATGGGTTTGAATACCCTGTTGGCTACAATGGTTCAGAAACATTTCTAGGAAGGTTGGATGGGGCTGAGTATATGCACTGCTAGGATTTTTAGAATGAGCTTTGATCATTGTCCGCCGGAAGCATCCTCTCCCAAATCTCTGTTTCCTAGATTACCATAGGTCATTGAGGTCCCATGACAGTTGAAGTGAGGTAGCTAGAGAGCTAATGGTGAAAGTCTTTCTGAACCTGATTGACTTGAAACCCAAGGAATTATTAAAATCTTACAACGGTGGTTGTGCAGGGAGAAAAGAAAGGGGATCGTCACCTTAATCGTAGTATCTCCATCATGTTTTCTGAGTGATGGAAAATTCAGTTAAAATGGGCTGCCCCTAAAATAGAAGTTGGATTTTTCCCCCTCATTCTGATGCTAAGGTGAATAAATAACTGTTCCGCATCTAAATATGTTCTGGTCTCTGTTACCTAATTTATTATCACTCTGGATTTCTCCATCTTTTGAGTCAGTTTTTGATTTTGTGTTACTTTTTGTTTGAATAATCATTTGTCAACTTCATTGTGTAAGCCACTAGAGAAAGAGTAGCAAAAGGGCAGAGTGGTTTGGGCTGTAAGGGACCAGGAAGGAGGCAGAACTGTAGGAGCAGAGCAGAGACTAGACTGTAAGGGACTGTGAGGAGACAGGGAAGCATCTGGGGAGAGGCAGAGTCAGGAGGAACTTGGGGAGAAAATTACCTCAGAATCGTGAGGCAGATAAGCTGCAAGGCTATGGCCAATGAATATCATAGGGAGTACCTGTAATGGAGGGGGTCCGCCAGAGTGTCTAGGCTTCTGGGGAATACTTAGGGAATTTGCAAACTATGCTCCACTAATCCATAAAGCACCTGTAATCTGAGTTACAGATTACAGGTGCTGAGCACACCATAAAAGGGACCGGTGCTGTTTAATGTATTCATTAATGATTTGGAAAAGGGTGTTAAGAGTGAGGTGATCAAATCTGCAGATGACACCCAGTTATTCAAGGTCATTAAAACATGAGCAGACTGTGGGGAACTGCAACAGGATCTTACGACACTGGGTGCCTGGACATTTAAATGGCAAATGAGATTTAATGTGGACAAGTGCAAAGTGATGCACATAGGGAAAAAATAATCCAAACTATGTGTACACAATGCTGGGTACTAAGCTAGGAGTTACCACTCAGGAAAAGGATCTGGGGGTGGTTGTGGACAACACAATGAAATCCACAGCACAGTGCGCAGCAGCAGTCAAAAAGCAAACAGAATGTTAGGAATTATTCAGAAGGGGATAGAAAATAAAACTGAGGAGGTCATAATGCTTCTATACAAATCAATGGTGCGACCACACCTCGAATATTGTGTGCAGTTCTGGTTGCCCCATCTCAAAAAAGACATAGCTGGACTAGAAAAGGTACAGAGAAGGGCAACAAAAATGATCAAGGGCATGGAAGGGCTCCCGTATGAGGAGAGGCTTGGTAGGTTGGGGCTCTTCAGATTGGAGAAGAGATGACTGAGAGGAGATATGATAGAGATCTATAAAATCATGAGTGGGGTGGAACTAATAAACAAGGAGCAGTTATTTACCCTCTCAGCTAGTACTAGAACTAGGGGACACTCCATGAATCTCATGGGTGGCAAGTTTAAAACAAATAAAAGAAAATATTTTTTCACTCAGCGTGTAATTGGGTTGTGGGATCTACTGCCAGAGGCTGCGGTAAGGGCCAGTACCATAGCTGAGTTTAAAAGAGGTTTGGACAAGTTTTGGAAGATAGATCCATTAGCAGCTATTGGCCAGACAGGATCAGGGAACATGCCGGGAGCTGGGCGAAAACAACAGGGAATGGATCCCCCATTGTGACCCCATTGGGTGCTTCTCCCAAGCCACCGTGATTGGCCACTGTCGGAGACAAGATGCTGGGCTAGGTGGACCATTGGTCTGACCCAATATGGCACTTCTTATGTTCTTATGAGTGCTATTCTGGAGTGTTAAAGTCCCTTCAGAGCCCTCACCAGTGTTGCGGGTCCCTGGTCCTCTAGCCAGGCCTATGCCACCAGTAGTGCAAAACAGTCCCAACATGACTTATAGTGCAACAGCCTTTTAGTAACACTTCCAAGCACAAGTCAGTGTATATATATGTCTATAAAGTCTCCGGTGACTCACACCGGATTCTGGCAGCGGCTGTATCTGCAGTTCCTCCTCAGCTAGGTGCAGCTTCTGGTTTCTGAGTATCTTCAGACAATTCATCCTACTCCTACGGCTGCACTTGACCAACTGAACAGAGCCCTTATGCAGGGTTTGGACATGCTTAGTTCATACCTCTCACTAAGCATGTAGGGATTTTAACTTAGAACTCTCAGGCCCTCATCTGAGCAAGCCTCAGCACTTAGGCTCAGAAACCACTAGAAGCCTCTATTGAGTATGCTCACAGTCTTGGACTCTGGCAGCATTGCCTTCCCATTGAATATAGATGCCAGTAAAGCTTATGGCCCTGCTAAGCAGGGCACATCCTACTACAGTACCCAATCTGGGTACACCGCAGGTGTCAGAAAAAGACACCTGGTAATTAGACGAAGAAAGGTTGCAGCGATGGAAGAGGAATTGGGGAAGACCAGGAGTGAAGAAAACAAAACTACACACCAAGATGAACACAATACGAGGTTTCAGGGAAGTTGGAAGAGACTGGAAGAGACAGGGTGGGGCAAACACAGGGCTGGGGAGAAACAGTGACACGGGGGTGGGGGTAGACACACAGCTATTGGAGAATTGAGGTTGAATCAGACAGAACACAGGATGTAGTGACTCATGAGGCTGAGGAGGGATAGAGGGAACAAGGAGGAAGATGGGGGAAGTCAGAGCTTGGCTAGACACGGGGCTAGCCGGGGGTTGGGGCTAAAGCAAAAGGATCACATGCTGTAGCGAGAAACAAGACTGATGAGGGAGAGAGGGAAATGGGGGAAACAAAGTTTGACTAAACACAGGGTACAGGGTAAGACAACCTGAAGAAGAGCAGAGCAGCAGAAGAGGGGAACTGCAACAGGTGCTCCACCAACTTCCTGTAGCTCCCAGGATGCCATGCCTAACATAAGGCTGGGAAATGTGGGATCACAAACCGTACAAGGGGGAGAGAGGGTAGACAAAGCAAGGAACAAACCACCTCCCAAACAGACTAGGTGGTGATGCAGGGAGGCAAGATCCCAGACCCAGAGCAGCGAGTTCAGGGTCACGTCCTGACACTGCTTGCTACTAGTTTCATTAGAATAATCAGCTGTTTAGTTTGAAACAAATTGATATCTTTTTAAATTTCATATGAAGTGGGCTCCTCAGTCTTTGTTTTTTATCATGAATTTTATGTAGTATTTAGACATTTTCAAAATGACTGAATTCACCTTCCATGCTGTATTTCACATATTGGGTGCAATCCTGCTGCCAGTGTGCAGCAGGCAGGGTGGCGCTTGCTCAAGTGCACATGTGCCCCACGTGCGCAGTAGGCCGTGCAGGGCAACAGTGCACCCCCTCAGAAGTGACCCCTCGAGCCCACACACACCGCAGCCCAGAGGATGGAGCAGGAGCCATGCGTGCTCCATCCCCCGGGCTGCGGAGTGCGTGGGCTCGAGGGGGCGGGTGTAGCATCAGAGGGGGGTGTGCGGTTGCCCTGTGCAGCTTGCTGTGCATGCAGCTGAGTGAGCCGTTCACTACTGGCGGTGCAAGTACGGGCTGACGTATGTAGCCTGTAGGATTGCACCCATTGTATTTTGGTGGTAACGCTTATTCTCAAGATAATTTTGGTTGGAACTTCTGGTTTTGTTATCTACCAGGGCTAAGTTTGCTACTTCCCCCTAGGAGGAAACCCAGAGGGAGGTGGGACTACATAGGAGTGGTTGGGGCAGAGGGGCTGTCACCCCCCCTTTCTGGCATAACTTTGTCCCTTATGAAACATTGTGATATTACAATAATACACGGCATAGAGGCCACAATGCAAAGTGGGTAGGGAAAACGGGCTTTATAATTGGACAGACCTATAACTCCTTTCAGGATGTGACTCTTCAGGAATGGGCTGTGGTGTGCCAATTGCCTGTCCATTTAAGGGAGCTGTCTGTCTGCTGTGACCACACCCTTTTACGGGATTATAACTACTCCAAGATCAGTTTGCAGCTATCCACAGATGGAGAAAGACCTCTACTGCAGAAGCAGGAAGCCAACCAGGGCTCGGGTGCAGGAAATGGAATAGTCCCACTTCCTCACCAGATAGAGGATCAGGTGAATGGGAAATCTGGGGCAGAGGGGGGTTAGGAGAGGGGTTTCTGGAGCAGGGAGGAGAGCGTGGGATGGGGGAGGCTGGGGTTGCAGAGGTGTTGGGAAAGAGAAGTGTGGAGGCCAGGGCGGGACCATGCCCACCACATATCTACTGCTTTAACTATTGATAGAGATGGGAGAGAAAGATGTTAGTTTCTTTTGAGTCCAGGTATTCGCCAGTCCAGATGTTCCCAATCT
The DNA here is from genome assembly GCA_003113815.1 of Sphenodon punctatus. Classification (NCBI taxonomy): domain Eukaryota; kingdom Metazoa; phylum Chordata; class Lepidosauria; order Sphenodontia; family Sphenodontidae; genus Sphenodon; species Sphenodon punctatus. Next base: position 3,996,742 of record QEPC01009281.1, read on the forward strand.
CTGGCCACACCATCGGAGTCACAACCCTGATTGGAACTGGGTGTACTTTGCATGTTTTTATTGCTGTCTGTGGTTTCGGGATTATATCTCAATCTCAAAATGGGATTTCAGAGGCAAAGTTTTGGGAACCAGTGCTCTAATCTAATGCATTCTCCAGGGGAAGGTGATCAGGTGGGAAATAATGGAAATGGAGACGTCAAAATATCCCGTGGGCAGTGCTTAATTTGTTATATAGATATTTTTAAAAGTGCCAGGGCTCAAACCTGCCCTGGAAGTCCTGTACCTTGACCCCAGAAGCAGGGGGATGGAGGTATTCACAGGTGCGGGCAAATATTTGCTACTAGCCCATACTCTACCTGTTCATGTGCCTGCCCCTCCTTTGTCAGATCTTGCTTAGGGCTGGATTAAGTTTGTTGTGAACCAAAGCTGCCACCTGCCAATTGGCTATTTGGCAACACTGATCAGCTCCGACCCTGTTGGGGAGAGACTGAGGCTGGAAGAGGTGCTGGGACTGAGCCTTGGCATGAAAAGAGGTTTCAGCTCCAAGCCCAGGCAAGCCCGGAAACAAATTAAACCCTACATGCTGACCCTATGGATGGGATTATCAGAAATAATGATTTTTTTTCTTGGCAGCTCAAAACATGTGGTTCCATCCTTATCTTGCATGATAGTCTTCTGGTTCAAAGCGATCAACGTCCCTTCTAGAAATCTGCCCAATGGATTTTCAAATACTATCCTGTAGAAGTGATGTGGTTGAAATCAGACTTTTACGAAATACCAGAGCTTTTATTTTTCAAATACTTTTATGCTGGCAGCACAATATGAGAAATGTTTTTTGTTTTTTTTAAAATTGTTTTTATTGAATTTTCAGCATAAAGTAATTACAATTCAGTTACATTATGTTTTAACCTTTGTCAGTACATATATTTCGTTTTATACCTGCTGATTCTATGCTCTCTGATTTAATTAAACCCATCCTTTCAACTTTAAGGATAACATTCACTCAGCTGCTAATTATACTGAGTGCTGCATCAACTTTAATAGGTCATTTTTGCATTTTGGTTGCACAGTTCCTGTGATCTTTATCTAAAGCAGACTACCTTCTCTTTTTTTTAAATGTAGAAATCAAACATATACGCTCTTTCATCCTCTGTCAGAGGCTTGTCCTGCATCTGTTGTAGGCACTGTCTCCATCTGCCG
>QEPC01009281.1:4005898-4032649 GCA_003113815.1 Sphenodon punctatus
ACAGGATTTAGCAACAGAGTCAATGTAGGGTTTAAAAGAAAGGGGTGAGTCAAAGATGAAGCCTAGGCTACGGGCTTGGGGGACAGGCAGGATGGTGACTCCATAAATAGTTATTGACAGTGAGGAAGGAGAGGAAGGATGAGGGGGGAAGATAAGGAGTTCAGTTTTAGCCATGTTGAGTTTTCTCGGTCTTTAGCTGAAGTAAAAAGTATTTTCAAGGTTGGGTGGTGGTGGTGGTGGTATGTTCCTCGCCCCTGACCTCTGACGACAAGGACAAGCTGGGGAAAGGGGGAAACTGTCCTACCCCTCTATTGGTCTGCACAATTTCAGTTTCATTAAGAAAAAGTCTGTAGCTGGGAGGAAATCTTTAAAAACACAAGCAAATATAATTGACACAGAGGTGCCTGCCTGAATTTACAGAGTGTTAATATGTTGGAGGTGCGAGCTGCCCTGTTCATTCCAGTGGATGCTCTTTCAGATGCCCAGTGATACGATAAATGTCAACATTAACTACTTGATTGCCCCATCAAAGCAGGTATAGAAGAAGATGCTACACCATATTACAAAGACCTATATGACCTATTCCATACCCTCCAATATTTGACAGCAAAATATTGGTACATTTCATGCCACCCCTAAATCTGCATGTGCTTCTGAAAAATTGTGATAGCCAACTGACTAACTCTGGTGCAAAGCTGGAAAAAAGTGTGTGAGGCTCTGTGTACGCATAGGTTTGCAATTGTATGTGCAGGACTGATGGTTTGAGTTACGATGACTCACTTAGCCTACTGAAAAGTCAAAATTGTCAAATGTGTGCATTGACTTTGGCTCTAAAGTTTTAGTTTTAAAATTACTCAGAGGATCACAGGTGGAAGCAGAGAGTCCCTTTCAGCATCCTAAGGAATAATTATTGGCAAACATGGTCATCCCTCCTACAAAAACCGTTCCTGTACCAGGCAAAAAGAGTACGCTTTTCTGAGAAATTGCCTTATTGATTAATCCTTAACCCTGCACAGCAGGGCTAGGAGGCCATGGGTTAAAAGCAGATGTGTAGCTGGCAGGACTGCTCCCCAGGCTGCCTGGGAGCAGAAAAATCCGGGTGACAGCCTGGGTCAGGCCAGGGCAGCAACCTGACAAGACTGTGGCTTGGGAGCCGTCCTGGTTGGCCGCACAGCCTGGGTACGGCTGGGAGCACAACAAACATATGGATGGATGACCCCACCTGTGCTGTGTTCACAGTACCTCCTCCCCTTCCATGATGGGCAGCCATGGAGACCAATAAGACACAGCCATGGTAGCTCCCAGCCCAGCCCAGGAAAGCTGCGGTTACACAGACGTGTTTACCAAGTCAGGCAGGCCTTAGCCCAGGCTGTGACCTCTGAGGTTGTCTGGAGGTCACAGCTCAGGCTAGCCCCAACACTTCCTGGGTCAATTCCAGGCCACCAGTTGGTGGTGCGTGGTTACACGTGTCACTGGGTCCTGGGCCCAGATCATGTCTGTTTTTACCCATGGTTAGTTTAGGTTTTTTTTTAAAGTTGGAGTCTCAACTTTCATAAATTTGGGAAGAATAGATTAAAAGATAAAATGAAAGCAAGGTGCAATTAGGCTGAAACTAATGTGCAATATCAGTTAATTCTAACATGTTAAACTACAGTTGTCAAGTCCAAAAAAAGTAAAATGAATGTGCCTGAATTCAGTTCAAAGTAGAATTGCTGGGAGATAATCTCTCTTCTGTGGGAAGGGAAATGAAATAAATACTTTGACAAGATGAGAGAGGGACAAGTAAAGTGCTTATGATCCCAGCTTGTTTTAGCAAGCTAACTTTAATAGACAGTTTGCTGATGAGGGAAAGCTGACTGACAAACTACTGAGTAATTTTAATATATAAGCATAAGTTTATTTAGGCACTATCTTACACCATAAGCCATTTCAAAGTTAACACATACATATATTGTACATAAAGACAGAACCAAACATTACACAAATAATTAAATCACTGAGTTTAAAGTACAAACAGAAAACCATTATCCCTAAACTATGGCAGCTGAAAAGATTTCTCCCATGGACAGGCACCTCGAGTACAGTCATTCCCTGAGGAGGGTCAAACTCTATATTGTGGCTTGCCATTCCTGAGATCAAGGAACCATCACAGGACACAAAATCAGGAGTGCAAAGGCCTTGCCCTTCTCGGGGCTTGCGCTAGCAATGCTTGACCCCTGCAGCACTCAAGATGCAATATATAAATGCCTAGCCCTTCTTGGGGTGTGGGTGGGCAATCCTTGACTCCTGAACTGCAATCACATAACATGGAACTCAGAATCCAACTAGACCCCCTACTCCAATATATGTATCAGGTGAAATACACATTCATACAATCACCAATACATAAATCCCTCTATTCCAGGCCTCAGAGCTGTCTACACAGGATTATCAAGACATCTATGGCAGCCCCTGATCACAAAGCTGCCTTTTTATTAATACTGATCTTAAGGAATTTGGCCACCACTTTAGATGTACTTGGGAACTTATCATCCAGTAATGAAGATAGGCAAGATTAATTTGTTCTTCCTAAAAAGGTACAGATTAGAGGATATAGCCATTGCTTTCGTGCACTCTTGTACAATTTGCATTCCAGTAAGATCTGTATTACTGAGTCAATTTCATTATTATTGCAAATACATATATGCTGCTCCAAGGGCACCCCCTCAAAACGCCCTGTCAGTAGAGCCGAAGGTAGGGCATTAAACCTGGCACATGCCAACACTCTCCTTTCATCCCTATCATTCAGATTTTCCAGATAAGGCATAGGTCTAGGAAATTGATCCGCTAGTCATAAGTAGCGCTCTGATCTAATCCCTGCTATATCCAATTTGCGCTCAACATCCAGTATCTTTTGTCTCAGCAGGCCCCTAGCTGCCTTATATCCCAAAGGGAGGATGCCCTCCACAGAAAATCCCAACATGCAAACCTTCCACTCCACTTTGGTTCTCCATACGTTAACACCATTCTCTGTGAAGGCTGTACAAGAGCAGGGGTCATCTGAAAGAGGCATTTAAGCCAGTAAGAAATTCCAATTATCAGTCTGGCAGCCACTGTAGGTTCCCCATTTTCCTTTATTGGCCACACAGCAAGGTACAGCAAGCAATTTCCTAAGAAATTTGGACTGGACCAGTTCAAAGTCTGAGATCTTGTCTATAGCCCAAGCTGCTGCCCCATATATGCGTTGGCCAATGGTTTTAGCCTCAAATACCCCCAGGGTCAGTGTCACAAGATGTCCCCCTCCAGATCGAAAACATTTTGTTATAGCTGATGCCGACTGATTAGCTCTCTCATTTGCTGCCTGAGCTTGTATCGACCAAGACCCGGTCGACTGAAACAAGATTCCCAAATATTTATAAAACTTGACTTGCTTTAGATCTTGATCATAATTCTCCAATGATAAACTCTTCTGCATCTTGGAAAAACCACTACCTGAGTTTTGTCATAATTTATGCCCAACTGATTTGAAAGTTAATACTCAGAGAAAGCCTTAAGCAGTCTTCAGAGCCCCACTTGTGTAGTAGAAAGTAGTGCTGTGTCATTTGCATACAGCAGACACGTAACAGGGTGTTTCTCTACTTTGGGCGGGTGGTAACAGGCAAGCTGAAAAAAGCTGGAAGGTCACTCAGGAATAACTTGAAGAGAATTGGAACCAAAATACATCCTTGTCTCACACTCCTTTCTGTCCTGACCTCATCTGAGAATGAATCCTCCAAATCCACTCTTACTCTAAGAGAAGAGTTTTCATGTAACGTACGAATCAGATTTAACAACCTTGGTTCCATTGATAAAGCAGCCAGCTTATTCCATAGTATTTCCCTTGGAATTAAATCAAAAACGGACTTAAGATCAAGAAATGCAACAAAAAGGCCCCTATTTACAGGTCCATATTTGTTAATTAAGTGGGAAATAACCATACAATGGTCTACTGTTGCCCGGCCAGCTCTAAAGTCATTTTGTTCCTCTGGAATCACCTTCCCCTCCTCAATCCGTAATATTAGCTTAATATATAAATATCGAGCATAGAGTTTCCCTGCAACACTAAGTAGGCTAATAGGCCAAAAGTTATTTGGAGAGACTCTAGCTCCCTTCTTATGTATGGGCACCACTATAGCTCTTTTCCACTCAGCTGGAACTCTCCCCGAGATGTTAATTTCTGTAAATAAAGATTCCAACACTGGGACCCACCAATTTTTGAAAGACTTCAAAAATTCTGGTGGTATAAAATCTCCACCTGGAGCCTTCTTGGGAACGAAGAAGAGGGGGGCTCCCGCCGGGGAGGTGGACGGGCGAATAAAACCTTTCTGCAAGTTCTCGTCAATGTAGGCTTTCAAGGTGCGGAGTTCAGGCCCGGAGAGGGCATAGATTCTCCCATAGGGGGGCTGCGCTCCGGAAAGAAGGTCGATCGGGCAGTCGTACGGCCGATGTGGGGGAAGGGCCGCGGCCTCCTGTTCATCGAAAAGGTCCACGTACTCTTGATAGCACTGAGGTAGCCCTGTTCCAGCCGTCTCCGGGAGGGTAGCGCACAGCGAAGTGGGGGGCGTGGGGTTTTCGGTAGGAGCCCCTCTTGCTCCCGGAATCTGGATTTCCTGGGTCTGCCAATTGATGTTAGGGTTCCATTGTTTCAGCCACGGGAGTCCCAGGACACGGTCCCACGGGGGTAGGTGAGGTAAGGAGAGGGGATGGAACCCTCCCGGGCCCGGGTAGAGCGTTCCCCTCTAGGTCTGGGAAGCGGTGCTGCTAGAAAAGGTTCCCTCAGGGTCTTATACGGTAGTTCGGAGGCTCTCAGGCGCTCCCTACCAAGCTCATCACAGGGATCTAGGCGCAGCCGCTTCCCAACCGGGGAAGGCCCCTCAGACACGGGCCACACACACACGGTAACCCGGGGCCCAGGGGGAGTGACAAGAGGTGGGGGGAACACCGGTGCCAGGTACCCCCGCAGGGGCAGGGGGGGACGAGGCTGGGAACGGGGCTCCTTGCACTGCCGACTTCCCAGGACACCACGTGGGCTATAGGGGAGGAAGGGGAACACCCACTCACTGTTGTCCACGGGGCTTCACACACGCACGCACAACACTCACGCACTCGCTCGCCTTGCTCTCTGCCACAAACACTTTTCACTCCTCTCGGGTCTCTCCACACACGGGGGCTGGTCTCACAGGCTAAGGCTCTGATCACCAGCAAGGAAGGTGTGTCATTGCCTGCCTTATGTAGGCTGTGCTGAGGACTGACGCTGCAGCCGCTGTGAGCGCCGCAGCGGGGCGTGCGGGGGCGTGGCCACATTGTGTACGTCGGAGGGAGGCGTGGCTATCTCCGGAGGCCCTCTGCTTGTCTGTCGGCGTGCCGGCGGGGGCGGACCCCTGGGACACGTGGCGTCTTCCTCCCTATCAGGGATCGTGGTGTTGTGGGGTACAGCGGCTGGGCGCTTCTGGTTCTGCGCGCCGCGGCGAATCCCCCCTTGGCCCTGCCGGTGGCGCAAGCCCCATCTCCTCAGGCCCCAGGGCCTGACAGTGCTCTTCCCATTTAGTCTGTGGGACTAAGGGAGTTACATATAGTCTGCCCCCCAGATTTGAACTCTTAATCATACGCCAAAAAAGAGCCGAGTCTGGTCCACTACACTCTTTAATAATCTATTCCACCCTTCCTTCAGATATCCTTTTTTTTCTGTTTATCAGCAGTACTCTAAGAGCTTCTGGCCGTAACAAAGTTTATTACAGCCTGTGGAGACTTTGATCTTCTAGAGATATGTAAGAGGGCTCGGAGAACCCTCCTTCTAGTGTTACACTCCTTATCAAACCACCCTATCTGCCTGACCGGTTGGTTCTTTCCTAAGGTATCAGCATGCCTGCTTAGGAGGGGGAGCAACCATTCTACCATCCTTTCATAATTTCTTATGACCAATTCAGGTTGATCAATCTGTGTCATATTAGTTTTATACTGTAGCCCCAGTTCTGAACTCAAAACCACTTGCAATCCTTCCTCAATTTCCTTCTCCCATTTTTTCCTAACAGGTCCACCTTTCGGTTTTATTTCAAAATCATCACCACTGGCCTGCCCTAGTTTCTGCACATCTTAAGGGAGTGCTAATCTTAATTGCACAGGCAGATGATCACTATCTGACTGTACACTTATGGAAAAATCCTGCACAAAGGTCTCTAAGTTCAGGGAGAGGGCCATATAGTCAATTGTGCTATTTACTAACGTCAAAGAGAAAGTCAGCTCACCTGGTTGATCGCTAGGACATCTACCATTTAAGAGAGATAGATGTGTATGGTACGTTAGTCTAGCAAAAAACATCCCACTTTTATTTAGTCCTATATCTCTTGAGATTCTTTCACTTAACAAGGGGCATTCATTGTCCAGCCAGAAATTTCCAAACTGAAATAATTCCATGTTATTCTGTCCTAATCTAGCATTAAAGTTCCCTGCCAATAGAATATAAGCTCCTGGGCACCATTCCTCCAGAAACTTAACATAATTCAAAAGTTCCTCCCACATTATGGGTGATTTCAGACGTGACGGGGCAGCCTTCACCCCGTCACGGAATCACCACGGGGATTCCCTGCCAGGATCACTCTGGCATATCCAACAGACATGCTGGCTGATCCCGCTGGGGAATCGGGGAGGGGGCGGGGCCGCACAGTGCAATGTGCGGCCCCACGGCCCCGTCCCCTGCCCTCTGGGGAGATGGGCGGGCACCACGGCCAATGCAGCCGCAGTGCCCGCCCGAATTGACCACAGCCCGGAATCCCACCGGGGATTCCGGGCCGTGGTTGCTGTCCAGACAGGACGATCCCCTTCATCGCGACGGGGAATCACATTCACCATGCAATTGGCGCCGGCCCCGCTGGTCCCGCCGATCGCGTGGTGAATGTGATTCCCCGCTGCGATTGACTGTGGTAAACATCTGTGGGGGAACTTCTGGTTCCCCAACAGACGTTACGGGGCCATTCCCCACCACAGGATATTGACTGTGGTTGAGCGTGGTCTCGTAACATCTGAAAATACCCGATGTCATCGTAAAATTTCACTCCTGCTGGTGCAATATAAACATTCAAAATTAAAAACGTATATCTCAAAAGTGACATCTTACCACCAGAAACAAAGGGAGGAAGATTAGGTAAGAGCATACGTGAGGCCACCAGTTTTCCACTAATAAGACAGGCCAGTCCTCCTCTGGGTCTACCTTTGCTTTTAGTTGGAATAGCATCAGTCCTAAAACCTTCATATCCTTTTAGCGTTAGTTCACCAATTGTCCAGGATTCCTGGATTAAGAATAGATCGACGTTACCAATATATTTGATAAACTCCCTATTCAGTAACATAGCTCGCTAGCCAGTTACATTCCAGGAAACTATTGCAATATCATTTCTGGAAGATATTTTAGGTAGTCAATCAACAGACCCCCTCTGCTCATCCTCCCTAAAAATAGATAAACCAAGTTCCTTCCCCTTGGGGCTACTTCCCACAGTACCTAATCGTTCTGTTGCACAACAACCATGCAAGGGTAATTGGCAAAAATCCTCATTTACCACATCTTCATTACAGAAGAAAACATTTACTTGGGGACTCCTTACAGCACCTAGATATTAGTTCAGGGCCTTAGTAACAGATCTCCCTGATATCTGCATCTTTAGTGCAGGAAAATCCTGATTTAACTCCAATGAGGCATCAATAACTTTCAAAAGAGGTGTCTCATCATCCAACTCAAAATCCTCCCACATTCCCCACAAAGACCATTCCTGGGTCCCCCCCGCTTCCAATCAACTATTAAACTACACCCTTTAACCATAGATAAAGACTGTTTATATTCCACCCTTGGTTCAAGGTGGTCTAAATTGAGTCGACCATGTACAAATCTAGTTTTGTCCCCAGTTAATTTTAATATAGTGGCTAAAGGACAGGACATGCTTTGATCATAAAATTCTCAACTCTCTTTTGGACACATCCAATTTTTAAAAAAATACAATTTCATGGTTTCCTGTTCTTCCCTATCTGCAACATTAATTTTATTTAATTACTTTATTTAAATTTTTCACCTGCCCTTCCCTAAAGGCGGCTCAGGGCAACTTAAACACACACACACACACACACACACACACACACACACACACACACACACACACCCTAAAATAGTACATTTACTCCACTAAATTTGAAGTCTGTCTCCCTTGCTGCCAGTCTGTACAATAGCACATTTATGAGAACAGGCACAGAGAAATCTTCCTGCAAAGTACTAAGTGAACAATAAAGCTGACAGCCCCACCACCTAAGCCAGTCACTCTCCAGTTGCAGCTATCTGTAGCTTTATTTTCAGCCACAGCAACATCCCTCTGTGCAGACATTACAATATTAAACTTGTCACTCTGAGCCCGAGAGCTGTTACATCAGTGAGTGCAGCAGGTGTCGGGCAGTCTCTTTGACTCAACTGTTAGTTCCATTAGATAATACGCTCTCTAGTAAAAGAAAAAATAAACAGTTGCCCCAAAAAAACACATACAAGCCTTCCAGAACAGGGGAAAGCACAAAAAATGGAATCTCCAAAGGTCTAAGGCAGTTTTATGTCAGATATCTTTCCTGAGGAGTCAATGTGACAAGGACATCATAGTTTCTCATTAGGTTGCTAGAGTCCCAGTGACTCAGGACATAAGAATTGTGTGGCAGGCATTATTATTCACAACTTGTTTTACAACAGTGATTAAACGATACCTCTGATCTATGCTAGCCTATCATGCTGAGTGCTGTTCTGAGAACATAGTCTGGTCTAGTCTCCACAGAAGATCTTTTACAATCTAGATAAGAAGTGAAGTTTTCCCTTCCTTTGACCACTTTGAACATTAGCACAAGCTCTGTGGGCCAGACAGGCGTTGGGAGAGGGATGATTAATGGGTGTGCCCAGGATGGCAGAAGCAAGAGGAGGATCTAGATCCATTTTCTAGTCATGAGTTCATGCCCATCATCTCTGTTCCCTTCCTCGGAGCTCACTCTTGCAGTGCTTGATAGGGAAGGGACTGGACTCATGGCCAGATTCAGGAATTTGCTAAAGGGGCCAAATGGAAAACAGTCACAGGCCAGAGGTTTCCCACCTCTAATTTAAATAAATAAACTAGATCAAGTATTATTATCCCTCTGTTTCACAGGTACTTATATAAAGGTTACATGGCACAAAAGGAGTCTGTGGCAAAGCTGAGAATGTAACCTAGGGTAATTTTAGACATTACGAGACCACGGTCAACCACAGTGAACTCCTTGTGGTGGCTGTTTGTCCCATAACATCTATTTGATTTCTGCCAGAGGTTCACCATGGTGAACCTCTGGCAGGAATTAAATTGACCACGATTCTGGACAGGTCCAGGATCGTGGTGGGATCGGGCCCCAACCGTGGTTGGATTGGCCACGATCTGGAAAGGGTTGAAGGTAACGTCTGTTACCTTCAGCCCTGCCAGATCGTGGTCCCGACCATGGGACGGGATCGGGCGCAGTGGCCAATGCAGCTGCTGCGCCTGCCTGTCTCCTGGAAGGTGGCTGGCCAGGGGAGCGCGGGGCTGTGCACATTGCGCCGTGCAGCCCCACCCCCTCCTTGATCCCCTGTAGGAATCAGGCCGGCACATTTGAAAGACGACCAGTCTGATTCCTGACTGTGATCCGAAACAGATCTCGGACCGTGATTGAGTGTGGCAGGCCTCTGGGCCTTTCACGTCTAAAATTACCCCATCTCTCTTGAGATTCCAAGTATTATTATTTCTAAGCACCATTATTTAACCAGAGAGATCCATAGAACATATTGGACAAATGCTTCTAAGAGCACATACATAAAATTGTTTTAAATTTCCTTTTTGCTACTTACCTGCACATCAGTGCAGAATGCACCAGCATTTGCTGCAGACCGTGGAGAACAGTTGTGCTTCTGGAGTCCTCTTCTCTCTTCCACCCTCTATTTATTTCTCTGGATACTGAAAAAAAATAAATCCCCATCCTTGCCATCCCCTCAAAAATATTCCCGAGATTCAGCCTCCTTGCTTTTGGATACCATCAATAGTATCGTTTCATAAGTCCCTAGAGAAAGGGGTCCCTTAGATGCCTCCTGCCAAGCCAGACAGTGGTATTTTCTTAGTCTGTAGTCTTTCTCACCTGTCCAGTATTTGAGCCTAGGTCCCAAGTACTGTCAACTTCCATCTTGACCAATAGAATTTGGGAATGTTCAGCAAGCATCTTGAGAATATGGATATAAGCACTCTTGAAACAGATTCTCTGTAACAGAGTGGCTCTCCCAGACCACTAAGCTTCACAACCTTCGTGACAGGAAGGGATTAGCATCTCGATGACCAAACCCACTATATAGGAAGGCAGCTCACTGTCTGTGCTGCTTTGCAGGATTAGGGCCTCAAGCCATTCAGCACATACAATGCTCCAGTTTCATGTGAATTTATTGTTAACGCAAGAAGTATTCATAAGTAATACTATAAGCAGGTTTTAGCCCTGCCTTGGGGTCTGTCTGGAGGATCAGCCCCACAAGGCTGTTATTACAGCCCAGAATTAAAGGCTGCTAAAGAGACTGCAACCCAGAAACGAAGGAATTGTCTGTTTGACAGGTCACTGCTAATTCCCCAAGAGACTTCCCCAGTGCCCCTACAGTAACCCAGTCACACATGGTTCACCACAGATAACCTTCCCCTGGAGGTTCATCAAAGCCCAAGCATTTTCCAGAGGCAATAGAAGATCAATTTATTTGTCTAGGGAAGTGGGCAAGTGGGGAAAGGGTACAGGGAATAGTTTTAAATGGAAATTTTATATAGTTTGTTTTTACAGGTTCTATTTTTATATATGCTTTATACATGTCTACTTTTTATGTTGTAAACCTCCCTGATTAAAAATAACTAAATAAACTCATAGGGTGAGATATTATCTGCACCCCCAAACCTTATTGTCTGAGAGCCTCTGACTGGCTCCCAGGCCTTCAATCGGCAGCCAGCACCAGGAAATTCCTGTGGAAGTCAATAAGCTTCTAGCTTCCTAGTCCCCTCTTGCTTGGAGCATTCTTGTTTGGAAGCTTCAAACTCAGAAGCAAAAAACTTTGGCTCTGGGCCTTGTCTTTCCCTTGTGCTCCTCTTCTGAGCAATGTGCTCAGGCTTATACCATCTTCCTCCCAGTTGGCTAACAACTTCTTTCCCTGCTCCAGCTGGGAGCACTCTGCTATTTTTACTTGGCCCATTAGCCATCCTAAATGACTGGGCTGCAATCCTCTCAGAGGACTTCATCCTGCCACCACTTACCCAGTACCTCATTCTATAGCAACCTTGGGGGAGTTGTTACATATACATTTTTCTCCTTACATGATTCCTCCAAGAGAATGTATTTTTCATATTTTCTTGCAGCAGTCGCTGCATGCAAGTTAAATGCACAACCACTCTCCATTATAAACAAGGGACTGCTGAAGCCCCAATTTTGAGGAAACCGCTTGAGCTACATTTCTAAAAATTAATCCATGGCTAAAATTTGTGGGGACCATCATACGTGCAAGAAGATCCATCCAGAAAATAAAAAGTTATGACTGTTTAAAAGTTAATTGGTTGTGGTCAAAATACACAGCATCCTGACAATTTTGAATCATCAATATCTCCTCCCCCCTGATGAGCTGAGCCCCCAAACTTCACAGGCTTGGAGCATGAGATCAACGCTAACTGCTACAGTAATATTATAGTGATTGGTGTAGCCAAAACCAAGTTATTAATGATGTAAAAATCACTGCTGCAGGTTCCTCCATGTGCAGTAGAGGTGCCCATGCTTCTGCCAGCAGGGGGACAAGCCCAGCGAACTTCAGCAGCATGAATGAGGAGAAGGGGGAGGGGAGGGACTCACAGCCACCTTCCTCCCACTCGCTCTGTTGCTACTGATCAACTCTGTGAGTCTCTCCCCATGTGCTGTTCCCCATGCCCACTAGCCTACCAACCCTGCTGCCAGGAAGGGGAGCCCCCAAAAGGCTAGTCCTGTCCCCGCTCAACTCCCCAGTCCCTCACAAGAAACGTCTCGGGACTTTCAGCTAGGGCCAGCCTCGGGCATGTGCATGGTGCTTGGTCCCACAGCCAGGGAAGCTCATTTTCTGCCTGACTGCCATGGCCCTGCTGCACACCTGGCCCCATGTCTGGACTGGAGGAGGCCCAGGTGCAGGGAACCCCCACCTCATGTGTGTGTGTGTGTCCCCATCCCTTACCTGCCTCTGCCTGCTAGTAGTGCTGCAGTAGCTTCAGTGGGACACTGATCCTGGGAGATAAAGCTGTTTGTAAACAAACAATTCCTCCCCATGTGTGTGATCAGAAGGTTGTTGTCTTGTAAAGGTTCTTTATGATGGCTTCCAACATTCTCACAACTGGGTTGTGCATGGCATGCTCACCCTATTCAAAAAATAGACCACGTCTTGAACTCCTCTAGTATAAAGAGCACTCTCCCCCACAGAAAGACAGTTCCTTCCAACCCTTTCTAGGAATATAAGAAAATTCCATGCAGGGCTGGAAGGGTGGGTGTTGTGAGAATGTTCGGGGCCATCTCCAAGAACCTTGTTTACAAGACAGCAACCTTCTGTTCTTCTTTGAGTGGCTCTTCACAGGCCTTTTTTACATGGCTCTGCCAGGTGGGGGGGGTGTCCATGGGCACGCCAGTATGTGGGGAGGGCATGTACATGGCCACCCACACATTCCCCACTCATCCGCACCCACGGAGCAACCGCCATTTCCCCTGGTTGCTCCGTGCATGAGGACGAGTGCAGGGGTGAGTGCAGATGCATGTTAGGTGGGTGCACCCCCATTCACCACGGGTACGTGCTGTGTCGTTCACATGGGGCTCCCACACCCATGAACACGCAGAAATCTGCATGTTGAGGGGTGGGAGAGGCCCATGTAAAAAGGGCCATATTCTCAAAACTGTCTTACTTATACTATCTTAGGTAGGAATTTAGGATGTAAGCAATATCTATTCTATCTTCAAATATGGTTCTGAGATTATTATGGCTGCTATTCCACTAACTCTTCTTAATGAAGTTATTGCTAACAGGAATACTGTCTTTAAACCCCCATCCCATAACCATTTCATTTGTGCCCCCCCCTTATAATTAATTCACGCTGCCCCGGGGGTACAAATGAAATGGTTATGGGTGGGGGGCAGTGTAAATTGATTATATGGGGGGTGGGGGTGCAAATGAACTGGTTATGGGGTAGAGGCAGCGTGAATTGATTATGGGGGCACAACTGAACTGGTTATATGTCTCTTTTCATGGCATAATGTGCTTAATAGGCTGGCTTTATTTTGGGTGTCTTGCGTGTTTGATAGTGTTAGGAATTTACCTGGTTTTGCCTCTCAAGCACAACTCCCAATCGGGATCTTGGTCACCCCACAGCACAAATCAAATGTTTTAATTAGGTACAACACTATTTTATTCTCTTATCCACACAGACAATATATCATCAGCACCATTCTTGGATAGTCCTAGCCTGGTTTACCTAACACATAGAATGCATGTGTGAAGCTGCAGGGGCTCTGTGTTTGGTGCTGGGAGGACTGGGGCTGTGGTGATTGGAGGAAGCTGCTGTCACTCTGCTTGTCCCACCCCTTTCCCCAGGTAACAACTGCCAGGGCAAGGAGAAATGGGAGGATATTGGGAGTGGGAGTGGGCAGGGGAGAGGGGGGCAACTCTGGAGGAAGGACGAACAGCCAAGGGTTGGGGGTCAGGATGGAGCATATGGGAGGGGGGGAGCAGCTATAACGGACACGGACAGTATGATCCGAGGGGACGGGTGACTCATCCTCCCACGGGACCTAGGTTCCTGGTGGAGGTTAAGAGCGTCATCTTCCCACTGAGGGTGAGAGAGGATCAGGGTCTAAGGTCCGCCTGCAAAGGGCTGCTGCTGTTGAATGCAAGGTCTGTAGCGAATAAGGCCCCAGTGATTCTGGATTTGATCCTGTTTGGGGCAGCGGACCTTGCATGTATCACAGAAAGCTGGCTGGATGAGGGGGCAGGACTAGCTTTAGCGGACCTTGTCCCGGCCGGGTATGCTGTTCAGCACCAGCCCCACGTGGGGGGGATGTGTAGCTATTATTTTAGAGAGGGGTGGCTAGTTAGGAGATATCCAGTTCAGGAGATTTCAGGTATTGAAGCCCTCCAAGTGGTGTTTGATTTTGCTGGGGGCAAGCTTGGGATGCTGCTGGTATACTGGGCCCCTTCCTGTCCGGCAACATCCCTTGCTGCTCTAGCAGAGCTGGCCTTGGAGGTGGCGCTGAACTCCTCCAGGACCTTGGTCCTGGGGAACTTCAACACCCATGCCGATGCTGGCCTTGTAGGAGCAGAGCGTGAGTTCATGGCCGCCATGGCAACCATGGACTTGTCCCAAGTGGTCAACTGCCTGACCCATGTGGGGGGTCATATTCTTGACCTGATCATTTGTTCTGGCCTTGAGGCGGGTGATCCGTTAGTGGGGGATGTGAAGGTCACGTCCTTGTCATGGATGGATCATTATCTCCTACAGGCCAGCCTTTCAGTGCACCTCCTCCAGAAGGGGAATGGACCAGTTAGGTTGGTCCGTCCTCGGATGCTTATGGAACCGCAGTGGTTCCAGGAGGCTTTGAGGGAGTTAACCTTAGACCTTGACGGCTGCTCTGCAGATGAGCCTGTCCAGCATTGGAACATCTTGTTGGGGAGGCCATCGACAGGGTGACTCCGAGACATCTTCTCCCTCTGTCTCGTCACCGCAGGGCCCCTTGGTTTACTGAGAGGCTGCGGTGTATGAAACAGGTAGGTAGGAGACTAGGGGTGGGACTACCAGATCATCTGGTTTCCGATACTGCCGGTATTTTGGTGTACTGGCAGTATCGGATTATTCCGGTATTATTGGGTCTGGTACCGGATCCCCCGTGCCGGATTTTTTTACATTGCGACCATTCAAATGAATGGCCGCAATGTAAAAAAAAAACCCCCACAAAAAGTCCCCAAACACTTTCCCTCCCCAAGTCCAGGCTGTGCAGGTGGAAGGGGGGACACCCCCCATCCACCCTGCCCAGCCTGGATTTTAATTTTTTTCCCCCTAAGTCCCCATGTGCGCCGGGCTCCGGGCCGCTGCCGGCGACCCAGAACCAGCACCAGCAGCAGGTAAGTACCGGTACTGTACTGATCCCTGGGGTGGGGAGTGGTTTAACACCCACCCCACCCCCGGGATCACCCTACCTCCCCACCCAGGGATTGCCTAATGCCATTGCCTACCTTGAGCTCCGAGTGGCGGCGGCGGTCCGGAAGCTTCAGCGCTGGCTGTGGCTGCTGGCTTCAGCACGCTACTAGGCCTTCCGGGGAACTTCCGGAAGTTCCCCGAAAGGCCTAGTAGCGTGCTGAAGCTGGCAGCCACAACCAGTGCTGAAGCCTTCGCGCCGCCGCCACCCAGAGCTCAAGGTAGGCGATCCCTGGGTGGGGAGGTAGGGTGATCCCTGGGGTGGGGTGTGTGTTAAACCACCCCCACCCCAGGGATCAGTACAGTACCGGTACATACCTGCTGCTGATGGTGGCTCTGGGTCGCCGGCGGCGGCCCGGAGCTCGGTGCACTAGGGGACTTAGGGGAATGTTTTTAAAAATCCAGGCTGGGCAGGGTGCGTGGGTGGTGTCCCCCCTTCCACCTTTACAGTCTGGGAGGGGGAGGTTTTTGTTTTTTTCCATTGATTTCAATGGGGACACAGTTCCCCATTGAAATCAATGTAAAAGATCCGGTACCGGTAAACCGGTATTAATCCGCTAAGCCAGTTTTTTAAAATCCGGGAACCGGTAAAACTGGTACCCGGTATTTGCCCTAATGTCTCACCCCTAGACTAGAGTGACGCTGGCGTCGGACTCGCTCTGAATCTGACCGACTTCTCCATAGGGCCCATTTGCGGTCCTATGTTGAGGCTGTGAGAACAGCAAAGAAGGAGTTCTTTGCCGCCCTCATAGCATCTGCAAAGTCACGTCCAGCAGAGCTGTTCCGGGTGGTGCGGGGACTGGTCAGTCTGGCCTCCCTCCGCCTGGACGAGGACTTGTCCCAGGCCTGCTGTGAGGAGTTTGCCGCCTACTTTGCAGACAAGATCGCTTAGATCCAGAGTAACTTTGACACCGGATTGGAAGCAGTAAGTGAGGGGCATGAGGTTATGGAGGCACCGTCTGGTCGATCTTTCTGGGATGAGTTTCAGGAAGTGACGCTGGCTGATGCGGTGAATGTCATGGGGTCTGTCAGAGCCACTAGTTGTGAACTAGATTTGTTCCCCTCCTGCTTGGTGAAAGTCTCCAGGGAGACCTTGGGGATGGTGCTGGCGAGGGTAGTGAATGTGTCCCTTTGACAGGGGAGATGGTCACCCAGTCTTAAGGAGGCTGTGGTGCACCCCCTGCTGAAGAAGCCATCTTTGGATGTGGACGCACTCGCCAGCTACCGACCCATCTCTAATCTTCCCTTTTTAGGGAAGGTTATTGAACGGGCAGTGGCACTACAGCTCCAGGTGCATTTGGACAGCATCGGTTTCCTTGACCCTTTTCAATCTGGGTTCCACCCCAGCTACGGTACTGAGATGGCCTTGGTGGCCTTGGTGGATGATCTCTGCCGGGAGATGGATGCAGGATGTTTGAGCTTTGTGATCCTGCTAGATTTCTCAGCTGCTTTTGATACTGTGGACCATGGGCTGCTGTTGAGACGGCTGCGAGACTTGGGGGGTCTGGATGGGACTGTCCTTGGATGGTTGGCTCATTCCTCTCGGGTAGAAGCCAGCAGGTAGTTCTGGGGGCTGAAACATCTAGCCCCCGGGCCTTGACCTGTGGCATTCTGCAGGGTTCCATTCTGTCTCCACTGTTGTTCAATGTGTATATGCAGCCCCTGGGAGAGATCATGAGAGGGTTCGGGGTGCGATGTCACCAATATGCTGATGATACTCAGCTGTACCTCTTGTTTTCAACTGACCCAGGTCCTGCTGTCTCGTTATTCTCCCAATGTTTGGAGGCTGCGGTGGATTGAATGCAGCAGAGCAGACTGAAGCTCAATCCCGATAAGATGGAGGTGATGGTGGTGGGAAGGGCGGGGGAGGTGCTGTCCCCCCTGATGGGGGGGGGTTCACCCGCCTGTTGCTCTACAGGTTCGGAGTCTGGGGGTGGTTTTGGATTCAGACCTGGATTCAGGTTTTGGATTGGCAGGTGAAGGCGGTGGCTAAAGTCATCTTTCGCCAGCTGTATCTGGTACGGGAGCTTCGACCTTACCTCTCTGGGCCCGATCTGGCCACTCTCGTCCATGCCTTCATCACCTCAAGACTAGACTACTGCAACGCGTTTTACGTGGGGCTTCCCTTGTTTCTGGTTCGGAGGCTGCAGCTAGTGCAGAATGCAGCAGCCCATCTCCTGACAGGGACAGGGCGGCGTGAGCACATAACACCAGTGCTCTGCATTCTGCATTGGCTGCCTATAGCATACCGAGCCAGATTCAAGGTGTTAGTATTGATTTACAAAGCCCTGCACGTTCTGGGCCACTCATATCTCAGGGACCACCTCTCCCTCCGCGCCTCAGAGCGATCCCTTCAGTCCACTGGGGGCGCCTTTCTGGAGGTCCCCCATGTAAGACGGGGGGGGTACAATGGAGAGGATGTTCTCGGTGGCTGGGCCGCGGTTGTGGAACTCCCTCCCTCCTGGAGGAGACTCGCCTGGCCCCAGCCTGTTGGCCTTTTGACGTATCTGTAAGGCTTGGCTGTTCACCCAGGCCTTCGGAGGGGAGGGTGGGGTGGGGGTTAATTTTTTTGGGGGGGCGTGTTTTAAATTTGTTTTAATTATGATGATGTAGATTTTTTTTAATGTTTAAAAATTGTTTTATATTATGTTGGAAGCCGCCGCGAGATGCCGTAGGCATGGGGGGCAGCATATAAATATAATGAAATAAATAAATAAATAATAAATAATAAAATAAAAAAAATGTTTGTTACATGTCATGCAGATCACAGTGGCAAGCGTTGGTTTGGAGAGGTTGGTACAGGTGGGGGTCCAGGGCTCCATACCTGGGAAAGGTGGCCTTTGTATCTGGATCTTTTGAGAGCGACGACAAGGATCAACAGCCCAGTGGTTCACTGCAAAGCGAGTGGCCAGTAGCGCTGAAGACATCTTCCTGGAGTTTGGGGTGAAGGGCCTCATGTCACTCTTGTGGGTTTCTGCTGACCACGTTCTTATGCACATCTCAATCTTTATCTCTACAGAACAGCCAGGCCTCATCCCTCCGGGCAAGGCCAGACCTTCTGTGCTTCAGGATGAGATTAGGGTCTTCCTCACACATCTTGGTGTCCTCAAGGCTGTTAGCTAGCCAATACCCATTGTCTTGCTTCAGTGGGGGCATCATCTGCTGACTATCGCTGGTGTTATATTTATGCATTTTCTTTCCCTGTTTACTTCAACTTCTCCAAACAGTCTCGTTCCTTTTCCATGAGGTAGCGTTTCCTCATCACTGTGATCTGAGGCTCATGGCCTAAGTTAACTAGTCTTGTTCTCTGGCTTGTACCCATCATGCTTTTCCTCATAAAGCAACATACTCTTAATCAGTCTAACAAATACATATTTTCACTACTGGTTACATTTGATCTAACATTACTAGACATACATGTACGATTACTAAATATAGGACTATGAAGGTGGGTTACAATCACTATGTCAAGTAAAATATAATCTTTTAATAACAATAGCAGCACCCCCAGGCCTGCTGAGCTGGACGGCATCCCTTCGGCAGGACACAAAGAGGGGGGCCCATCTTGACTTCTTGGCCAGGGGCCCATTCCACCCTAGTTATGCCCCTGGTATTGTCAGATCTGGTGCTTGAACCCCTCCCCTTTGAGATGTGGGAGAGGTGCTTCTGGGACTTGCGCCACCCAGTAGACCTGATAACACCGCACATCCCTCACTCTTATGTGCTCCCCTGTCTCCTCACCCTTGCAGGTCCACACCCTTCCCCAGCTGGGGCTTGTTACCCTAGTCCAGCCCCCCAGCTTCCTGATTGACCGCAGATGGTATTTGAGTCCTGGTGTGGCCTCAGGAAGCTGGTGGAGCAATGTCTCTTACCCCCCTTAGAGTTCTGAGATAGTGTGAACTGCTATAGTTTGTCTGGGTGCTGCAGTATGTAGTAAGTGTCCCCCTGTACGCCTGTGTCCTGCTTCTGATTCCTTCCTGTAGCCCTGGTGTGTGTGAAGCTCTCCCAGGTTTATTGTGTTTGTGTCCCAGCCCAGCTCCCTATTCCCTCCTATAGCCCTGGTGTATTGAGCCCCTACTAGGGGTATTGTGTTTGTGTCCCAGCCCACCCCCCTGTTCCCTCCCATAGCCCAGGTATGTGTGAATCCCTCATAGGCGTATTGTGTTTGTGTCCCAGTGCAGTTCTCTATTCCCTCCTGGAGCCCTTGTATGTTGAATCTCTCCCGAGTACGCTGTGATCTCTGTCTTAGACTAGTCTTCCCGCCTCTCTTGGTGTATCTGGTGTGGGGTTCTGCCCCTTCTCCTTGACCTCGATGATGAGCCAAACCCTCTCTGAAGTAGGCTTCCTGGCCTCAAGATGAGAGCAGTCCTGGGAGACTCTGAGACACACACTGAGAGGTCCCTTTTCTTCACAGGCTCTTCCATGAGCTCCCCTTCCTGGGTCTCTTCCCCCTCCTTGCCTCCCTGATACCCCCATCCCCGTGACAGGTATTGAGTGCAGCTGCTAGGTGCACTGAGTGCAGCTTGAGCCACAGGTGTTAGCCCCCTGGCCGGCCCCTCTCCAACTCCGGGCCACAGCACAGCAGGCCAGGTGAGGCCTCGTCCTTTCCATCAAAACAAGAATGTTAAGAAACAGCAACCAGACAGAGAGCCAACCAGCGCCCAGCAGCAGCTCAGTTGGTAAGGCCCCCGAGTCCTGTGTGTACCCCAGCCCTGCCCCCCAGCCCTTCCCTTTGCAAGCTCAAGGGAGTCAGGGACTCCCTCCAGTTTAGGCAGGCAGGGAGCGTGTGTGTTTGTGAGTGAGAGAGTGGGGGGAAGAATAGCACGTGCGTGTGTGGTTGTGTGTGTGTGAGAGTGAGAGAGTGGGGGGGGGACAAGTCTCTTTTCAGAGTGCATTAACTGTCTGTTTCTTCAGAACTGCATTCTATACAATGAATTGAATAAAGTTCTCTACACTGACATTGTTAACAGTTTATTGTATAAAGTGTATACAATTTCTATACATGCAAAGGACAGAGTTAATGCACTCTGAAAAAATTGTTCATTGTCAAGTTTAATAATAATGAAAAAATGTTAGTTTAGTTATTGCTAAATATAAATGAGTAATTATGTTTCTTAAGAAATTAAGTACGTGTATTACATTTATGTTGATGATGATAAAATATGAAATATTCCTAGAAAATTCTGAAATTTCCATGCTTTTTGGCATCTATATCTTGTTGCAATGTATAGTGTTGAATGTATTTTAAAATTGTAATTGTAATGAATTTATGTTTTTTGGAGTTTAAGCTAGAGTCAAAATTTTGTGATGTTTTTGAAGAGGAAAGTTTTTTGTTTTAAAAACTGTGCATTTAACATTTTTTTAAACTGTAAAGTTTTTTGTTTTAGTAAATTAAACTAAACACTAAGTTAATAGATGCAGTAATAGAGAGCAAGTAGTAAAGCAAAAGGCCATGTTCTCCAAACAACTTTTTCAATTATATATTGTTATGAAATAAAGGGAGTCTGAGTGTCAGCCAAGTATTCCCAGTAGAAGTCTTATACATGATTCATCTTCCAAGAGACTGATTTTTTTATTTTTTATTTTTTACCTCTCTGGAGGGAATTCAGCTGCTACTTCAAGACAAGTTTTCGAGGCAGTATTGCCTGATGGCCCAAATACTCCTGAGAAAAAGCATTACGTAACTGACAGGAGGTGAGAAAATTCCCAACTTCAGAGATCTAACCTAACAAAAGCGCTGAGTCTTTAGCATCAAGGGAATAAACACATAAAGCTAGGTTATAAAAATCACAGTACCAACTGACGTAGGAAAAGGCATAGTTGCAAGCCACAGTGGTATATTTATAGCTATGGCTTAAAAATGCACTGGAACAGTGTGTGCATATTCTTCCTCAGCAACATCCACTCTGGTTAGGGTTACACTTTCCCTATCCAGGTCCATGACTAGTCTTATCCATCTGGCTAGTACTCATCTAAGATTATCACAATGCCCAAACAACACGAAACAAACAACAAAATGTCGGATGTGTCCAGACTCCCATAGTCTGCTCTTCTTTGCAGACCTTTTCCTTGGCCACTTCATGGTATCTACTTGACCCAAACTGTTCTTGCTTTAGGGCATTTCCCTGCAGGCTGTCAAGTTACCTGTTAATTGGTGCCAGGCCTCTCAGATGAGCGCTAGGTTTCTCAGACTTACCCTGGGGATGACACACAGCATCCAGCTTTCACCTTCCTAATGTGTCTGTAGGGTCACCACTTCTCTAGATTTAACCCAGATAAGAGTATCCAGGCTTTAACACATCAAAGAGAATTCAGGGCTTCAGGAAGTGGTAGGGATAGGGTCACACTGGACAGATGCAGGGTGAGGACACTCTTCCACCCTCTTCTTCATGTGGTCACACTGCCTGTGAGTGTTGTGACATCAAACTGTTTCAAAGTGGGTGCAACCTGTTGGAAAAGGATGGGAGAGTTCCTTTTTCCTGCCCCTTTCTGGAATGGCCCCTCCTGTTTTGAGTCATAGCCTTGGAGAAGGTAGCAACTTTACCTGTCTCATCATAAACTTTCTTCTGACTGAAATTTCACTTTCTCCCTGACTGATCAGGGAGCCACAACTGGCAGTTCTCATACTTAACATTTAAGTAAATACTGAAGGTGAGAAACTCTCATGGGCAAGCTGGCAAAGTGTTGGCTGGAAGACTCCACATCAAGTTGGATTTACAGTTGGTTGAAGAACCCTGCTCAAAGAGTGATCATCAATGGCTCATCATATGCATTATGGAGACCTGACTGGACAAGGCATCTGGGCCAGTGTTGTCCCAGATGGTGCCAGCTGGGCATTCAGTGCAGAATCAGCTGAGGCTTGCGGGATGGTGGTGGGGAACACCTTGGCCTTTTGGAGGTATCTGGTACCTAACTCATCTGATATAGAGTGTGTCCACTTTGTGTTGGATTTGGCTGGGGTCCTGGGGATAGATTGGGGATCCTCTTGCTGCACCAACCACCCCACTGGGCAGTTGATTCCCTGACTGCTCTAGCTGAGCTGGGCTCAGAGGTGGTGTTAAGATCACTTTTAGGGGAAGAGCAGGAGTTCATGACAACCATGGGTCTATCCCAAATAGTATCAGGGAAACACACAAGGTGGAACACACATTGGATTTGATATGTTGCACCAGCCTGGAAACAGGGGTTCCAGCTATCATGCGTGTATGTTATAACACCGTTGTTGCGGTCAGATCATTAGCTCCTGAAGGC
Source organism: Sphenodon punctatus (assembly GCA_003113815.1). Taxonomy (NCBI): domain Eukaryota; kingdom Metazoa; phylum Chordata; class Lepidosauria; order Sphenodontia; family Sphenodontidae; genus Sphenodon; species Sphenodon punctatus. The sequence continues at coordinate 4,028,398 of QEPC01009281.1, forward strand.
CCAGATCCCAGCCCTCCTATGCCCTCATCAGGGTGGTGGACCGGTTAGATTGTTCTGCCCCTGGAGATTGATAGATCTGATTGGTTTCCAGAGCTTTCTGGGGGATATACCCACTGACCTTGATGGCTACTCTGTTGATGACCTGGTCGCCTTGTGGAATGATAACTTGACCATGGGCATTGGCACAGTTGCACCCAGGTGTCCATTTCCACAGCTCTGTCATCACAGGTACCCCTGGTATATGGAGGACCTGAGACGGGAGAGCATGTGGCTAGAGAGCAGGTGATGCTCGACTCGCACTGAAGTCGAACGATTGTGACACAGATTGTTTTTAAAGGACTATGCCATGGCTGTGATGGGGGTGAAGAAAGCTTTCTTCTCCACTACCCTAGCATCTACAAAGCTGTTCCAGGTGGTGATGTGAGGAGCTGATTAACCTGGCCTGTCTCTGCCAGGAAATCTGATGCCTACTGTAACATCTCCCCCCTTACCTGCCCCAGGTTTTAATTATTTTTTTTATTGTTGTATTGATAATATACAGTGCTTTTGATTATGAAGTGTGGATGAATACAAATATAAAGTACATGTGTTCCTTTCCCCACCCCCATTTAACAGAAAACTTAAACATAACTATTAAAACATAGCAAAGTTTGCAAGCACATTCTCTTATACAACTGCTACTTCTCCTATGGTAGGATGCATTATAATGAGTAGTCCAAAATGTATGACTTGGAATCTTCTGTCAGTGTGTAGCCTTGCATGCTTTCTATGCATGTGAACCATCTTGTTGCAAACTTCTGGTATTTGTCCTCGAGATTTGCTGTAAACCTCTCCATTGAATACATATACCACATACTCTTTATCCACTCTGTCTCCGAGAGGTCACATGCATTTTTCCATTTTTTTGCTATAATATTGATTCCGGCTAGAGTAATTAGTTTACATGTATCTTGGTAATGACTCATCAAGGGCAAGTCTGAGTAGATCCCTAGAAGAGCTGTTTTGACTCAAAATGGAATTATTAGCCCCGTAGCTTTTTTCATATATTCCCACAGCATACGCCAAAAGGACTGTATACTAGGGCACTCCCACCAACAAGGTAGGTGGGTGCCTTTTTCTCCACACTCTCACCAGCAGAGGCCTGAATCAGATCTGGACGTTACTTTTAAAAGGTTGTGGAATGAGGTAGTATCTTAGAATTAACTTTACCTGAGGTTCTTTAATTTCTAGTGAGTTTGCGCATGAATGAATGTGCTGTCAAATCCGCTGTGCTTGTGCTTCACTAAATTTTTTCCCTAGGTCCTTTTCCCATTTTCTTATGTATGGCGTTTGCTTGCTTGTTCCAATCTGACCCAACTCTTCATAGATTCTAATGATCATTCCTTTATTTGGTGCGTGGTTAAATAACGCTTTTTCAATATCAGTGAGAGGCCTACAAAAGTGTTTGATTTTTTTGCTATCTGTATATATACTTTTTAATTGTAATTGAAAAATGTCTATTTTGGTTTTGGTTTTACCTTCCAGTTCTGGGAGTTCTATACATTTGCCCTTGCAGAACAGCTGCTTTGTCCTGGTGATGCCCTGCTTGGTGAGTACTTTACGTAGCTCTGTGACTAGGTTGTTGTCAACTGAGTTTTGAGCATTTAATGGGGGATATGGAGAGGTTATGAGGGAGACCTTCATTTGCTTTAAGGTCTGCTGCCAGTGTTGTATGGCTGTATAAGCAAAAGGGTGGGTAGATATTTTATTTGCATTGTAATATGTCCCACTGGTTAGCAACTCCTTCAGATTAGGTATTGCCAATAACTGTTTTTCTATCTCCACCCAACTTACGTTTGGTGTGTGTGTGTGTGTGTGTGTGTGTAACCAGTATATGAATGCCCTTAGGGACACTGCTTTAAAGTACAGTTTGGTATCAGGCATACTGACCCCTCCTTTTTCTTTTCTTGTATTTAAAATGGATTTTCTAATTCTATGTTTTTTTCCTTTCCAGATAGCTTCAAGAAGAGCATGTTCACATGGAGCATTTTTACACACAGCTTAAAGTTCCGGATTTTTCAATCTTCTGGGTTTACAAGTCCACAAGTAAGTTCCGAATGCATTTTTCACACACACACTGCTCCTGGATGCATTTTTCACACAAACGCTGCCTTAAGGCAGCCTAAAGTAGCTGCAGCTATAGATGTGAGGGGCTGTCATGGAAACCAAGTGATCACAGCTGCCTGGAGCAAAGCAGTTTACCAGAAGAACTTTTTACACACAAAAGTTCTGGGAGAATTGTATGCAGAAGTTCAAAGATCTGGATGTTTAAGATCTTGGTGAGTTATTTAGACACACAGAAAGTTCAGGATGTAACAGGAAACATGCAGGAGAAATGTGTGTGTAAAAACACCCATTGTTTCACGAAGTTTTTAGGTAAGTGGACAGGTAAAGCCATTGCTTTTTATAATATTTTAGGTAGCGCAATCATCTTAAAAAGATGGATGTTGCCTATCCAAGAAGTCATAAGACGCTTCTAAGTTGCTGCCTCTGTGTGAATCTGGTTTAAGATGCTGGGGAAGTTTGCTTTGAATAGGTCTTTATGATCTTTGGTAATATTTCGGTGATCACCCTCAGATACTTAAATTGGGTTTTTGATATAGCGAATGGGACTTGTTTTTCTATGGCTAGACAATCCTCTTGATTTTTTGTTATGATGAGAGCTTGGGATTTATGGTAATTTATTTTGTAGCCAGATATAGAGCTAAATTGATCTATTAATGAAAGCAGATTTGGAACTGTTTTTTTGGGTTGTGTTAAATAGACAAGCATATCATCTGCAAATAGGGAGATTTTGTGCTGTGTGTGGTTCCTATTTGTATTCCAGTTATTTCTTGCTCTTGGCATATAGCACACACGAGTAATTCCAGTGTTATGTTGAAGAGTAAGGGAGATAGGGGACAACCATGTCTTATGCCTCTAGTTAAATAGAAGGATTTGGAGAGGTTACCATTTATTAATAGTTTGGAGCTTGTGTTAAGTGCCTTGATTGCTTGTAAAAAATCTCCCTTTTATACCCATCTTTTCAATAATAAGGTACAGGCATTCTGGTTCCGTCCTGTCAAAGACCTTCTCTGCATCGGCCGGTATTAGTGTTGGGGTGTTTACTTTTTGAGCTACATAAATAAGATTGACCGTTTTCCTGATGTTGTCAATCCCCAGTCTGTTGGGTATGAAACCTCTTTGATCAGGATGTATGATTTCACCAATACTGGCTATCAGTCTGTTTACTAGAGTCTTTACAAATATTTTATAATCAATATTCAATAGAGATATTGGGCGATAATTGCCACAGTCATTGGGGTTTCTACCTGGTTTTGGTATCAAATTAATTAATGCCTCATAGAAGGTAGGGGACATCTTTTGTGTCTCAGTAATAGGCATTTTTACACACATGTTAAAGTTCTGGAATTTTCATTCTTTTGGGTTTACAAGTCCACAAGTAAGTTCCGAATTCATTTTTCACACACACACTGCCCTGAGACAGTTCCTGGATGCATTATTCACACAACACTGCCCTGAGGCAGCCTAAAGTAACCGCAGCTGTAGATGTGAGGAGCTGGCATGAAAACCAAGTGACCACAGCTGCCTGGAGCAAAGCAGTTTACCAGGAGAACTTTTTACACACAAAGGTTCTTGGAGAAGTTCTACGCAGAAGTTCAAAGATCCAGATGTTTAAGATCTGGGTGAATGATTTAGACACACAGAAAGTTCAGGATGTAATAGCAAACATCCAGGAGAAATGTGTGTGTAAGAACACCCAATGTTGTTAAAGGTATTAGGTAAGTGGGGAGTTAAAATATCACTGAAGACTTGGTAAAATTCTGCTGGCAGGCTGTCTGGGCCACAAACTTTATTTTTGATAAGCTTTTTTATTGACTTTATCTCTTCTGGCGTTAAAGTGGTGTTAGGAAAACTAACTTGATCTTGATTACATTTTGGAATCTTATATTTGTTAATAAATTTCTTTTTTTTCAGGATCTGGCTTGGACATTGTTTCCAGTTTTTGCTCAATCAATCAAAACTTTTTATTGTTTGCCTCCTAGGCTATAACAATCTTGTACCAAACAAACACATTCAAATAAATAAATAAATTAAAATACAGCAGATATACAATTGTGGTTATTGTCGTTCACAAAATACAAATAGCTCCACCGTAGAAGTTTAAAATAGGGTGGACAGAAGACCACCGACTGTTCCTATTTATCTCCTC
>QEPC01009281.1:4047680-4058529 GCA_003113815.1 Sphenodon punctatus
CCTGTCTCTCTTTCTCTCTGTCACACCCACCCACACAAACACAAGCCCTGCACCTCCTGAGGGGCTGTCTGCAAGTTGAGACCCTGCTGCTGGCACAGCACATCTTTGGGTTAATAACTACGCTACATGGGGTGGAAGGTGCTGCTGGTAGGGATCGACAAGCTGTATGAGATTCTGCTGCCTGCCAGCCAGAATTTCAGCATATAGGGATAAAAGATTGGACAGGTCAAATGAAGCTCATAACAAGAAACACAACAACTTTTATTAAAACTATTTAAATAACAACAAGAAGAACAAAGCAACAACAACAACATTCTGAAAACAAAAGAAAACATTGAAAGGACTTGGGGGAAAGGCAACAGCTGTTGGGGCGCAGCACAGGGCTGAGGGGCAGCCACCCGGGACTCTTGTTGGTCATAGCTGTGGGCCACAGCAAACTCCACGGTTCCTTCCACGGCTCGATGCCACCTGGAGAGCGCCTGGTGGTATAGTTCCAGACGTTCCATCTCAGCGGAGATGTACTGGCCGTACGCCTCCACCTTCTTCTCCACCTGAAATGCCTGGAACTGCTCCACCAGGTGGTTCTCCATGATGGTTGCTGTCTGCTGCAGGATGGCCACGAAGTCCCGGGTGGACCTCTCAAACTTGGCCCGAAAGGCCTTGACCTCATCAGACTCCTGGGGCCCGGGGGTCTCCACATTGGGGCTGGAGGCGGGGGGAGGGCTTAACGCAGTCTTTTTTGGGTTGCCTTTCCCCCCCCCCTTCTTCTGGTGCTGGTGCTGAGGCTCCAAGGCCACACCAGAGTTGTCCTCCTGCCACCTCACTCTCTTGCCATGCATTCGCTCTATGTGAGTAATGAGCCCCGATGTGGTCCCCTCTCTTTGCAGCTGGAATCTTTTCTGGCAGATCTAAAAAGGACATAAAAAGATAGGAACATAAGAAGTGCCATACTGTGTCAGACCAATGGTCTGTCAAGCCCTGCCTGCATTCTGTCTCCACAAGTGGGTGGACTGGGAGGCCAATCTCTCTCTGCAGGGGACTTCCATTCCTAACAGGTCATAGGGCAATTCATTCCCTGTTGTTCCAGTCCCCGTGCCTTACCTTGCATGTGGTGATTCCGTCGCCCTTGTCATAAAACCTTCAGACATCCGACCTTGTCCGCCGAATGTCTGGGGGTGTCACTGGTGACCTCAGGCTAGGGGTCCTCCTTGGCCTGGCAATGGCACCATTACTGGGGCCGGCATCCGATTCATCTCTGAAATGGGAACACATTAAGAACACCAGAGTAATATCATGCATTTATGATGATGCCTCTAGTCTTCCCTCTTTGGGGTGCTTGGGATGGCAATGGAGAGACCCTGCCCTTCTTTGGGTGCTGCAGAGGGATGAGACCCTGGCTGGAATGTGCAAATCCTGCCCTTCTTTGGGTGCTAGTAGTGATGGCAACTGGAAGTACCCTTGCTGGTATGTGCAAATCCTGCCCTCCTTGGGGCACTATGGATGGCAACTGGAAAGACCCTGGTGGCTGGCATGTGCAAATCCTGCCCTTATGCATAGGGAATGGGATGGCAACTGGAGAGTGGAGACCCTTGCTAGCCTGGCGCATGTTTGGGTGGTGGTGCTGCTCATGTCTGACTGCTGGAAGAGCCCCCACACTACTGTACCCTCTCTCTCTGTGGCAGACATCCTCTGCTACCTGCTGATGCCCATTGTTTGTTCCTGACTGATGCCCACCACCCATGCACACACCTGCATGCCAGTGAGCTCACTCTAATGGATAGAGTCTTAAGTTTCTTGTCCTCAAAGTTAAAAAAATGTTTACAAACCTGGCAGCAGCACCTCCTGCGCCCGCCGGCTCTGGCTCCTCTTCCACCACCAAAGGTCCAGCAGTGGCCGGAGGAACCTCTTCCTCTACCACCGGTTCCATCACCTTGACCTTCCCCCAGGCCCGGCGTTTAATGGTGGCGGCACTGGTCACCTTCTTCTCCATTTTTTTAAGAAAACAAAACACAACCAACACACACAGACAGCACTCACCAACCAGCTAAACCAAAACCAACACACACCACACAGCCAAAACACACAAATCACAACCGAACACCGAATCACCAAGAGGGAAGTGATTGGGATGATAAGGGCAACCAGTTGTGATCTAGATCCTTGCCCATCCTGGCTGGAGAAATCCAGCTGGGAGATGCTGGGGCTGTTGTCTGGGGTTGTCAATACCTCCCTATGGGAGGGAACGGTGTTGGACACCCTTAAAACTGTGGTAGTCTGACCCCTGCTTAAGAAATCATCTCTGGACGTTGACTCCCCAGCCAGCTCTCGGTCTGTCTCTAACCTCCCCTTTTTAGGGAAGGCTGTTGAATGGGTTGTTATCTGGCAGCTCCAGGCTCATATCAATGCTATCAGATCCCTGGACCTATTTCAGTTAGGTTTTCCTCCTAGGTATGGCATAGGCGGAGATTGTGCATGTGACCTTGGTCGATCTATTCCTTGAGATGCACAAGGGGAATTCTACCCTGTTGATGTTGTTAGATCTTTCAGTGGCCTTTGATACAGTTGATGACAGTGTCTTGACATGACTGTGGGGCCAGATTTGGATGGGGGTGCATGGGACTATTCGAGTGGTTCTGTTCTTTCCTGACAGAGAGGACCCAGAGAGTGGTGATGGGTGATGGCTCATCGTCTCCTCCAAATCTCTCCTGAGGGGTCCTGCACAGTTCTATTCTGTCTCCCCTCTTGTTCAATGTGTATCTGAGGCTGCTGGGTGAGGTCATTCTGAGGTGTCACCAATATGCTGATGACACTCACTTCTACCTCTCTTTTTCATCCATCCGAGGTCCCGCGGTCCCAGTGCTTATCCAATGCCTGGCTGCTGTTGGGGACTGGATGAGGGTGAGCTGATTGAAGCTGAATCCTGACAAGACTGAAATGATGATGGTTGGCTGATCTTGTGACTTGGGTTGCTTTTAGATGAGCATGGCATGCTTGCACGATGGGCTCGTGTGAATTTTAAAAATTCTGCAGGTGGGGATTAGATGAGACATTTTGCGCGTTAAAGCTGGTCACGTGTTCTTTTAAAACCGCAAACTAAATACCTCAATATCGGGATATTTAATTCATGGTTTTAAAAGAATGCACAACTGGCTTTAATGTGTGAAATGTCTCGTCTAATCCCTGCCCATGGGATTTTTAAAAGTCATGCGAGCCCGCGCCATGCTCATCTAAAAGTGGCCTTGGAGGGTATTGGGGCACCTGTTACTGATGGAGTCTGACCCACTCTGGTCAATCAGGTTCTCAGCCTTGGAGTGCTTCTGGATTCTTTGCTGTACCTGGAACATCAAGTGATGGCGGTGGCCAGGAGTGCTTTTCACCAACTCCATCTGGTGAGGAGGCTACAGTCTTTTCTTTTTGACTGTGATCTGGCTGCTGTCATCCATGCTTTCATGACCTCAAGGCTAGATTATTGCAATGTGCTTTACATGGGGCTTCCCTTGATTGTTAGGGTACGGGTTGGGGATACCACAGGAGACCGTGGAATTGGCAATAACCTCGCTAGGTTTCTCCTCCTTCCCCCCAGACCTCTGCCCAGAGGAAGGCTCACACAGGGTATGAAGAAAGAGTCCCCTCAGGTTAACGGTTGGCCAAACTCTTACAAGAGTAGGGGCCTTTTCATCACAGGGGTTGATCAGCGGGATGTGGGAGCCAGCCTCTGGTTCCCTATACAGGGTGGACAATCCCCTGTCCCTTTCACAACCACCCGTCTCACGTATACACAGTGCTCTCGAAGTGGGAAGGTGCTACCCAGTATAAGTGCAGGAGGGAACAGAGAACCAGAATGGGAAAGGATGGGGGATAGTGGCTCACACGGGAATATGGATGAGGGCACCGGTCTAGAACAAGGGAGACCCACACGTGCACCACGCACCCTCCCCCCCACACGATACACCCCCCTCCCTAACCTTACCTTTTCCTGACCCACGCCCTCGTGCTCTGATAATCACTCACCACACTCGCTCTCCTACCACACACCGTTCACTCTCCAATCACTCCTTTGCCTTAGCTTCACACGCTTCTCCTACGATCTCTCCAGGGGCCAGCCTCACAGCAAACTGATCGCCGGCAAGGTTTGTCCCGCACTTCCGGGTTTAAATACTCCTGGCCCCGCCCTTCTGACGCTGGGCCTGTAGGCGTGCGGAGCGTCGCGTTGGGTTTGCTGGCTCCGCCCCCGACGTTGTCGGCTCCTCTGCGTCCTCGCCGCTTGCTTGCATCCCCGCCCCTGCTGGAAGAGGGGTCTCCAGAACTGGCGAGGTTTTCCCCGTGGGTCTGGGTCCCACTGGTTCTTGGGTTGGAGGGCTCGAGGCGTTCTGCTCCATGAGTTCTGGGGTTTTCACTGCCGGGATTCCTGGGGAACGCGGTCTCGTGCGTCGGGGAAGGGCCCTAGCCCTGACAGCACCCCCCCTCCAGGGTCGATGATGAAAACAGGCAGGGGAAATAGGTCCTGGCTTGGCGGGATACTGGCGGTGGAACCTCTGGACCAACCGGGGGGCGTGTACCAAGTTGGCGGGCTCCCAGGATCGATCAGCAATGCCGTACCCTTTCCAATCGACTAAGTAATATAACTTACCCCGAGTTCGTTTAGAGTCTAGCAGGGCACGCACTTCATACTCGGGTTCCCCTTGGATCTCACACACAGGTCCTGGTGCTGCGGCTACCGGAAAGAGCGGGGGGTGAAAAGGTTTGAGTAAAGATACATGGAACACAGGGTGAATTCGAAGGGTAGAGGGAAGGGTCACCCGGTACACCACAGGGTTTATCTGGCATTCTATGGGGAATGGCCCCATATAGCGATTATCTAATTTTGATGATGGACGTAAGGACTGGTAGTGTCGTCTATCCACCCAAACCATGTCTCCTACTTGGTATATTGGGGCAACCTGGCGATGTCGATCTGCGGTCTGTTTATACTGCTGGCGGGCCTCGTGTAGTGTTTGCCGGGCGTGAGCATGACAATGATGAAGTGTTCGAATCATAGCTCCGGCGGCTGGAACCTCTACCGTTGGTTCTTCAGGTAGCACAAGCCGGGGGTGAAATCCGCAGGATACAAAAAAGGGCGAGGTGCCGAGGGCTGCATGTGGGGCATTATTGAAAGCAAATTCAGCGAGTGCGAGGTAGGTAACCCAATCGGTTTGGAGGTAGTTGACGTAACACCGGAGGTATTGTTCGAGGGTTTGGTTGGCCCTTTCAACCTGTCCATTGGCTTGGGGTCTATAGGCTGTGGTGGGGGCAAGTTGGGTTCCTAAGGTAGAGAACAATGCCTTCCAAAAGCGGGATGTGAATTGAGCTCCTCTATCGGAGAGTAAGGTTTGTGGAAGCCCGTGGTGTTTTACAACATGTTGCAAAAAGAGCTGTGCTGTTTGTTTAGCGTTGGGGAGCCCCTTGCACGGAATGAAATGGCCTAGTTTCGTGAATTGATCGATGACCACAAAGATCGTGGTATATCCCTGTGACGGGGTTAGTTCCACGATAAAATCGATGTTTACCCGTTGCCATGGTCCTTGAGGCAAGGGTCCAAGTTGTAAAAGTCCTACGGGTTTTCGACGAGGGATCTTGGTACGACAACAGGTTGCACAACCTTGGACGTACCTCCTGGTATCTTGTCTCATCGTGGTCCACCAGAAATGCCTTTGTAACAAACGAAGTGTACGACTTTGTCCCGGGTGCCCTGCAAGTGGGGCATCATGATGAGCCCACAGGATTTTTTGTCGTGCGGCCTGGGGTACCACGATGCGTCCTTGGTGCATAGGTAACCTGGTGGATGGGGATTTATCAAAGTCTCGAGTGAGAGGATCATGGGCTGCCCACGTGTGTAACTGTTCCAGCGTAAGCCCCCCAGCAATAAAGGCTTGTGGTTTTAGGAGGGGCTCCCCCCGAGTATCAAGTTCACTGGACTTTTCTTGACAGCGTGATAACGCATCGGCAATAGTGTTCAATTTCCCTGGACGATAAATTATTTGAAAGACAAAATGGGCAAAGAAAAGGGCCCACCGTGCATGTCGTGCGTTCTGAATCCTTGCGGTTTGTAGGAATACTAAATTCTTGTGGTCCGTGATTACTTGTACTGGGTGGTGGGCACCTTCAAGAAAGTGGCGCCAAACCTCGAAGGCTGCTCGGATGGCTAATAATTCCCTATCGAGCACCGTGTAGTTCCTTTTGGCCGGAGTTAGCTGACGGGAATAGAAGGCACATGGTTTGGGTGTAGGCCCTTCGTCTTGGGGTTGGGAGAGTACTGCCCCTATCGCTACACTGGAGGCATCGGTTTCTACTAGAAAAGGTTTTGTAAAATCGGGATACTGGAGTATAGGGGCACTCACAAAGGCCGTCTTCAAGCGTTCAAATGATTCCTGTTGGTCTGGCCCCCAGACATACGACTGGCCCTTTTTCAAAAGGGTGGTCAGTGGGGCCGTAATTTCTGCATAGTGGGGAATATAATGTCGATAATAGTTCGCGCTTCCGAGGAAGCGTTGTAGGGGCTTGACGGCCGAGGGTGCGGGCCATACTTGGATGGCTTTGATTTTAGCGGGGTCCATCGTGATTCCCTGTGCCGATATGATGAACCCAAGAAATGGGAGTTCTGTTTGATGAAAGGCACATTTTTCCATTTTACAATATAGATGCTGCTGCCGGAGTCTCTCAAGAACCGTACGGACATGCTGGACATGTTGGCGAGGCTCTGGGGAAAATATAAGAATGTCGTCCAAGTAGGCGATGACAAACTGATCTAAGATGTCCCTAAAGATATCGTTTATTAAGTGTTGGAATGCAGCGGGGGCATTTGCAAGACCATAGGGCATTATCAGGTATTCAAAATGCCCATACCTGGTACGGAAGGCAGTCTTCCATTCATCCCCTTCCTTTACTCGCAAGAGATTGTAGGCACCGCGAAGATCCAATTTGGTGAAAATTGTGGCTCCTTGGAGCCTGTTAAGTAGCTCTGGTATCAGGGGCAGTGGATATCTATTTTTTACAGTTATAAGGTTGAGTCCTCTATAGTCAATACACAGCCTTAAACCCCCATCCTTTTTGGGTACAAAGAAGAGTGGTGCTCCTCCGGGAGAAGTAGAGGGTCTAATAAATCCCTTTTCCAAATTGTCGGCAATATACTCTTTTAAAGTTTTTAGCTCTGGTTCGGATAACGCATAAATCCGCCCGTACGGTGGAATCGTGTTGGGGAGCAAGGTAATGGCACAATCATAGGGTCGGTGGGGAGGCAATTGTAGGGCTTCTTGTTTACGGAAAACATCCCCGAGGTCAGCGTATTCAATAGGCAGTTCTGGGTCTACAGTGGTGGCCTGAATGCACTTATAGCCTTTCCCTGGGGGCGGTGGCGTTTGACAACAAGTTTTACAAAACTCAGACGGAAATGATACCTCCTTTGTTTCCCAGTTGATGGCGGGGTTATGTTTCTTCAGCCATAAAATCCCCAGTACTATGGGAAAGGCCGGCGTGCGAACCGCATCTAATACGAGTCGCTCCTGATGATTCCCTATCCACCCTTCCATCTCCGGGGTGCCATGCGTCACGAGGCCTGACACGAGGGGGGATCCATCGATCGCAAAGACGGCTTCGGGATTCGTCTTGGGGATCAGGGGAATCCCATACTGTTGTGCTGCGTGTAGATCAATAAAGTTCCCAGAGGCCCCAGAATCAATAAGGGCGGGTAACACGATGGCCTTCCCAGTCTGAACCTGCAGCATCACCGGGACTTGTACTTGTTCTCCCCGCTGCCACGTCGAGGCAATTTGGTGACCGCTAGGGCAGGGGTGGTTCATAGGGGTGGCCGGGACGTCCCCTGACCGCCTCGGCCTCGTTCGTTTCCCGACCCTCGACGATGGGGAGGTAGCTGGGGGCAGGAGCTAGTAAAGTGTCCCGCCAGCCCACAATAGAAACAAAGCCGCCCCGTTCGCCGTCGTTCCTTTTCTTGTGCATCAAGGGGGCCTCGAGATGCCCCAATCTGCATAGGCTCGGGCCCTTCGGGTTTTGCAGCCCCGACGTCCAACACCGGCCCCCGGGGAGCCCAGCTTCGGACAGTCTCCTGTCGTCTCTCTCTCCGTCGTTCTGCTAGGCGTTCGTCAATCTGACACGCCAAGTTGACAAGCTCCCCCCATTTCGCTGGCGTGCCGATTAAGGCGAGCTGATCCTTGTTCTCGTCATGGAGGCCCTTACGAAAAAGGACTTTCAACACCTCGTCAGCCCACCCTAACTCGACAGCTAGTTGTTGGAATCGAGTTACGTACTCCAACAAAGGTCCTTTTCCTTGTTTTAGTGACATGATGGCCGCCTCTGCATCCCTTTTCCGGTGGGGGTAATCGAACAAAAACTGAAACTCACGGAGAAAGCCATCAATATCATGCAGCAGCGGGCTACTTTTAAGGAGGAGTGGCGTGGCCCAATCCAACGCAAGACCCTCAAGGTGCCCAATGATGAAGGCTACTTTAGCCGTTCCGGAGGCATACGTGCGTGGCTGAACCTGAAAGGCCAATTTACACAAGGCGAGAAACCCTTGAAACTGTCTTCGATCTCCTCCAAACTTCTGGATGAGAGGATGTCGGGGTTCCCGACCCTGGGGTTCCCCGTTCCCCGCTTGGGGTGGGGGAGGCAGTTCACCTCCTAGGGCCCCTATAGCTGCTGCCATTCCCGGGGCTTCTTCGCCCCCCACTGCCCCCTGTTCTTTAAGGTCCTTAAGTTCTAATGCCAAGGCCTGAATAGCCCGTTCCATTGCCTCCATTTGTTGAGCCAATTCCATGGCCGGAGTGCCGGCGATACTGTTAGGGTACGGGTTGGGGATACCACAGGAGACCGTGGAATTGGCAATAACCTCGCTAGGTTTCTCCTCCTTTCCCCCAGACCTCTGCCCAGACGAAGACTCACACAGGGTATGAAGAAAGAGTCCCCTCAGGTTAACGGTTGGCCAAACTCTTACAAGAGTAGGGGCCGTTTCATCACAGGGGTTGATCAGCGGGATGTGGGAGCCAGCCTCTGGTTCCCTATACAGGGTGAACAATCCCCTGTCTCTTTCACAACCACCCGGCTCACGTATACACAGTGCTCTCGAAGTGGGAAGGTGCTACCCAGTATAAGTGCAGGAGGGAGCAAAGAACCAGAATGGGAACGGATGGGGGACAGTGGCTCACACGGGAATATGGATGGGGGCACCGGTCTAGAGCAAGGGAGACCCACACGTGCACCACGCACCCTTCCCCCCACACGATACACCCCCCTCCCTAACCTTACCTTTTCCTGACCCACGCCCTCGTGCTCTGATAATCACTCACCACACTCGCTCTCCTACCACACACCGTTCACTCTCCAATCACTCCTTTGCCTTAGCTTCACACGCTTCTCCTACGATCTCTCCAGGGGCCAGCCTCACAGCAAACTGATCGCCGGCAAGGTTTGTCCCGCATTTCCGGGTTTAAATGGGGCTGGCCCCGCTTTTCTGATGCTGGGCCTGAAGGCGTGCGGAGCGGCGCGCCGACGTTGTTGGCTCCGCCCCCCACGTGGTTGGCTCTTCTGCATTCTGGCTGCCGGCTGGTATGTCCGCTTCTGATGCGAGAGGGCCCTTCGAAACGAGCGAGGTTTTTCTGGGGGGTCCTGGCTCCGCCTGCTCTTGGGACTGGGGGCTCACGGGGTTCTGACTAGCGCGCTCCAGGGTTTCTGCTGTTGGGTTTCCCAGGGAACGGGATATCCTACGCCGGGGAAGGGCCCTAGCCCTGACATTGATGACTGTTTGGAAGCTGCAGCTGTTGGAGAATGTGGCGACTTGGCTCCTTTTGGGGACGAGCCGCCAGGAGCACATTACACTGGTGCTTTGAAGTCTGCACTGGCTCCCTATAGCATTTCTGAAATAATTCAAGGTGATGGCCTTGACCTTTAAAGCCCTAAATAGTCTGGGTCCGAAAGACCACCTGTCCTACCACTTCCCATTGTGGCCCCTATGGTCAGCTGAGAGCGCCCTCTTGTGGGTTCCATCTGCTATCCTTGGCCATAGGACGGGAGTGCATTGGAGGGAGTTCTTGGTTGCTGTCCCAGTTTTGTGGAAGTCCCTTCCCCAGGGGGTTCTCTTGAGTCCAAGTCTAAGCATCTCCTGGAGGCTGAGTAAAACATTTTTATTTGAAAAAGAATAGGGATAGGGGTTGGTTGCAGTGGTGGCCCTCACCTGAGGGTGTCTGGGGCAGTGCCCTGCCCCCGCTCTCCCCCCCGTCCACCCGGTGCTGCACTGACAGAGCGCTCACTGTCTGAGTGCTCTGTCTCTGCCGGGTGGCTGAAATTGACATCGGAGCACCACACTGCTCTAACTGCTGCAGCTTAGCTTGCAGTCAGAGCGGCACAGTGCTCCAATGTCAATTTCAGCCGCCAGCAGAGACAGAGGCTGAGTGCTCAGTCAGTGAGCGCTAGCCTCTGTCTGGGTCTGACTCCTTCTGGAACTCCAGAGTCTGGAGTACCAGAAGGGACAAACTTGAACTGAACGCAAGCTGGGCGGCTTAGCGTTCAGTTCAAGTGTGCTGCTGGGAAGTCAAATTTCCCGCTTGTGGCAGCTTTGCATTGGGCCCTATGGGCTCAATGCAAAACCTCACCTGGGCATTCAGTGGAGGCGCTTGGCAGCGAGATGTGTTGCAGCACTAATGCTTGAACTGACTCACTTTAGCATGTGCGCCGCAACCCATCTCGCAGCCGAGCGCCTCCACTGAACCCTGAACTCAGCTGCCTCACCTGCCTGGTGCCTGCCTGCCTGCCTCCAGTCCTGTCTGCGCTGAAACCACGGTGAGTAAACAGGGGGGGGGGG
>QEPC01009281.1:4058736-4083762 GCA_003113815.1 Sphenodon punctatus
CTGGGGAACGGTGGGGAGGGTGGGTCTGCACCCACCCTCCTCCCCCATTCCCCAGTCTCACACACCCTCCCCCCCTTTCCATCCCAGGCCCCCAGCTTGGGGAGACGAGACACTGGGGAAGGGGGAGTGTGCGTAAACGTGGGGAGGACTCAGGGAGCAGAGGCTGGGCACTTGGGATGGAAGTTTACATCTGGGAGAGAAAAACCAAATGCACAAGTTTAAGAGAGATATTTGGATTAGTAGTAGCCCACGTGAAAAGGATTTAAGAATTGTGGTTGATCACAAAGTGAACATGAGTCAGCCACTGGCGTAGCTATCGGGGTGCAGGTGCAATTGTGCCAGACATTAGCCAGGCAAGGGTTGAGGCCTGGTGGGGAGCGGACTGCCCTCGCCTCTGCCTGGCTCTGCTGCGGGGAGCCCTGTGTAGTCTGACAGCATTTGCCAATCTTGCCTGAGGCTGTGGCAGATCAGAGGAAAGGTGTCGCTCCCCTGCCTCCCTGAACAGCTGCGCTTCCTGAGGATGCACTCAGAGCATGCCTGGTGCCACTGGTCTCGCTCCATGCACCCTGTACGCATGGTGGCTACTGCTGCTGCAAACCCCTGCTCCCTGCCTTGCTCACACTAGCTAGCACACCCTTGCCCCCCACCCAACCCACCCTCTTGAGTCCTGAACCACATCCTCGCCCCCTGCAGCCCGAACCCCATCTCCCCAGCCCCTCACATGTAACCCCACATGCAACCTGCCCATCTCCCCCAGCCAACCCACCCTGAGCTGCTCTGTGAGCAGAAGGGGGCGGGATAGAAGAATATTAAATAAAGAAACCCTTCACCCTAGCCCTACTCATCTGCAAACCCCACTGCCTCCCAACTGCAACCCCCACTCCATCTCTCTGAGCCCCTCCAACCTAAATTACATTCCCCCTCCAACCTCCCCAGCCCCTTCCACCCACCTGCACTCCTATTCCCTTCCACTCCAACCTCCCCAGTCCCTTCCACCCACCTGCACCCCTATTCCCTTCCACTCCAACCTCTCCAGCCCCTTCCACCCACCTGCACCCCTATTCCCTTCCACTCCAACCTCCCCAGCCCCTTCCACCCACCTGCACCCCATTCCCTTCCACTTCAACTCCCCAGCCCCTCCCACCTCCACCCCTATCCCCTTCCACCTGTACCCCCACTCCAACTACATGGTTTTATTACCTCTTTTTGCTGTTTTTATTGTTTTAGTAACCCTTCTATGTATGTTTAATATATTGTTTTTAATGTTTTGCGAGCTGCTCTGAGTTACCGTAAAGCTGGAGGGAGTGGGATAAAACTTATTAAATAAATATAAACTTCTCCCAGCCCCTCCCCCCCCACCTGCACCCCATCCCATTTGCATCCCACTCCAACTCAGCATCTCCCACCCACCTGCATGCCTAGCCCCTCCTACCTGCGCCTCCATTCAAACTCACCTTTTCCAGGTCCTGAAGCCCCCACCTGCAACCCACCCATCTCCCCCAGCCAACCTTCTTTCACACCAGCCCCTATTACAACTCACCCTTGGGGGGCATAACTGTTGGCTGAGCCCGGGCCCTCCGCCCCTGGAGTCAGCAATGTGATGTGACTGCAAAAAGGTCCTTCTGCAATTGTGGGCTGCATCACAGAAGCATTGATTCCAAATCATGGAAAGTAAAATTTCCCCTCTATTCTGCACTGTTGAGAACTCACCTGGAGCAGTAGATCCAGTTTTGGACAGCACTGGCAAATTGGGGAAGGTTCAGAGGAAGGCAACACAGATGATAAAAGGGCTGGAAACAAGTCCTCTGAGAAAAGGCTGAAGGAACTGAACATGCTTAGCCTGGAGAAAAGAAGTTTAATGGTAGACACAGCAACACTCTCCAAATACCTAAAGGGTTGCCACAAAGAACATGGCAAGAAGACAAGACGAGCAATTATGGATTCAAATGATAAGGTAGATTTCAGTTAAATATCAGAAAAAACTCCCTAACTGTAATAGCTGTTCAGCAATGGAATAAGTTGGTTAGGGAGGTCGTAGGGTCTCCATCACTGGGGGGTTTCCAGAAAGAGGCTGGGCAGCCATCTTTCATAAATATTTATCTGAAGACATCCTGAATCAAAGCAGGGGGTCGGATTAGCTGACCCCTGAAGTGCCTTCCAAATCTGTGTTTCTTGTTGGGGTCCAGGAACAGAACAGGTTGCAGCTAGTGGAGACTGTAAAGGGCTTACTCATTCTGCTGCAAACTTTCAGGCTAGAACTGCCTAAATTTTCTTACTAATAATTCTCTTAGTATTGACACAGATTTGTTTTTGCATTGTTCTCATTTTTGAAAGTACAATTTTAATCTGAATTTTGAAGTGCTTATTTAGTCCTTCCAGTGGGATCAATGATCTTAGGCAAATGATGTTCAGAGCTTGTCACCTAACTGCTATATGGTGAATGAGTCAATAGGTGTGGGGTGCTCATTTGACCTTTAAAATGCTTCAAGCATTGCTAGTTCAATACCAGATCTCAATGGACACATTTCAGGTTAAGCACAAGACTGACTTAGTCTCCATGTTTCACTTTCTTTTCCTTTGAAGCCACTATAACAAGGTGCACCCCCCGCCCCCACGGCCTTTTTTGGCCAAACAATCCAGTGGAATAGTATATCACAGGGACGAGAAAATCCTAACATTATGCTCTAAAAGAAGCCTTTGCTTAATCTACCTCATGGAATTAGTATTCTTAAGATGTCACCCATAATAGCCACTAAGGCAAAACAATCCTCTGCCAGTAAAGTTACTGGGAGTTTTTCCATGGACTTTAATAGCAGAGAAATGATCTCTGAGTTGATGTGCATCCTGGTTTGTAGTTTGGGAAATGATACAGTAAGTTAGAAAAGGTTCTGCCAGTGCAAAAGTAACTTAAGAGGTGTTTTTTTAGCCAGACAGCAAGCCTGGTTGTGCTTGGCTCTTCTCATTTCACCCTCGATTGACCAGTCCGTCTAAAGGCGGCCTCCTGATGTTCAAGTGGAGCAGGCACCGGCAATGCTCTGGAACATCCTGGAGCACACCTTGCCAAGCAAGCAGGTCAAACCCGGGGCAACAGGCAAACACAGAACACCTGTCCATCTAACCGGGCCCATGAGTGTCGGTCAAGCACAGCCCCACCTGGATCATAAATGCTAGTGGATCAAATGGCCAGAGTGGTTCCTTAGGTGAACATGGCCATATTGGCTCCCTGCCTCCACCCTAGCCCTTAAAAGGAACAAGCTCAAAATCCAAACATGCGTTGGTCATACAGAGAGATGCTGTAGGGAGAAGGGAGGCCAACACAAGGGATAGAGGAGCAGCACAAGGCCTGAGGGCAATGAGCCAGTCCAGTCCAGTCAGGTAGGGTCACAGCCCCGAGGAGACAGGTCTGGCAGTCAAGTAGAGGTCACTAATGGGTATCCCTCCTGTAATGTCTATACAGGCACAAGAACCAGCATGCCAAGTACCACAGCAACATTGTGGGCCCCATCTAAGCACAGAAGGATGCCCCCGACCCAACCTGCCAGCAGAAGGGCACACCCTGATCTGAGGAGGAGACCAGGGCACTCATAGCCTTTGAGGGGGCAGAGGGTGGATGAAAAGGTCCAGGGTCAGCTCCAGAAAGCCCATAGGAATGCATTCAAACATACAGCAGCAGAGTTCACAGCAATGTGCTCAGCTCCTGCGGCTTTAGGTGAGTTTCCTACCCCCTGCTATTCCCCCTTCCCTGCCCCCCACTGGATTCTTCTCTGCCCCCTTCTCTGTCCCCCACTTGCCCTGTTACCTTCCCCTGCTTCCCTCTGCCCCCCTTTCCTCCCTTTGGCCGAGGATTTTGCCGAGTCCCAAGTGGCAGGCCAATTCCTTGTCCACTTGGGACTCGGTACAATAAGACTAAATCCCTGATACTTGGTAAAATATGAATAAATCTGAGCCCCAAGTTTCAGCCCTACCCTATACCATGTGCACAGGTGCTTGGGAGAGTAATGGGATCCCTCAGAACAGCACCAGGATACACCAGCTCCCTGTGGGATTGGTGAGTGTGCCCATAGGGTGGAAGGGCACTGGGGGGAGGGGCTGGCAGCAAGACCAGTGGGGGATGGAGGGTGGGGGTGTCAGCAGGCACCAGGGCACCGGCTACCCAGGTTTTTTATGGGGGGAGGGGGACACACTGGGGCTCAGAGTCTGGAGTGGGGAGGTATCACCTAACATCCTACCTCCTCATCTCCTTCTGCAAGTCTGCCACTGCTGGGGCCACAGCCCCAGGCAACCAGGAGCACCCAGAGGTCCAGGGCGTGGTGGGTGCAGAACAGGCAGTGCAGGGAGGACCTTGCCAGGGAGCTGATGGAGGAAACCACACACCAGGTGGATGTTATTAGGGGATACCATCAACAGCATGGCCCAGCAGATCTGGATGAGCCCTGGAGCAGAATGAAGAACACCTCTGGGCCTTCACTGCTGAGGCCTGCAGGGATCTCTCCAGCAGAACTGGTAATGGTGCTGCCTCTTGGCATAGCATAGCAGTGGGTAGGGTGTGGCGAGAGCGAAGATGAGGGACATTATGGTCGAGTCCCTTGAGTTCTAGTGAACCCTCATGCATCATCTAAGTGTGGTGAGCATGGCTGTACTTGCCCAGACATGGGCTCCTTGTGCCTGTCCTACCTGGCAGGTACTGCCACCCCACCCAGTCCCATCTGCCTCTCCTGGATTTCCCCCTTGGATAACTCTGGCCACCCAACAACAACCAGGCCCTTCCCACCCTGTGCGCCCCTCCCCCCATGGTCCATGACATCCACATTACCATGCCTGCACTCCCACCCTGCACTCCCACGCCTGCACTCCCACCCAATGGGTTCAGAGCCCTGGCTTTGCCACTGAAGTCACAGGCACTGCAGGAGGATTTTCCCAGGCAAGAACCCCCGGGAAGCGCCAGATGAAAGCTGTGGCCGGGATGGAATGTGGGAGGGGGAGGAGACCGTGAGTGGCAGTGAAGAATGCAGAACATTCTCCCCCCCTCCCCACTGTGATATGTACCCTCACCTTTCCTGAGTAAATGAAGGCCCTTCCTCGCCCGTAGCATGAGTCCTATGTCCTCTCTCTGCTGGGTGTGTGTGTGAGATCCGGAGCACATTGTGACTGCCAGTTTCACTGGGCAGACAGGAACCTGTGGGCCTCAGGATGGCATGGCCAGGCATACCATTTGAGTGTACGCTAAGGGGGGGCAGGTGTGCTGATTGGAGAAGGGACCTGCTGCCACCAGGACACATGCCCCCCTCAGGCAATGGCACTGTTGTGAGCACCCCCACCCTTAGTTACTTGTTTTGGGAAGATCTCCACAGAGTCCCCAGAAGGGGAGAAACCAACAGTCCCTCAAGGAAATACCAATGGAGTAGTTGGCCCCAGCAGGTGTTCTAAACAAAATAATTTATCCCATTCCCTTCCCATTTCTGATTCTGTAGAGTAAACAGTATATGTGAAATAGGGGTTACAGGCAGCAATGCATCCAGGGTATGATTGCTACAGCAGAGCTAATGCAGAAGACATTTTTCACCCCATCACTTCATGCTTCCATAGAAACTCCACAGTCATTAGGAATGCCCTTGGGTAATGTGTGTTCTTGGTAGGCTTGGTAGCTGACGTTTATTATGAATTTCCTTGATTTTATTAGAGGTCTGTAAATGAAACTACACACTGCTGTCCCTAACATGCTGCTCCATTTATAACAGTCATGTCATGTGGAAATGTCCCTTCTTTAGTCATTACGGTAGGAAAATGTCTTTAGCCTCTCATTTCTTACAGCTGTTGGAGATCATACTCGAAAAGCACATTTTTCCTGAGCAGTGGGCCTTGTGGTTTAAAAGCTAATAGTAGAGCATTGATACTTCAGAGCCAGAAAGGTATTACTACTAGGCTCTTGCAGCAAGACATATTCCATTGATTAGATCTGTGAATGTCAGTACATTGTTGTAGAAAGGTCCTCTGCTTTGGGGTATTTTCAAACGTGATGGCGCAATGTGCCATCACGCTTTGATCCTGCCCAGGGTGAAGGCTCTCATTCCAGGCAGAATCTGGCCCAGCTGCTGATCAGATGTGTTGGGGCCAGGGAGGGGGTGGGGTTATGGGCGTACATGGTTCCGCACAGCCCCATCCCCCATGCTACTCAGCATGGCCTGCCCTCCTCCCTGATGTGTGGGCATGACAGCCTATGAGGTTGCTGCGCCCACCCAGAACATCTCAGACCCCAGACTGGGATCGGGTAGAGCAGGCCATCACATGCGATGGGACACTCTCCCCTTGTCCAGAGATGTCGTCCCTGGGCCATGGCAGCACTTAGCCTGCCACCCGGGCTATGACTCAGTGATGGGCGCAAGTCACAGCTCGGGCTTAAAACTGCCATGGCCCAGGAAAACACCTGATGGGCCAGTTTAGACGTGACGGCACTGTGGGTGAAAAAGGCTATGGGTGAAAAAGGCTTAAAGGGTATCTGAAAATACCCTTTAAGGGACCCATAGTATGTACACAGTTCTCTGCCAGTGAAGTCAGTGGCTAAACTCCCATCGATCTTAGCCATGGAAGATTGAACCTATGTCACTTTTCTTCAGGAGGCAGCAATGTTCCTCCAGACTCTTAATCTATACAACCTGCAGGTCCTAATGACTTCAGTTCTTTAAGACTTCCAGTGTGTAAATGCACTTATTCTCCTTTGTATCCCAGTGAAAATAGTTGTGCACATTCCCACTCCCCCATCATGCAATGAAAGCTTTGTAGTGCTACATGAGAACCCTGTGAATCTTGTTTTTCTTCTATCTCTGCAAGAACTGAGATCGGCCTTTTGTCCTACCTATAATAAAAGAACATTTAATAAACACTAAGAATCTAATTTTAGAGAAGGAATGAACACGGCTGCATTTTTGCTTAGCATTGTACTATGGTTCAGATAAACAGAGCAGAAGGTTTGTTCTTATTCTATCAAAAGTGATGTAGCACTTCTGCTCCGGATGTGTCTTTGCCACTACTGCCTTCCAATTCCTTGCTTCCGAGAGCAGTGTTGTAATTAAGGCTACGGGGTGAAGTCATTAATCACTATTGGACATTTTAAGGTTGAGTTTTTATGTACTGCGTTTTCCCTTGCAGTCTGCAGGAGAGAAACGGCAAAGTGCTGGATCAACCTGATTCACTGAATCTGTGGCACTCTTGGCTGACATTACTGTAGTTGGAAGAGAGGATAATATATCTAAAATGAAGACTAGATTTGAATTAATAATATCCACAGTTAATCTTGGGGTGTTTTTTAGTTTTCAGGAGATGGCATTTTCTGCAGCATCAGTATTCCAGAGCACTAGAAATATAGGTATGGATGTATAGGTGGAAGCAGTAAATATCTAGAATTCCTGCTGCCCATGTATTGGTAATGGGCTCAGCAGCACCTCTTCCAGCAGAGCTGCCACCTCCCAGACAGCCTTCATCTGAAGGGAGTGGTGGTAAAGGGGCTGTCATGCCTCTTTCTGATGTAACCTCATTCCTCTCAGAGCACCATGGCTTCATGATGTTCAATAGCAGCGGGGCCATGTTGGAAAGGGAACGAGAATCTTTATAGCTTCCTTGGGCCCAGGTTTCTCCCCCCAACCTCAAGTCTATGGGAATAGATACTACAACTTGTGCCTTTAAAAAATCTCCCCCACCCCATAGCCTTTTTTTTAACATAAGAAAATGAAACCACTCTAATTGCGTTAATGCACGATAAAGTCAATTAGTGTGGGATAACCCTAACAATTTATCTTGCAAAATGACATGGTTATGGAATTCATTTAGGATTTTTTTTGTTCCCCCCCACCCCCTCAAAAAGTCATGATCCTATCGGTGTTTCACAGCAGAATGAGAATGTCAAATCCATTGGTGTCACCTCACAATGCAGTTTGGCAAAATTACTGTGGTTTTCTCTTTCTGTGAAGAAGGTTCAATGCCTTTCTACCTCTCATCACTGCCAGTCAGATATTAGCTCATCACCTTATTGACTAAGGTTTCTTTAGTTATTATTTATTGCATGGTTGTGTGGATGGCTCTGTTTATTCAGTGCAGGGATACTTCACAACCCTGTCAGTCATTCTGGATTTGCAAAGTTCTGATCCTTGAACAACATAGATGGTTGAATCCTTCTGAAGAAATTTCTGTGTCTTGGGAAGGAAGTAGACCTTCCTAGCTTTAACAAAAAGGGCGTGTTGATTTCTGACTATATAAGCTCTTATTCACCAAACATGGCAATACATTTTACTCTATGTATTTTATACTTCTTTTCTTGCCTTAGAAGACAGAACAAGAGACAATGGACTTAAATTACAACAATGGAGGTTTTGGTTAAATACCAGGAAAAAAATTCTAAGAGCAGTTTGGCGATGGAATACGTTGCTTAGAGAGGTTGTGGATTTTCCTTCATTGGATGTTCCCAAATTCGGGTGGATAAGCATCTATCTGTGATGCTGTAGGTATAAGGCAGAAGTGGGGAAGCCTCAATGCTTGGGCCAAATCTGGCCTGCATCTGGTTTTTATTTGACCTCTTTAAAATTCCTGGATTTGGCCTATGAATCCAGACCCTACCCTCAAGCACAGAAGGAGCAGTGATGAAGGTATGTACTCAAGGATCAGGGATGGGTCGCTGGAACTAACTGAACACACTGACTGAGCTTGTACTAGTTTAAAAAAAAAGTTCTGAAGAAGGAAACATTTCTCCACCACCTTTGGAGCAAGGTGTAGAACTAGATGACTGTCAAGGGGTTCTTTCCAACCTGATCATCCTACAGTTCTTACATGGTTTCTTTTTGGAGCCAGATTTGTAAATTTGTTGTTTGGACGTAGTACTATTGGAAAAGAAGTTTGATATTTTACAAATCTAGTCATGGTAAAGGGGCTAGAATAATTTCTCTCTTTACTTTTTTTTTTTTTTTTTTTTAAAAGAGAGTGCATCAGTATTTTAATAATCAGTTGAACTGCAAAGTCAAACGACTTTTTTTTGTACTTACAGTGCATCATCCTTAATGACTGTGTATGTCTGTAAATGTACGGAAACATCAGTGAGTGGCAGGCTCTTTCACAGTATATAGACCTCCTAACCTCTTTGTTCTCAACTCCTGTCAGCTAGGAGTAGCACAGCACAACGAGTACTTTCTTTACCTTTTTTTCTTCCTGGATCTTTTCAAAGGTTTTCTTGTTTTTAAACTCATTTTGCAAGAATGTGAAGCTAATTCTATTACATGTCAGAATGTTGACAGGCTGATCCCTTATCAGTACATTTAGTATATGTGTTTGAATATCATGTCTTTTTTACATGCCACATTCAGCTTCTTACTTTGATGAAACAGGCTATTCCAGTACTTCTCATTGTACCTTCCTTTCTCCTCCACTGCCAGCAGTCCTCTTTCTTATTGTGATATCAAAGGCAAATTGCTTGGTACTTTTATTGCTTGCTCCAGTATTAGAAAGCCAAGATTTGTTTTCATTCTGCAATGACTGCCTTTGAAGAAATTCTAATTTGAGTTCCAAATGTGAGTGAAGGTTTAGTCACTCTTAAAATCTTTATCACTAATGTCAAAAGTCCTCAGCACACTTCTTCACTTTAATTTTTAAAGGTTGCATGTTTGAGGACTATTGAACATTAAATAACTGTGCTTTTAGAAACCAAACCAGACCTAGGGTGAAAACAGACATGACGCTAACCACCCTTTAGCCACCCTTGGTGGTTATTTATGCTTGTTGCAGGGCTGTATTTGTGCCCTATGCAGCCCTGAAACATGCATAAATGACCACCAAGGGTGGTTAAAGGGTGGTTAGCGTCATGTCTGTTTTCACCCCTAGATGCATTATCCTGCATCTGATGCCATCTGTCTCCTGGGTGTTTATGATGAAATTTCTTTACATTTTCTATTATCATTACATGGACATTTGGCAGAGTCTAGGCCTCTCAGCAGAAATGCAAACTGCCAAGAATTTGTTATGAATAACATTCTGAGGTAATGCAGTATTTATAAGTCTTTTCTTTAAGGAGGACAGTCTGGGCATGGTCTAGTTAATCTTATTGCACAGAAAGCTATATGCTGATATGCCATTGAGAACTCCTGTATAATATGCATAATAATGTCAGAAAGGAGCACAGTTGAAAGGACTGCCTCTAACATTTGGCTGAAGTCCCTTAAGTTAAAGCTAAAACCAATGGCCACGCATAGATATCAAGATGTTATTTTACACATCATTTTCTGTGTTTTCAGTGCTTTAAAATATTTATCAGCTCACCCTCACAACAACTCTGTGAGGTAGGTCATTATTAATCCCATTTTACAAATGGGGAACTAAGGTTGAGAGAGAGTTATTTGCCAAAGGCCACCCAGTTAGTTCATTCACAAATAAGATGAGCTTTGAACCTTTGTCTTCTTCTACCAGGTCAAATACCCTACCCCACTGTAGGCTCTCAAGCAATTCTTGTCATTTATCTAAAAAGGGTAAGTTACTTACCTGTAACGTTCGTTCTTCAAGATAAGCCTCTCCACATTCACACAAATGTATTTGGCACCATCTGGTGTCAAGACCAGACCATCTCCAAGCAACTTCTAGGCGGGGAGCTGAGAGATGTTGTCACAACAGTGACTATAAATATTAATTATTAATTATTATTATTATTATTATTAATAACAAGAATTTATATAGCACCAGCAATGTACCTGGTGCTTTGCAAAGTAATTGGATAGACACAGTCCCTGCCCTAGGGCTTACAATCTGAGAGATGGGGGGGAGGGAGACAAGGAGTGTAACATTCATGAGGATGCGAGGTCCCAGGTGCACGTGCTTGGCTTAGTTACATCAAGAATGATGACTGGTTGGTCCATGTGGTGAGAATATAAGTACACAGACCTTAGGTAACGGATTGTACTGGAGGAGGGTATCAGCAGGAGTTAGGTGAGGGGAGCAAGAAGTTGGGGAGGGCAGAGCAGAAGAGGTGGATCTTGAGGAGGGATTTGAAGGTACGAAGAGAGGGGCGAGGTGGATGTGGGCAGGGAGGGAGTTCCAGGCGTGGGGGGCAGCTAGGGAGAAGGGACGAAGGTGGTTAGGGGAGCAGGGGAGGCGTGGGAGGGCGAGAGAGGGGACAGAGGAGGAGCAGAGTTCACGAACTGGAGTATGGAGGAAAATTAGCACAGAGAGGTAGGGGGGAGCAAGGTTGTGAAGAGCTTTATAGGTGAAGACTAGGAGCTTGTGCAGGATTCGTTCAGGAAGGGGAAGCCAGTGAGGAGAGGAGAGACTACACATGGTCAAAGCAATGAGCGAGGTGGATGACCCTGGCAGCAGAATTTTGGATGGAGATAAGGGGAGAAAGGTGAGAGCGGGGGAGGCCAGTGAGAAGGAGGTTACAGCAATCAAGGTGAGAGATGACCAGGGCATGAACAAAGGTTTTGACAGAGGAGACCGAGAGAAAAGGGCGAATCTTAGCAATGTTATGGAGGGAGAAGTGACAGGATTTGGCAACAGAGTCGATTGAGGGTTTAAAAGAAAGGGGTGAGTCAAAGATGAAGCCTAAGCTACGGGCTTGGGGGACGGGAAGGATGGTCACCCCATCGATGAGGATCGACAGGAAAGAGGGAGAGGAAGGATGAGGGGGGAAGATAAGGAGTTCCGTTTTAGCCATGTTGAGTTTGAGTTGACGTTGAGACATCCTGGTAGAGATGTCAGAGAGATAGCTGGTGAGGCAAGCTTGAATAGATGGAGAGAGAGAGAGAGGGAGTAGAGAGAGAGAGTTGAGTGTAATCAGCGTAGAGGTGATATTGGAAGCCATGGGAGGCAATGAGTTTGCCTAGGGACAGGGTATAGATAGAGAAGAGGAGAGGGCCAAGGCCAGAGCCTTGGGGAACACCAACCGAGAGTGGAAGGGAGGAGGAAGTGGAGTTGGCAAGGAGCGATCTCCTCCTACCTCTCTGACACATTGAAGGAGCGGTCAGAGAGGTAGGAGGAGAACCAGTTGAGGAGAGAGCCATGGAAGCCAAGGGAGTGAAGTGAATCCAGCAAGAGTGAGTGGTCAACAGTGTCGAAGGCAGCAGAGAGGTCAAGGAGGACAAGGATGGAATAGAGGCGATTAGATTTAGCCACAAGAAGATCATTGGTGATCTTAGCGAGAGCAGTTTCAGTAGAGTGAAGGGGGCAAAAGTCAGATTGGAGGGGGTCAAGGGAGGAGTTGGCAGAGAGGAAGTCGAGGCAGCGAGAGTAGACAACACGTTCAACAAGCTTGGAAGCAAAAGGAAGGAAGGGTCAGAGTGGACTTTTTGAGGATAGGAGAGACAGTGGTGTGCTTGAAGGCAGATGGGAAGGAGCCAGTAGAGAGGGAGAGGTTGATGATGTGCAGAAGGGAACGGCTGAAAGTGGGAACAATTGGAGGCAGGAGGCAGGAGGGGATGGAGTCAAGGGGGCAAGTGGAAGGTTGGAGGAGGAGAGCAGGGATGAGATTTTCTCAAGGGAGGTGGGAGGGAAGGAGGACAGGAGAGAAGGAGAGGGAGGAGGGAGAGGGGAGTTAGTAGGAAGAGGAGAGGAGTGGGAAACGATGTTGAGGCGGATCTTGTCTATCTTGGAGGTGAAGAAGGAAGCAAGGTCCTGAGCAGAAAGGGAAGAGGGAGGAGGAGGACAGAGGGGCTTGAGGAGGGAGTCAAAGGTGGAGAACAGGCAGTGAGGGTCCCGAGAACAGGACTCAATGTGGGAGGCATAGTAATTCTGTCTAGTGAGGGAGACAGCAGAAGTAAGGGAAGAGAAACAGAATTTGAAGTGAAGGAAGTCAGCATGAGAGTGGAATTTGTGCCAAAGGCGTTCAGCATCATGCATGCAGGAGCGGAGATGGTGGATACTGGGGGTGAGCCAAGGACGGGGGTTGTGGGAGCGGGCAGGGTGGGAGGAGAGGGGGGCAAGGGAGTCAAGGGTGGTGGAGAGCGAGGCATTGAAAGCAGAAATGACAGAATCAGGGGAGGAGGAGAAGACTGAGGGGAGAAGGGGGGAGAGAGAGAGGAGGTAACGTCCAGGGGGTTAATGGCCTGCAGGTCACGGAAGGGGCGTGGAGAAGGGGGAAGAGGAAGGGGGAGTAGCGTAGCTAAACCACCTGAAAGCTCTCTCTTTGGCAGATGTTTGCTTCTGCCTTGTAAAAGGGTTAAATATCCCGGAAAATTCAAGGATGCATATTCGGGGAGCCAAGTTTCTTGTAGACATATCATATCATAAGAGGACAAGAATGTTGCACAATCTGGGTCAGAAAACTTGGCTCTACTTCCAGATATGTTCCATGAGAGAACAGATAACTGAGAAGTTGTATCAGTGGAGGGGGATCCAAAGTCCCCCGCTGGATTAGCCAAAAGTCAATCTTTATGACCTAAATCTCTGCTCTTGGTCCTACCTCCTTCTTGGTTCATTCTGGCTTCAGTTAATTTTAAGGGCCGTCCCAGATGGAATTTAGGGTCAACCCCTAATGTACCCTTTGGCCTCTGTGCCTTTGCTGATCCCTGGGCTAGATCTAATATCTGTCCACTTTGTAAGCTGTCAGCAATTGTCTGTACAGGCAGAGACTGGTTCGCCGGAGGCGATCCTAATTCATCAGGTGCTAAAAAGCGTGCTGCTGTTAAAGTTTGCAAGTCATGGATTGGTTGATATGGTATACCCCCATGTGGAGTTTCCGTGGCTTGATATATCAATTCCTTTATCTGGAGGCTTCCCCTTATAGCATCTAGCCTCTGGACCAAAATATCTTGTTCTAACATGGGGAGCCCCTCAAAGGTAGATATTAATAGAGACTTATCTATATCATTTGAGTTACTGAGTAAATGTTCCTTGATTAACCTAGCGGTTAAATATTTGCTCTTCAGATTCCCCACAGATTTGCTATGGGTGTCTATTGGGAGATCTGGGGTAACTGATTTCACACTAGTTATCTCTATCAAGGCCGAGGCCGAGGAGATGCTGACTAGATCCGCATCAATCATACCAATTTGGGATTGCCTTCCTTCTGCTCGTAAAGTAATTTGCGATTCCATCTCAGCCTCTGGTTGATTTGATTTACTGCCTTTGTACTGCCAGCTGCTTCCCCTATTAACTAGTAAAGGGGATGAAGAGGGTAGCAAATTCTCATACCTGGGACCATTGGTGGAGATGGACCTTCTAAAGGGGGGAATAATGAAAGACTCTGATTGAGATACCTCTCCGTAATAAAAATTTCCTTTCCGAAAATATCTTTTGACCCACCCAGAAGACACAAAAAGATCTTTAACTTATATAAGGTAGGGAGAGACTTCAGATATTCTACTGCTTCTATGTCTGCTACCCCAACCTTTTTCCTTAATAAGTTTGACAAATTAGAAGAGACATTTAATGTAGTACTCCAATCAGGAAGTCTACCGTCAACATCTTTAGACACATGCAGCCATACTGCGTTTTCATTTATCTGCATTTGTCGTTTGCCTATATAGGGGGGTTTAGAATTCCCCCACTTATGTGTCCCACTACCCCCGGGGGTCACTGCATTCGTAAATTTCCAGCGGTGTTGAGATTAGGTGTTGCTCCCCTTTTATGGCACAAATATCTAATTTTTCCAAAATTTCTTTCAGCTGCGCTTTTACATTCATTAATGAAACATCTAAAAAAGAGATATTCTCAAAAATAGTTGCTACTGTTTTAGCAACCAGCTTTGTCTGTTGTATCAAATAACCAATGCACTCAGTGTATCTAGAATCCCCTCCTCAAACACAGCGTTCCCTTGTGCTCCCAGATCCTCATGATTTACCACATCAATAACTGTAGGTTTAACATTGGGGGAGATTAAGGGGGATGCCAGATGAACATATCTATTATTCAGAGTAACATCAGGGTGGACAGCAAACTCTGCTCTCACCTCCGTCCTAGGATGTTTCACCTGCTGCATGAAATCAAGCAGTGAGGGTGAAGGCATCTGCCAAGTTCGCTTCTGCTCCATTCTGCCTTTGGCCTGAACCACCGCCAGTGCTGGGCCGGGCACAAAGCAGAACCCTCTCTGGCCAGCAAAGGAGGAGACCCTGGGATTCTGGGCCACTCCAAAGGGCAACTCACAAGGGCAAAAACCCGTACGCTCTTGCCCTTTGGCTCGCGCCCATGGCTGCCACCCACGGGCTTTTCTTCCTTCAGGTCTCTGGCTCCACCCCCAGTCTGCAGCGTTCTTGTTCGCCGCTCCGGCAGGTAAGTTAATCAGAGCCTCAGGCAGCGGCTCGTTCAGCCCGCCCTGCTCTCCACAGCTCCACACCAAGGAAGGGCTCACCGGCTGCTTTTCTCCCTTCAGGTCTCTGGTTCTGCTCCTAGTCTGCAGCATTCCTGCTTGCGGCTCCAGCAGGTAAGTTAATCAGAGCCTCAGGCAGCAGCTCGTTCAGCCCGCCCATAATAATACTAATAATTATATATATATACACACACACACACACACACACACACACACACACACACACACACACACACACACACAGAGTGCTAAGGGACACGTCGTGTTGTGGCCCTAAACAAAACAGACAGCGGTTGTGTGGATTGGAATCAGGTATGTTTGAGGCACCGCCCAAGCACTGCTTAAAGTCTTTGTTTGGCAACATTTATGGCAGTCCGATTATTATTTATTATTAGGTTCCCCCCTCCCCCCCAAAGGCTGTGAGAAACATGTCCAATCTCTGTCATGGTGGAGAAAGAAGTGAGGGTTCGGGGAGTGTTAGGGTCTATTTATAGTTACTGTTGTGCTGTCATCTCTGTTTCCAACCTAGAAGCTACTTGGAGATCACCTGGTATCAATGCCAGTTGGTGCCAAATACATTACTGTGACTGTGGAGAGGCACTCAAAGAAGAAGGATAATTTTAATCATAAAATTATTTTATTCATAAAACCGTCTAGTCGAATTTTGAGGGTGCGACCAAGAATGTGGATAAGGTGGATCCAGTATATGTAGTGTAAAATACATAAGATTATAAAAACAGGACTTTAGAGACTCACTTATAGATACAAAGAAAACCTGTAGCAGAATTTGAAATTAAATTTCATTCTTGTGACTCTTACTAAAAGACTATTCCTTCCCTATTTAAATACACACCACAAAGTCCTAGTGTTTGTATTATTTCGTCAACAGATTAAAAACCATGACCTTTTCTGTGTACAAAGAAGTCCAAGAATTTAGAGGAAACATAAGGGAGCAGTTAGTCAGCAGGCAATAAATGGAGCAACTTTAGTTGAGTGATTTGTGCAATCTGAAACTCGAGAGAAGCATTTCTAGATATATCATGAGCGTGTCTCAGAGTGCCCATACAAAAGAAATAGACATATGACCACCATCAAGGACACAGGAGAGAGCAATCTAAACTCCAAGCAAAGAGTAAAAGCAAAGTTTTCTATACATGGAGCAAATCTTGTATGCTGTGAAGACAAAGTCATTCAGATGATAACGTTACATTGAACCATCTTCAGTTAGAGTATACAAGTTTTCAGGTCACGCAGGGGCCCTTCCCAAATCTTCTAAGAAGTCAGAGGTACAGACAGAGCAAAATGCTTAACAAATTAATTCTCACAGAAAAACCAGTTATGAACAAAAGCATTGGTTCAACTGTCAGTGTTCATTTCTCCCAGGACAACCACTCAGTTTATGATCCCTCAAGCCTTGTCCTAAAAGGGAACCCTCTTATCTCAGGGACCATCTCGCCTTCTGTGACTCAGGATGGACCCTCCGATCCACTGGGGGCGCCTATCTGGAGGTCCCCCGTGTAAGGCGGGGGGCCACTATGGAAAGGGCGTTCTCAGTGGTCGGGCCAAAGTTGTGGAACTCCCTTCCGAGGGAAGCCCACCTGGTCTCTGGGTCTGCTCGCCTTTCGGCGGGCATGCAAGACTTGGCTGTTTGCCCAGGACTTTGGAGCGGGGGAGGGAAGGATAAGTGGGGGAGATTGGTGGGGTGGGGAATTGGGAGGAATTGGAGGGTAGGGTTAGGGTTGGGGTTTTAAAAATTATTTTAAAACTGATGTCGGTTTATAATGTATTTTATTGTTTTATTGTATTGTTAGCCGCCCCGAGATGCCGTGGGCATGAGGGGGTGGCATAGAAATGCCAAGAAATAAAATAAAAATAAATAAAACACCTTTAAAAAACAGGCTTGGGAACCAAGATTCATAACTTCCTTGGATATTAAAAACAAAGAACTATAGTCTGGGCTTCATAAGTCACTATAGAAATGTATTAAAAAAACAGCCTGTGTTTTACACGGTGTTCCCCCCCACTCCCTCCATTGTATTTAAAAGTTATTTATTGATTAATATGTGACCCCGTGTACAGTCCTAGCTTTAGCTAAAGATCTGGCCAGTATTTTAGGCAGTTGTTGAGGTTCAAACTTGAACCCCAAAATGTTAAACCATGTGGATTATATACTTGAGTATTCAAGTGTGTGTGTGTGTGTGTGTGTGTGTGTGTGTGTGTGTGTGTATAAAATATAGTTTAACTATATATATATAATTATTCTCTCTCTCTCTCTCTCTCTCGTTATATAAGCTGTACCTTACTTTTTCAACAGACTCAGGTCCAGCAGTCTCGGTGCTTGCTCGGTGTCTGGAGGCTGTGGGGGACTGGATGAGGGCTAATCGACTGAGGCTGAATCCTGACAAGACAGAGGTGATGTTAGTGGGTAAGGCGATGGAGTTGGTAGCCCCCATTATTGATGGGGTCTGCCCTCCATTGACCTTCCAGGTACGGAGTCTCGGGGTGCTCCTCGATGCACAGCTCTGCCTGGATCTCCAGGTGGAGGCTGTGGTGAGGGGTGCTTTCTGCCAATTATATCTGGTGTGATGGCTTCGGCCGTTTGTTTTGGACTCTGACCTGGCCACGGTCATCCATGCTTTCATCACCTCTAGACTAGACTACTGTAATACACTCTACGTGGGGCTACCCATGGTGACGGCTCAGAAATTTCAGCTGGTGCCGAATGTGGTGACCCGTCTCTTAGTGGGGCTGGGCCGCTGGGAGCATATTACACCAGTGCTCTGTTGTCTGCACTGGCTGTCGGTGGTTTTCTGGGCCCGATTCAAGGTCTTGGCCCTAACTATCTGTGAGATCTCCTCACTCCCTGGGTCCTGGATCGGCCCTTGCAGTCATCCAGGGTGCCCTGCTCAAGGTCCCCTGAGTGTTTGGGAAGGACACGCATGGGAGGGCAATCTTGGTGTCTGCACCATGGCTGTGGAACTCCCTTCTGGGAGAGGCTTGGATGGCCCCGTATCTTCCCTCCTTTCAGAGAAGTTGTAAGACCTGGCTGTTCAGGCAGGTGTTTGGCGGGGGAGATGGGTAAGGGGGGGGGCTGGGGACGGTGGGGTGGGATGAGTTATTTTCCCTCCTTTTATGCTATTTTAATTGATGTTTTTAGTATTTGTAAGCCGCCCTGAGCTGCCTGTGACAGGAGGGGCGGGTTAGAAAATTATCTTATCTATCTATCGATCGATCTATCTATCGATCTATATGGAGATATATCGATCTATCGATCTATCTATATCGAGATATATTGATCGATCGATCTATATCGAGATATATCGATCTATATCGAGATATATCGATCTATACCGAGATATACCGATCGATCGATCTATATCGAGATATACCGATCGATCGATCTATATCGAGATATATCGATCGATCGATCTATATCGAGATATATCGATCGATCGATCTATATCGAGATATATCGATCGATCTATCTATATCTCTATAGCTATATATAACTCCATGGCTGTGGAACTCCCTCCAGCTAGAGGTCTGCTTGGCCTTAGACCTCCCCTCTTTCCATAGACAGTGTAAGACCTGGCTGTTCCACCAGGCCTTTGTTGAGGGAGATGAGTGGGTTTGGTTATGATGGGAGTTCTTTTTGGTTGGGATATCTTAATGTCAGATTATATTTTATGATTTTATATGTTTTTAAAATGTTGAAAGCCTCACCGAGATGCATAAGCAGGATGGGGTGGCATAAAAATACGTTTATTATAAATAATAACTAACTAACTAACTAACTAACTAACTAACTAACTAACTAAATAACTATATATAGTTATACATAAAGCTATATAGCTGCCACCAAGAACAGCCTCAGCTGACCACAGAGGCTGATCCAGGACCCGGAGGATGAGGTGGTCCTGCAGATAAATGGGACCCAGACCATTCAGGGCTTTAAAGGTCAAAACCAACACCTTGAATCTGGCCTGGAAGACTATTGGCAGCCAGTGCAGAAAACAGAGGACTGGAGTAATGTGCTCGCACCAACCCATCTCCCTAAGGAGACGAGCCACCACGTTCTGCACCGGCTGCAGTCTCTGGACCATCACCAGGGGTAGGCCTACATAGAGCTCATTAAAGTAGTCCAGTCTCGAGGTAATAAAAGCATGGATGATCGTGGCAAGGTCTGAGTCCAAGACGTATGGCTTAAGCCGTCGCACCAGAAGTAATTGGCAAAACTCGCCCTTCACCACAGCTGCCACCTAGGTCTAGGACCCATCCCTGACTACGGACCTGAGATACCGGGTGGGGGGGAGGACCCCATCAATGATGGGGGCCATCAATCCCCTGGCTTTCCCCACAACCATCACTTCTATCTTGTTGCGATTCAACTTCAGGCAGCTTGCCCTCATCCAGTCCCCGACAGCTGTCAAACAACGGATAAGCACTGAGACTGCAGGGCATGGGTCTGATGAAAAAGAGAGATACAATTGGGTGTTATCAGCATATTGATGACACCTTACACCAAACCGTCTGACAACCTCTCTCAAAGGCTGCATATACACGTTGAACAAGAGAGGGGATAAGATGGAACCTCGCAGGAATCCACACATGAGGCCCCGGTCATGAAAGAGTGGCACCATTCAAGAACAGTCCCATCCACTCTGACTTCATCCCACAACCGAGACACCAACAATTCACGGTCAACGATATCAAATACAGCACTCAGTAACTAAGGGAAGTTTAGGAACCGGCTGCTTTTAAAAAATATATATCTTTCTTCCAATTGGTATAGTAACAAACACAACCTAAATATATCCCTTGCATCTGCCATGATTAAAGATAATTTCCTAAAGATGAAGACACTTAAGGAATCCCTCCAACAAGAACTTATGCTTCAGAAAAAACATCTTAATACCAAGGAGTATGAAAGCCTCCTGCATGAAATTAACAGAACTAGATGGGTAATTCATCATAATACCTTTGCCACCAAAAAGAGCAAGCTTAAGAGAGACATGCTTAAGTATCATATCCCCTGTCTGCCATTTAACTCTGTTTTAAAGGAATCTATGTTCAGGGACACTTTCTCAACTACTCAGAATTATAAGTAATTCAATAGACTCCCCAAAAACAGGAGTTTCAGAAGATGCTCTCTGAAATCTTCAGGATTCAGCCCTAGAGAAACTTCGGAAAATGATGCCAAAATGGTTGTAGACCTCACTGATAGAATCTTATCACAGTGTGAACTTAAATGCCTATCTAGGGGGCTCAACATCTGTCCAACTCAGCCCAAATGAAGAGTGATATCAAATCATTTGAAAGAAGATGCATACTGACAGAATATTTTTATGAGGAAACTGAAGCAAGCAAACAAGATGACAACAAGCATCCTCTCCACCAATTTCTCCCTCCAAAAACCTTGACACTTCCCACCAATAGAAATCCTGTCTTGGAAACATTTCTTCTGTCAGTCAACAGGATTATTCATAACCACAAACCTCTCCCTTCTTTCGACAACCTTTCCAGAGCCGAAAAAACCATCCTAAGAAATCTTCAGATGAGAGGAGATATTATTCAACCTGCGGACAAAGGGGGTGCAGTCGTGGTTCTTAACACAGAGGACTACATCTCGGAGGGCCTGAGACAACTTAAGGATGACAAGACCTACAAGCCCCTTAACCAAGACGTTACAGCAGATCTTAATGCCCACATTTCTACCACCATACAAGGGTTTAAACAAAGGAACTTACTTAATTATGATACAGCTGATCTACTCATTAACCCAAATCCTACTCCTGGATGATTTTACATGTTGCCTAAAATACATAATCCTAACAACCCAGGATGACCCATTGTCTCAGGCAATAATGTTGCTACTGAAAGGATCTCTCTGTATATTGACTTACACTTACAATATCTAGTACAAAATCTCCCATACTACATCAAGGATACTAATGATTTTCTCCACATGATTGAATCCTTGAATAATCAGCATAACTTTGACAAAGATACCATACTAACCACATTTGATGTCACTTCTCTCTTCACCAATATACCACAGAATCCATCCTATGCCAATTTATTTATGGGCAAACTTGAACAAAGTATCCTGGTGGAGTCTACCCACAGACCTCTAATATGGTGGAAATACATTGATGACATCTTTGTAACCTGGATAAACGGCAAAGAGAGTTTCTAACGATTTAAGGACTATCTCAACACCATCCATCCCACTGTAAAATTCACATGCAAAAGCAGCATCAATAATTCCTACATCCCCTTTTTAGATGTCCTTCTTAACATTGAGCGAAATAATATTAACATAGATTTATACAGCAAACCTACAGATGCTCACCTTTACTTGAATTGGAGTTTTTGTTATCAAAGACACACAAAGAAGATCATTTATAGCTTGGCTCTCAGGAGTAGACACATCTGTAACAACAACGAGAATTACCACCAACAAAGCAAAGAACTCAAGAAACATCTTCTCACCAGGGGCTATCCTTCCCATGTCATAGACTACAACATCCACTGGGCTTCCATACTAGAAAGGGAATCCCTCCTCCACAAGCGGGAGACTCATACTCACAAAGAACACCGTATCCCTTTTATGGTAGACTTTCACCCAGCATCTCCTCAGTATCACCGGGCAATTAAAGAAAGCTACCTATTGGTAACAAATTCACCACGTCTTCAAAAAGCCATCAACCCTCCACCTTTTGTGACTTTTCGCCAGCCGCCTAACCTATAGAAACTACTTGTACGATCTGAATTAAAATCGCCTGTCAGCAACCCTGGATCTCATCACTGTGGATCCCAACATTGCATCACTTGTATCCATCTTAAAGAAACAACCACATTCAGAAGCAGAACAACTGGTAGGACCTACTACATCAAACAAAACATCACCTGCAAGTCAAGCAATGTCATATACATGATACAATGCAGACACCCTGATTGTCGTATACAATAAGTTGGAAAAACTACCACGAACCTCCGTACCCGATTCAGAAACCACAAATCAGCTATTGAAACAAAGAAATTGGAACAACCTGTTGCAAGGCACTTTAATTCAACAGATCACACTCTCTCGGACCTGGAAATCTTCCCTATAGAGAAACCCTCCACCCCTAAGCTACTAGATGCCAGGGAGACCTTCTGGATCTACAGGCTTGACACCCTAACACCCAATGGCCTCAACTTAGAGGGCAATACCCGAACCTATTTTTTCTTGTATGGAAAACTACATATCTGATGTCACACCTTAGAACTTCTCTACCCTCAGTGTTCTTGGAACTGTCAGCTTGGCTCTCTGCACACTACAGTTCAAAAATCAACTGAGTTATGATGAAGGCGGAAGCCAAAATGTTTAGCTAGTAAATAAATCTCTGTTCACAGTCATTTTCCTCTCATTAGTGTGTGTGTGTGTGTGTTTTTATATATATATATATATATATATAGTTTAGTTTTATAGTTATATAACTATATACATAACTGTATAATGATATACAGAACTATGTATAGATCTCTGTATAGTTATATAGTTATATATATATATAACGATATACACTATATAACTATAGCTAGATATAACCAGAAGGAGAACAGACAGCAAGCGACCTAGGAGTGGAGCGGCCCAGGAGCTAGCGAACAGGCATAGTAAACAGGCGAGTTTGCCAGGGAGTACTGCTGTGAACAGAACCAAGAGAGGGTAAGCGGAGGGTTTGTTTGGGTGAGGGGTCTGTGTGTGCTTGTTGACAGACAGGCCGTGTGCTCTGGGGTGACTAAAGTGCTGAGAGCTGAGTGTTGCTTGACCTAGGCTTAACAAGGGGGAGGAGCTAGCTGAGTGCTGAGTGTTGCGTAACGAGGGGGAGGAGCTAACTCCTGCTGACTCAGAGGCCAGGCCTCCAGAGTTCAGAAGGAGAGCAGACAGCAAGCAACCTAGGAGCTAGAGAACAGGCATAGCAAACAGGGGAGTTTGCCAGGGAGTTTGCCAGGGAGTTCGCCATGGGAAGGAGCCATGGGTGGGACACCCTGGTGAGGTGAGGTGAGGGCACTTGTGCAGGACAGTTAACCCATGTCCCATTGTACATAATCGCATAACTAGTGCTAAGCCTAACAATCCCCCTAAATCAGATGTAGACAGCAGTTCAGCAGTGGGATGGGGATTATCCAGTCTTTTGCACTGAGTGTCACATGTATGTATCTTCCTGTTGGAGAGAGGTGGTATGCACCTGGTGCAAAGAGCTCCTAGCTCTCAGAGAATGTGTACAGTCTCTGGAGGCTAGAGTGGCAGAGCTGGAGGAGCTGAGGCAGACAGAGAGGTTTATTGAGGAGTCCTTCAGGGACAGGGACATAGTAGAACGGTCCCTCCTCCACTCTGGCAGCCCCTGTGCTGCTTTGGAGAGGCAAGGTCTCCAGGAAGGAGAACATTCGACTGGAATGGTGGGAAGTGATCCTGTAGCTGGGACCTGTGTTCCAGGTGATGCGTTATCCTTAGTGCGAGAGGATATTTCTCCAGAGGTGTGTGCCCAGAAAGGTGGGAATAGGACATCTGTTCAGGGGACAGGGGATTCAATTATTAGGAATGTAGACAGCTAGGTTGCTAGTGGCCGTGAGGATTGCATGGTAATAAATAAATAAATAAATAAAATAACTTGCCTGCCTGGTGCGAAGGTTGCAGACCTCACGTGACACATAGACAGAATCCTAGGGAGTGTTGGGGATGAGCCTGTTGTCATGGTCCATGTGGGCACCAATGACACAGGTAGATGTAAGAGGGAGGTTCTGGAGGCCAAATTTAGGCTGCTAGGTAGTAGACTGAAGTCCAGAACCTCCAGGGTAGCATTCTTGGAAGTGTTCCCCATTCCACGCACAGGACCCAAGAGGCAGGCTGAGCTCCAGAGTCTCAATGCGTGGATGAAACATTGATGGAAGGAGGAAGACTTTAGTTTTATTAGGAACTGGGGAGCCTTCTGTGGAAAGGAGAGCCTATACAAATGGGATGGGCTCCACCTTAACCAGAATGGAACCCGGCTGCTGGCGCTAAAAATTAAAAATGGGATAGAGCAGTCTTTAAACTACAACCTGGGGGAAAGCTGACAGGCACTGCGGGGTGCACGGTTCGGACTGTGTCATCGCCAAAGGATGTTACTTTAGAGGAAGTAGAGTATCTTAAGACTGAGGATAAGATAAATGGCAAGTGATTTCAGGAGGAATGCGAGGGAGAACAGACAGATAATGATTCCACAGCACCTGTTTCAGTTACCTATAATGTGCCCATTAAGAAGAAGAATAAAAAGAATACATTTAAGTGTCTATATGCTAATGCTAGAAGTCTAAAAAGTAAGATGGGAGAATTAGAGTTTATAGTGCTAAATGAAGATCTAGACATTTTAGGCATCACAGAGACCTGGTGGGATGAGGATAACTAATGGGACACTGTAATACCAGGGTACAAGATATATTGAAAGGACAGAGGAAATTGTGTTGGTGGTGGGGTGGCTCTGTATGATAAGGACAGCACTGAGGCAAGTAGAATACAAATTTTACAGGATGCAAACTGTTCCTTCAAATCCCTATGGATTGAAATTCCAGGTATCAAGCAGGAGAGTATAGCAGTGGGGCTATACTATCACCCCCCTGACCAGAATAGAGAGACTGATTATGTAATGCTAACAGAGATTAAACAGGCTACTAAAACTGGAAACGTAATAATAATGGGTGACTTCAACTATCCCAATATTGACTGGGTGAAT
>QEPC01009281.1:4095382-4106022 GCA_003113815.1 Sphenodon punctatus
GCCGAACACGAACCGCGATCTGTTCGCCCATGCCTAGGATTTTGCAAAATTATTCGTTGCAGGTACTAAATTCTCTTGCAAGATACATTATTGCAGCAAGAAAAATCTGCAGCAGGATATTGATGTAAATTCTTGATGATTAAATATGGCCTCTTTATATTACTAAGGTTATATATTATATTTTACTTTGTGGTAATTTATTGCCTTGTATTTATTGCCTTGTATTTATGGAGGACATACTAAATTATGTTTTGCCTCCTAATGTACTTAATTTTAGTTATTTTATGTGATTCACTATGCGTTGTGCTTGCATTTTTTAATATTCTCCTTAATGGAGATGTTTTATATACATTTTTTTTATGAGAGTGGTGTCTAATTTCACCATAATCTCTTATGGAGTTGTTTTTGTATTCTTTTCTATTTGGCTGAATGCCGTAAATAAATTAATTATTGTTTTGTATTATTATTATTATTATTACTACCAATTTTGTCAAATTACATGCTATTATGATACCTAAATAACTAACCACTTTATCCTTCCACCCTAACTGTAAATCCTGGGAAATATCGAATTTCATTCTCTTAGGTTCAACACGCTGAAACCCGGACCGGGATCCATCTCAGATCCTGGGCAGTGATGAAGCCGGCCGTTCTTTAGACATTCCCGGCTTCATCACGCAGGGGAATTGTGGAGGGGCGGGGCTGTGTGGCACAAGGTCTGGCTGCACGTCCCCATCCCCCGCACTCCCACATCTGCCCGCCCTCAGGGAGACAGGCGGGTGCAGAGGCCAATGCGCCCAATCCCGTACCACGGTCCGGACCACGCTCAGGAACGGAGCAGGGTAACATATGTTACTTTTGTCCCTTTCCTGATCGTGGTTCAGCTCACCACGGTTCTGGAGGTGAGACTGGTCTCACCTCCAGAACCATGGCTAGCTTTGAACCCCACCAGGAATTCACCATGGTGAACATCTGGCGGGGCTCAAACAGACATGCCACCCATCACAGCCACCACAGTGGATCCAATGTGATCCAGTGTGGTTGACTGTGGTGGCATCATGTCTGAAATTACCCTTAGTGATATTCAACCCCAGTAATTCTGATTTCTTAACATTAATTTTATATTGTGAGACTATCAAATAGTTCTTTAATAAACTAAATAAATTCTTTAAAGGTCTCTCTGCATCCAACAAAGCCAATGCCACATCATCCGCATATAGTACAATCTTAAATTCACAATTCTTCACCTTAATACCCTTTATCCCCTCACTACTTCTAACAGTAATAGCGAATGGTTTGATACACAGTGCAAACAAAGCAGAGGACAAAGGGCACCTCTGCTGAGTCCCCCCCCCAACTTCAATTCACCAGATAATAAGTTACCAACTGCATCTTTTGCCTTTGGTTGATAATAAATCAGTTTTATCCAGGATTAAAAACTTGGGCCAAAATCAAACTGCAAAAAAAACAAAAAACAGATAATTCCATTCAAGTATATCAAATGCCTTTTGAGCATCAAGAAACAACACTGCCATTGAAAAATTATTATCCCTAGCATGTTGAATTAAATCAATAATCCTTCTTATACTCAGTCTTCTACCTTGAGTGAATCCTGTGTCATCCTCATGAATATATGTACCAGTAACTTTATTTAATTGAACCGTCATACAGAAGCAAAAATCTTATAAATCAACATTGAGGAGCGAAATTGGTCTATATGAATCCACTGATAAAGCATTCTTGCCTGGTAATAATTAAATTACTTTAATTATTACTAAAATTACTTTAATTACTTATTGCATCTTTCTAGGAATCTGGTAAATTCCTTCTTGTAATATCTCCCTGTACCAATTCCAAAAATGGTCTCAATATCTGATCTTTCATCTCTTTATAAAATTCTCCTGTCAATCCATCAGGCCCAGGTAATTTATTATTTTTAAATTTATTAATCGTCTGCTCTCTCTCTGATATATCGATTGGTGACTCTAACATTTCCCTAACTTCTTTGATTAATTTAGGGATCTTAATTTTCTCAACAAACCCCCACCCCCCATTTCATATTAGAATCTAATGGAGTCCTAGAAGTATATAAATCATACAAAAAATACTTAAATTCGGATAAAATTTCTTGTGTGTTAAATGCAATAGACCCATCTAATTTTTGAATAGAGCTAATAGTTTTCTTCTTCATCTTTTGTCTTAGTCTGTTAGCCAATAATCTACCTGGTTTATCAGCAGATTCAAAAAATCTGTTTCAGAAACAAATGAGAGGTAGCTATCTTTTTAGCATTCAACATCAGATGCTATCTGATGCTGATCAGATATTGAAACTGTTTTTGGGATTGGTGCAGGGAGATATTTGCTTTATAAATTGAAAGCTTCTGATAATTTTCCTTAATTGGTAGTAAGTAGTAAGTACTTTTATTGTTAGTCGCATGGCCATAACAAAATATACTACAATAAATAGTACCCGTGCATATATCATAACATAGCATTTAGAAGCTCAGCTGTACAATCAACTGACTTATTATTTATTAAAATATTCAGTAGTTCAATACTAACCAAATAAATCACAAAATGGCTCAAAAGAACATAACTAAAGCTTTGCATGCTTTGCATGCTTCATACACATGCTAACACCTGATTAAATTTCATTGCTACGAGCAAAAATCCATTAGAGATATGACACCAATTCCATTAATAATATAACTTGTTTGTCATGTTACATTGCATAGTTCAAACATATTAATACCTCCACGAGGGTCCTAAGGCTAAATTGCAGCAAAATTTTTATAGCAATTGCTGCGACCATCTAGCCACAACTAAGTGGAGCCTTCATTCACCCCTGACAGTTAAACATCCTTATCAAAATTCATACGAATCTTCTCAATTCTAAGGGCAAAAATGGCCACCGCTTTTGTTCTTGCATCATCTAAGTCACTAAGTACATAAATTAACTGTTGTAGCTGAGTCCTATCCAACAACATCTCGTAACTGGGATCGTAGTGAATCATAAAGAGGGCATATAATTAAATAATGACACAGATCCTCAATCCCCCCGCCACAGGGACAAATTTGCTTTTCATAAGGGATTCCCAAAACCTCCCTGCCAATACTCCTGTCCTCATAGATTGACTTTTCAGTCTAGCAAACGCTCTTCTGACCCTTGGGTTGGTGATAAAGTGAATGTATGAGGCCCCTCCCCGAGCTGGAATCATGTATTTGAAAAGGGGGACACTATGGCTCCTGCAGCTGATGCTCTAAGCTGTTGCCTATCAATGTCTATAGCACGCTGTTTTACAAGCCTTACTATTCCTTACTTGGTGATAACAACCTTTTCTAAGCTTCTATAATGGTCTGAATCACCTTAGTTCTTTCCAGCCTAGCTTGTTTTTCCTCGTATGCAATATAATTTATTAATTTTCCTCTAATAAAGGCTTTAAATGCATCCCAAATGACATAATATGCCACATCTCCTGTATTATTTATCTCAAAAATGAATCTATATAGTTTCAACCTATCTTTAATTCCTCCCTTTGTTAACTAACAACTATCTAGATGCCACATTCCATTACTGCATCCCGACTGAAATTTCAACAATACTTGTCAGTAGTCTGCATATATCATAGGACAAATCCTGTAATCGATAATCTTAGCCAATAAATCATAAGAGCAAAAAAATAATAATCCAACCTTGAAAATGTCTGACGAATGTTTGAATAATAAGTATATTCCCTACTTCCAAGGTTAAACTGTCTTCAAATGTCGAATACTTCTTGTTCCTTTAACTATTTCTCTCTCTTTTTAACCCAATCTACAACCCTCTCTCTATTAACTTTGTCCTATCCACTTCCACCCAGTTCACTGCCATGCCTCCTTATATATACCTGTCCTGCATTTGCTCAGTTTATATATTTCTGACTTGCTATGGAGAGGCCCCTCTGTATCCCAAAAGC
Organism: Sphenodon punctatus; assembly: GCA_003113815.1. Taxonomy (NCBI): domain Eukaryota; kingdom Metazoa; phylum Chordata; class Lepidosauria; order Sphenodontia; family Sphenodontidae; genus Sphenodon; species Sphenodon punctatus. The sequence continues at coordinate 4,099,339 of QEPC01009281.1, forward strand.
TTGCATATGCTCCTCAATGGAAGTTGGTCAAATAAAAGATAACATTTGAACTACTTTTGGAATTTTCAGACAGGATACTCTCCACCCACTATACATGTTGCAGGGCTGCAGTGTTGCCCTATGGGTGCCCTGCAACATGTATAGTGGGTGGGAGGTGGTTGGAGAGTGTCTTGTCTGAAAATGCCCTTTGTCTTCACCTCAGAATTCCATGGAGCTGCTGAGACTCGGGTCCAATGAAGTAAGGCAGGATCATTATGGCAGCACTGGCCAAGGGTCATTCGCTGCATGTAGCTCCCAAACACAATTTGCCCAAGCCTGGAATATAGTATTCGTAATCATAGGGATTCACATCCAAAAACTTCCTGTCAATTGTGCTTTTTCTGTTGGGGAGAACCAAGTCCTGTATGAGCTGTGTGTCCAAATGAACATTTGAAATGCTCCATGACAGGGATGGTTCAAAAACCTTTTATAAAAACAAAATTTCAAATGTACTTAATTTTTCATGAAATTTCATTTTTTTTTTCAAAAAATATCATGCTTATTGCAGTCATCTGGGAAATATATATACCTTTTAAAAAAAATATAGCAACTTTTATTATTTTAGTTCTCGGTAACAATTGTTTTTGTATTCAGCTTTACAGCAGGATTTTCTTACAATTTGTGTCCTTTCATATTGAACCAAGAATCAGAAATCAAACAAGTCTTACTCTTATCAAAATAAAATGAAACTTCCACAGCTAAAAATGTAAAGTAACAAAAAAGGTTAAAAAAAAGAAAGTCCATTGCAATGCACACTGTCTATTGTGTCATTTCTTCAGTATTTTGAAGGAACAAGGAGAGGTCCACTCCCGGTTTTCTTGACTTCTTTTATCTACGTCCAGGTTTCAAATATCATTAAGCAGAATGTTGAACTTCCTTACATAGATGACCACTACTCCCCCCAGTCAACCATATTGGGGTCCATTCCAAGGTTATCCACCCACTCAAGGAAAAGAAACCTACATGGTCGCAGTAAAGACGGTCTGCCCAGCTATATTTAATTGATATTTTGTCTGGCCTACCTGAGTTTATACACTGCATCACAGAATTTGGCTACTTGAAACGTAACCTCAATATCCTTATCATGTAACAAGGTAGTCAGAGTCTCCTGTTGTGTGCTATCTTGCAATTTAGATAGACTACTTCTCAAATAAGACTCCCGAATGTTCACATATAATTGGCAGTCTAGCATTCTATGCTCTAGTGGCTCAATTTCCCTTTTATTACAGTGCTGGCAGAGCCTATCCTCATATAGGGTTCCAGCATACCTGTCCTCTACAACTGCAGAAGGAAACATCTTTAACCTTGCCAAAAAAAAGACTGCTCTGCGTTCCCATTAAGTAAGGTTAATGGGGTGTTCAATTAATTTTCTTTATTATGATAATGAAAAATTCCATTTTCATTTTTGTTATTGTAATAACAAAAACAAATAATAATGAAAACAAATGTTTGTTTTTAAAATATTGAGGAAAACTGAAAAACGTATTTCTGACAATAAACGTTTTGTTTCTTATTCAATTTTGATCACAACAACTAGTCACTTAGGGCACGAGCTAGTGCCTACAGGATATCCCCTGTGTATAAATGTTTATTACCTAAATTAGGGGGTTGTTAATATCTGGCCGATGAAATACCATCTGGTCATAAAATCACCTTTACAGCTATGCGGTTTCAGACACTAAGCTCTGCAGTAACAGGAGGTAGGGTGAGGGGTATTCCAGTTAGCGACCAGTTATGTCCATGGTGTGATCACATGATTGAAGACCTCCCACATGTTGTGTTAATTTGCCCTCAGTATAAGACTCAGCGGAAAAGACTATATAGAACCCTCAAGTGGTCTAGAGAGGCACCAGAGATAAGACAAATGATTTATCTTCTGGGTGATAAAAATATGAAGATTACACAGGAAGTGGCCCTTTATGGGTATTTGAATAGAAAAGAGAGAGAACAATTGAGCAGACAATAACATCTACATAGCAGGAGATTTAGACATAATATGTGACTGGGGGGGATCTTGGGTAGTCTTTCCCCTTCTGATTCTCCCTTTTACAGTAGGGGAAGAGGGAGCATCGATAGGACTGTATGTTATGTGTTAGAATTTGTCTTGCTTTTTAATTAAGATCCAAAAAGTATGTGCTCACATTATATTGTATTGTTGTTATTAAGCTGAGCAGATAACATCTATGCAGCAGAAGACGTATATATGATGTGTGATTGTGGGGATTTTAGGTAGTCCTTTCCATTCTGATTCTCCCTTCCATAGTAGGGGAAGGGGGTGTATCGATAGGATTGTATGTTATTGAATTTGCTTTGCTTGTTAATTAAGATCTAACAAAGGATGTGCCCATTTTATACTGTATTGTTCCTATAAATTTGTCATGGCCAATCAGCTAGTANGATTATACCCCTGATGGAGGGCACTATGTGTACCAAATTTTGAAAAGATTGGATAAAGGAAACCGATTTTATGAGCAATTGAATGTGATTTTAAGAAAAACTGCATACACATTCCTGGATACAGCTTATTTATCTTCCATTCAATTTGCATGAAACTTAGAAATATTATGTTGCTCCCCAAGGTTACCAATCCTGCCAAATTTCATAAGGATTGGATAAAAGGTCCTGATGTTATAAGCTGTTAACTTGAAAATGCATTTCCAACTGTAACATTTTTATATTCCATCCTGTTTACAAGAAATTTGGAAGGAATGTATCCCACACCTTTCCTGTAATCTCTGCCAAACTAAAGGATAATTTTATAAAGGGCTCCAATTTTATAAGCAATTGAAGTTGTCCCCTTGAAGACCATTATTCAGATAAATCACAGCACATGCAGAGCCAGGCAGAGGCAGGGATGTGGCATGGCAGGGAAAGGGAGGCTGTAGGATGAAGGATTGGGAGCAACCCAACAGACTGACATACAAATTCACTGGCCAATTACAGCATGCTTCCAGCTTTACAGGACCAATAAGTGGTGGCTTCAAGGCGGTCATAGGGGGAGGCCCTGAGGCAGGCATAACTGGGACTTTGTGGATAGTATTCCAACAATTAGCAGACATGGTTTACACATCTAGGCTGGCCAATTATCATCACATCCTGCAGCACTGTGACAGAGGACAGAGAAATTCTATTGGTTCTTTCCTAAACAGATACTTCCAACTTCCCAATAACAAGTAGGGGAGAGAAGTTGGGGTAGTCACAGCACAGAATGAGGATATTTGCTTAACTTTTCTGCTGGCCAATTGGCATCACAAAGCAATTTTATACCACAGTGACATGTAAGAGAATCCCTGTCATAGGTTCATTCTCTGTATATGCTGTGCAGGCTTATAAAATCGGGACCCTTTATCATATCTTTCTGATATTTGGCAGAGATTATTCTGAAGATGTGCGGTACAGCCCTGCCAAATTTCATGTACACTGGTTGGGACTATTGGTATCAGATTAATCTGGTAATACCAATACTGGTATCAGAATACCAGATTTTTTACATCGCCGCCATTTAGCAATGGCTGCAATGTGAAAAATTGATAAAATCGACAACGTTAAATCTGGTATTTGGATACCAATAAATCCAGTATCAGGAGATCTGATACAGGTAAATCCGGTATCTGATAATCCCCCTGGAGTCTCATTCCTTCTGGTTGGACTACAGTCAGACATACATTTATAGGTTAATTGCTTATACCACCAGGGCCCTTTATCCAATCCTTCTTAAAGTTGGCATAGATAGTAAAACTGGGGAGGGGTATAAACTTGCCAAGTTTCATCCACATTAAATGGGAAACAAAGAACTTACAGCCAGGAATGTGTGTGAAGATTTTTGCAAAACAACATAATTCAACTGCTTATAAAATAGGATTCCTCTATCCATTCTTTCTGAAATTTGGTACACATGCCTTCCATTGAAGGTATAATCTCTCCATGTTTTATCCAAATATAATTGAAAACAAAAAGGTTACAGCCATAAATGTGTTTTTCATTGAAACCAATGGAAATCAAAAACGAAAGCACAATTGAAAATGAAAATTTGATATTTATGGGGGAAAACCGAATGGTATAAATAAGAAAAACAAAAATGAAAACAAATAATAACATGGGTTCCTGGTGTACACCTCTAAAAGGTTAACCAGATAAGGGGCAACCTTATGTATTCTGGGGGAAAAACAATCTAGCTACCCTCTATGCCATAATTGCTCCCTGTTGGTCTGAAATTCTTGTTCCCTAATTCTACCTTGAAGCTCTGCCAAAGACCTTTCATAGGTTAGAGTAGTAAGGTAATATTTCGAGAAACCCAAGGCTGATAGGATAGCAACTAAGCCTGTGTCCCACAAACTGCCAATAGATTTTTCCAGGGCAAGAAGGGAAAGAGACCTAGTATTGGGGAACTTCAGTTTGAGCCAGAATTTGACCACAGTCTTCTTTGCCATCGAGACCATTGGTCGGATTCCTGCTTCTGTTCTTAATAGCATTGCAGGAGTACCTTTCGGAGAACCTAAAACAGACCTCAAAAAGCCATTTTGCCCTGAATAGTGCAGGAGCTCACTTGAAGAAATTAATGATTGAGGCCTTACAGTTTTAAATGGAGTTACCCTGGGTGATATGATAGGAGACTATACTTGTGTTTCTCCCAGGGGCTTGTGTTTCTCCCAGTTGACTATATACTAATTTCAGATATTTTGTTGTACAAAGTTATAGATTTTTCTATTCTTATGTCAGCAGATTCTGAATATCAGCCATTATTGATTAATGTGGCCGACTGAGATAAAGTAGATGAGGTTAGCTCAGAGGCAGTGAACCCCCTACGTTTGGCAGCATGCACTGAAGTTCGGCATCTAAAATGGGGTCCTATTGTAGAAGAGAGTATCTCCCAGGTTCTGACCCCTGAGCTCCTGGCAAATTTCCAAGAACTTGCAGCGAAGGGTATTCTCGCCATACTCTTTTAAAAAAAACAAAAAAACAAAAAAAAACCAACAACAAAAAAACTTTATTGTAGGTTCTCTCCACCCATGTTTAATATCAGTCAAAGATGCAGATAATTCAGGGGCTAGAGGGTCCCCTGGACAGTTTGACGATGAATGCAGGTCGGCTAAGCATAACCTTCAATGTATTTTTCATAGGTGGAGGCTAACTATAAGAAGGGTGACATTTCTGATCCAGCTAACTACCGGCCTATTAGTTTATTATGTGTTATCAGCAAAGTATATTCCAAATACTTATTAAACAAATAAACTTCAGCAATGGATTGTGGCAGAGAACATCATAGGCCTTGAACAGGCAGGTTTCGGAAATGGCGTTTCAACGATTGATCATGTTTCTGGTCTCACCCATCTGGTGGATAAGTATGTTTGCTCTAGGACTCAGTCTTCATTGTTTTTGTGTTTTGTGGATCTCAAAACTGCCTTTGAATAGGTCTATAAATAGGCAACATCTGTGGGCAAAATTGGCAGACCTGCAAATGGACCCCAGACTGTTGTTGTTAATAATAGCTATGTACTCTGACACCTCTCTTCAGGTTAGACTGGGTGCCTTTGGACCTTTAACAGAACCGCTGCCGGTAAATAGAGGATGTGCCAGGGGTGTCTATTGGCCCCCTCTCTGTTTAACTTATATAAATTATATGAGAATACAGTTACCACCTAGTATCTGTGAACCAATCTTTATTATCATTGTTGTTATATGGAGATGCCAGTGATTTTGCAGACTCGGGTCAGATTACAGCAGCTGATTGATGGGTTCAGTGAATACTGTGCCAGAGCATCATTGAAAGTGAACTTTGCCAACGGATCCCAGCTGGTATTGGGGAAAACCCATACCACATATAAATGGTATATGAACAGAAGGGGCTTCTTATTTATCAAATCAACTCCTATGGTATAGCCGGGTTGCATTTACCCTAGCAAGGTTTAATGTCTTCCCATCAGCATTCACCGAAGGGAGATTAAAAGGCATTCCATATAATGAAAGGGTATGCCAATCCAATATTGTTTGCTCAAATGCAAAAAGGAGGTTCCCGAGACAGTTGGTCATATAATACTGGATTGCCCAGCCTACTTAGGTTGGAAATTATTGCATATTGACCCCCTATTTGCTAATAGGAGTTCTTCTTCCAGTTCTTGTTCCCCACCCCCCGACAGTTGCGGTGTTTCTCTTAAGAGATCAGGACCCAAAAATTACAAAGGGTGTAACTAGATTTCTTTCATTGGTTTTAAAACTTAAGACTGCAGTTCTGTCTAATCAGAAGTTGGAAGTTTGATGTATTTCCATATTTGCTTCTGTTTATAGACTGATTATATGAAAGCAGCAGTGTTCTATTTGGGGCATACTGAATTTAGTAGTATGTTTGAGGCTTCTTTTTTCCCCTGTGGTGACTGTATGCACTTTAGTTCCTTTTGTATTTTATGTCTGTTTGTTCTTTTTTACGATGACTAATCGCTAAGTAATAAACATTTATATATGGTATATGAACAAGCAACCTATAGAGCAAGTTCATCAGTTATACCTTGGTATTGTGTTTTCTAGGGATGGGCGAACGCGGTTCGGTAGTTCGGTGTTCGGCCCGAACTCGGCCTGTTCGGACAACTGAACACGAACACAAACACAAACGCACCGAATGGACCGAACACCGAACACCGAAATGGCGAA
>QEPC01009281.1:4106122-4124782 GCA_003113815.1 Sphenodon punctatus
TTAGCCAGAGGCCCGCTCTCACCATCATCCTCCGAACTGGAAATATAGCGTTTTCTGTATAACCGTCTCACTACCTCTGGAGGCTTAGTCAACTCCATAGGCCTCACAGGCGTAGTATCACTATGGTAAGCCACTGAAGTTTTTCCATGTAAGTGGTAGCGATCAGCTCCCTGCTCTCTGTATCAGACAATGGCGGCCCCCTCTCATAACCCTAGGAGGCGGGACTACAGCTCCACAAACCTTTCCGATTGGTCACATCTCTGCAACGAGGCAGGTTAGAACAATGAAACCTTTGCCGATTGGCTCAGCTCACCCTCCTGAGTCGTTTGAACCCTCACATGACCCTCTTTCTGCGAATCATCCTACCCCGGAAACCCCACCCGGTTTCCTCCAAGACAGAATGCCTTAGGATGACAAAACCTATGCTGATTGGTTCACCTCACTCTGCTGAGCGCGTAGTGGGGTTACATGACCCCATCGCTGCAGTTCACCCTACCCCGAACCCTGCGTCATAAAGTTGCTCCGATCCCCACAAAACCCAGACCTACTGGTCCGTCTCACTCTCCTGAGTTCATAGATGCATTACACAGCCCTCTTCAAAGGACCTTGTGGGTTCAGGGAGGCTGGAACCGAACCCACAAGCAGAATCCCCCAAAGTCAAGCGTAAGGACCTTCGGAAGGTTCCCGCCCCCCTGACCCGGAAGCATTACCCCCTTCTGAGTCACTTCCGCTTACCCACGTCACTTCCCTCCCAAGGCGGGAGTTCAGGACCCACGAAGGTGGGACTTCCGCTGACGTAGGACCCCATGTGACCTGTCAAACTGATAACGATTAGTTTGATTACTAGTGTCCCCCTTCCTACTGAGGGGATACGATAGAACGTTGTGGACTCCACATGTGAGACCCTGGGGAGAAGATGAATAATCACCCAGTACCACACACTGAGTTCTCCTGGCCAGGAAGGAGTGGAACCATTCAAGAACAGTCCCACTCACCCCTGCCCTGTCCCGCAACTGAGTCACCAACAACTCATGATCAATGGTATCAAATGCAGCTGAGAGATCTAACAAAATCAATAGGGTTGAACAACCCTGTTCCAACTCTTGGGAGAGGTCATCAATCAAGGCCACAAATACAGTCTCCGTGCCATAACCCGGATGAAAGCCAGACTGTGAGGGATCCAGGAAATTGAACTGGTCCAGATGCTCCTGGAGCTGCCAAGCCTCCATTCATTCAATAACCTTCCCTAAAAAAGGAAGGTTAGAGACTGGCCGATAGCTGGCCAGGGCGTCAACATCCAGTGATGGCTTCTTGAGCAGGGGCCCCACCACCTGACTATCCTGGCCAGCAACACCCCTAATGTCTCCTGACTGACTTTAACCATCCAGGACAGGCATGGATCTAATTCACAATAAGTGGCTCGAACAGTCCCAAGAGCATTCCCCGTATCCAAAGGTGACAGTTCTTGAAATTCATCCCATAAAAGAGGACAAAATGCGGCTTCATCTGCCTCTGGATCACCCACTTTTAAAAGTGCCGTGTCAAAACTGTGATGGACTTGAGAGATTTTATCCACAAAAAAGTCCACAAACAAGCCCCAGTGAGCATTAGATGACTCTGAGTCTAGATGAAGGGAGGACGGACTGACCAGCCCCCTCACCACCCAGAAAGCTCAGCTGGACAGGACTTAGTGAATGCAATGAGGGCAGCAAAGAAATCTTTCTTTGTTGTCCGCACTGCCATGGCATAAGGTACGTAACCAGACTCTATGTTGCAATCGGTCAACGTCAGTACAAGAACGACACCACGTTTGCTCTAACCGCTGCCCTTCTTGCTTCATCCGCAGCTCCTCTGTATACCATGGGGACCTGCATTGTAGGCAATTTGGGAGCCGTACAGTTAATGGCCTCCATTAACACAGAGTTCCAAAAGGTCACAAGGTCATTGAGTGAATGGACACTGAAATCAGAGGGAATGACCCCCCAGAGCATTCCAGAACTTTTCTGGTTCCATGAGCTTCTGGGGGCAAACCAACCCAACTGCTTCTGCACCCTCCTGGGGACTTTACATGTGCCAGGATACCGGCCTGGAGGAGCTAATGATCCGTCCATGACAAGGGCACTGTTGACACCACCCCCACCAATGGATTCCCTGCCTCAAGGTCGATGCAAAATATCATATACAGGGTATATTCTCATTGCCCTCTCGGAACCACCCTTGTGGGGGTACCACAGGATTCTATTCTGTTTCCCCTCCTGTATCTGAGGGCACTTGGTGAGGTCATTTGGAGGTTTTCGGGTGAATTGTCATCAGTATGCTGATGAAACCCAGCTCTTCCTCTCTTTTTTTATCTGACACAGACCTGGCAATCTTGGTGCTTTCCTGTCACCTGACTGCTGTCAGGGACTGGATGGGAATGATCTGATTGAGGTTGAATCCTGACAAGACTGAGTTGATGATGCTTGGCTGGCCTTGTCACCTGGAGGGGATTGGGGCTCTTTGTATTGATGGAGTCTGTCCCCCTCTGGTCAATCAGGTTCACAGTCTTAGAGTGCTTCTGGATCCTTTCCTGGGCTTGGATTGTCAAGTTGTGGTGGTGGCCAGGAGTGCTTTTCACCAACTCCATCTGATGAGGAGGCTGCAGTCTTTTCTTTCCAATTCGGATTTGGCCACTCCCGTCCATACTTTCATCACCTCAAGGCTAGATTATTGCAATACGCTCTAGGTGGGGCTTCCCTGGATGACTTTTTGGAAGTTGCAGCTGGGGCAAAATGGGGCAGCTCACCTCCTTTCCGGGATGGAACACTGGGAGCACATTACACCAGAGTTCCGCAGTCTCCGCTGGTTCCCTATAGCTTTTCAGGCACAAGGTGCTGATTTTGACTTTTAAAGCCCTAAACAGTCTGGGACCCACATATGTGAGAGACCCCGCCTGTTAGGGCCACAATGGGGCATGAAAGGTAAGGTGGGGTCTCTCTCATATGTAGGTCCCAGACTGTTTAGGGCTTTAAAGGTCAAACCCAGCACCTATTAGCCTTGTTTGTACGATGAGTGCTCGCAGGGAGATGTTCTCGGTCACTGTCCCAATGTTATGGTACTCCCTCCCCTGGAGGTTTTGTTGAGCCGAGCATCTTCTGGAGGCAGTGTAAGACTTCTTTTGTTTGAAAAAGCATTGGGGAGATGGGGATAGGAGTGGGTTGTGATGGGTGGTTTGGGAATATGGTTGTGAGGGGGGTTTGGGTGTGGGAAATTGGGAAGATGGTATTGGGTAGTGCTGGCGGGGGGTTGTGGGAGGGTTAATGATTTTAAAGCTAATTTTATGTATGAGTTTTATATATTTTTATTATTTTGAACCAGCCTGAGCATATAAATTTAAATAAAAAAATAAGCATCTTCCAAAGGCAGTGCAAGACGGTTTTTTTTGTAAAGGTATTTGGTGAGTTGGGATAGGGGATTGGGGTGGTTTTTGGAAATGGGGAATGATGCCACAGCCGTCCAGTGAGAGGGAGTGGGTACAAGCAGGGGTGGGGACAGGGTTGTATGGGATGAGATGGAGGGGTTGAAAAGAGGTTTAGTGGGTGGTTTTTTTTAATGGCTTTAATATGTTTTATATATGTTTTTTCTTTGTTTGTATTTTATATTTCTGTAAGCCACCCTGAGCCTTCGAGGAAAGGGTGGGATAAAAATTTGAATAAATAAATAAACAAATAATTCATGTCAGTGGGACTTGTTTGCAGTAGAGGGTAGCACCAGTGCTAAGCCACCGGAGAATCCTGCTGCCAGAACCTGTAGAATGCATGCCAATAACAGGTGAACTGGGTTTGCTATATTCCTGAGAGAGCAAGTGCAATTCATATTTCTTTGCCCTGACTCTGCCAGGAGAATTGATAGATTATATAGTGAACATCAGAACTGAGAGAAGCAGAGGTTTCATGCAGTTAGGTCCTCACCCCAATCTAGGATGTTAATTTCACAGAAACATCGAGCGTGCCCTGTGCGCAGATGTACATTTCATCTCACAGGGAACAGCTGTTGCAGAAGGTCCCAAGCTGTGGGATTACAGTCCAGACTGAGAGTGGAAAACACTGCATGTCTTTGCTGTTTGGGGTAACAGGATTATATTTAAGTCACCAAACATTTGGGAACCACGATCTAATTGGCTTCATTCTACCAGAGCAATCACATGGCTCAAAAGTTGTTAATTTTTCAAAATAATTCACTTTACAACTTCTGAAAAGATACTGGGTAGTTTTCAAGAATTTACAAGCTAGCTGAAATTATTGCTGTAGGCATTTATTGTTGGTCATAAATATAATTACTCAAGCTAACATCTCAAATTCAATTCTTTCTCTGTCTCTTTTTGAAACAGGGATAGGATATTACTGACCAGGAGCCACACGTTGCCTAATTCAGCTGATTTTACACAAAATACTCATATGTTCACAGAATAGGATCCATTATCAAAAGACTTGTTTTGCATCTGCTGAAAAAAGTATCCTCTGTTTAATAGCATCCAATAAGATCACATGATTGGCTCTGGAATGAATCAGCAAGTTATTTTTAAAATATTTTTTAAAAACCATGTTTCTATACTACAAAAATATCTAAAATAATGGAATACGAGACAACTCAATTGTGTTGTGTACAGGCTTGTAAGAGATTGTGTACCAACAAATGGGTGGAAAGTATCAAACAAAAATGATTAAGTACAACAGCTTCAAGGTCTGTAAATCTCAGTCTGTCAAATGAATAATTATTAAAAGGAACGCATATTCACTGCACCATTTGATATACAATCAGTCTCCTGTTAATGAATACATGTGAAGGGAATAATTCTTAAGTCCATGACCCACAAGCCACTTGCTCTGGTGGTTGAAGTCCCAGACTCCAGTGCAAGTTGTAAGTTATTCCATACAGAGAAGGGACTGTACATGGACAGTAATTGTTTTCCATTACAGCTTTCATATCTTTTTATTTTGGATAGGTGGTATTATTTTGTATGCAAGGATCAACTGATGGCACTAGAACACGCCCCCTCCACAGATGATGCCACAGAACGCTTCCCCTGCCATCTGAGAGCTGGAGAGCCAGTTCAGCAATCTTGCTATCCCTGGGCGGCTCAGGGTTAGCAAGATTGCCAGTCTCTCCCCCACCCCCAGCTGTCAGGTGGCCCCCGGGGACAGCGTGATCGCTTGCACACCTCTCCCTTTCTCTCCCTCTCTCCTCACTGGCCATCATCTGAGTGTGGTGTGCTAGCGCTGGCTCCAATGGAAAGGGAGGGTTAGGTCCAGGGAAGACTTCTTCCCATGGTTGGTTGGCTGCTGCCAGTGCTCTCCTTTCCTAGCCAGAAAGGAGAGGAGTGGGGATCAAAGGCAGTGTGCAGACCCTGTGCGCCACTCTCCCAGCTGCCTCTCAGCTGAGTGGGGCATGATAGTTTCTGGCTCTGACAGAACAGGGGCCACAACCAGAGAAGGCTTCTTCCCTGGCTGTGACCCCCTTTTCCATCAGAACCAGCACTAGAACGCCTTTCTCATCCGGCAGCCAGCTTGGAGACGGGAGCACAGATTATGCCGCACTCAGTTGAGAGGTGGCTGGGAGAGGGTGTGTGTGTGCATATCATGCCCTGAGTGCCTCTGGGAATTTCTGCGCTCCTCTCTCCCAGCTGACTGTCAGCTGAGAGGTGTACACTAGCCGTGCTTCTATGGTGCTGGTGAACCCAGAGCTATCGGGAACCCTAACAAATGAGACGTGGATCCATGGTTGCCCATTGCCCCATTTTGAGCTGGGTTAACCTGTGCGGTGCGCTCCGCTTTTCTGGCGATTGTGTGGTGTGAGGCGGCCCCAGGGTGGCCTTGGTGCAAACATCTGGTGGGTGACATAGACAGAAAGGTGAATCTGGGGCTGAAGGGGGCCAATGAGGGGCAGTGTCTCATTTGTTTTCACCCAATGGGTAGCTACCTGATTAGCATCCATCTTCCTTGATGACGTGGTATCCAATTGGTTTGCTATAAGTGCTGTATCATTGTCATGGCAGCATGTTGGCAGGGGGTGCAAACTGGATAGTTTTAAGGGGAGGGTGTATCTTGGCCCCTATCCCTTGGTCACACTCCTACCCCCTCCTTAAACATGCTCCTTGGATCTCTTTCTTCTTCCGGGTACTGTTTACATCACATGAAGGTACTGTGAACTGCAAGGGAAGGGACAGGGACTGTGAGGCATAATCTGCTATGTGGCTGGCCCTAGATAAAACTTTAAATGTTTAACCATGACTTAATTGAAATGTCTTGGATTTTTACAAGGCAAGTTTTCCTACTGGGCTGATAGGTTGTTTTTGTTGTTGTTGTTTTTTTAAGAGAAAACAAGAGATAACACTTTAGTGTGAAGGCCAGGCTAGTTCCATTGTTCACTGCTCCATAATTTTTTTATTTTTAAATTAAGATAATTTGTAACCAACATACATATGTAATAATTACAAGTACGTTTAAGTAAAAGAGAGAGAAAAAGGGGGAGAAACCCATTCATAGTCACTACTTCCTTTTCATGAAGCTAGAAGGAGAGATTATTTTTTTCACTTTCCATCAAGCATAAAGTTTTGTTTCAGACCAGACTTGCAGCATTTTGGGCCCCTGTTTCTATCTCTCTCGTGGGGATAGCCCCTGCTGCTGTCATCTCCTAGTAACATGACTCATGAAGAAATAAGAGAAGCGGGTTGTAACAGGGCAGAGTCCCTGAAAGCTTCTGGCTCTTTATGAAAGTGCAGCTAGCACCAGCAGAGAGGCTGGGCTAGCAGAGCTGCAGGTGCTGAGCAAGCTAGCTGTAGGACAGCGCCTGACTAGAAGCAGCTGGATAAGGACATGGCTGAGCCAGCCAGAGAAGCTAAGAAGCTGAAGAGCCAGAGAAGGCTCAGTTGGCTGCTGACCTGACAGAGATAGGAGCTGGGTGTGGAGCAATGTCTCTGGAATAAACCCAGAGAGGGGCTTGTCTGGGTTTGAGGAAGGCTTGCTGGGGTACATAAGATTATTGCCTGGCCCAGAAGTCTAGGAGACAGTGAGTAAAGAGCCAGAGGCGTTGCCTGGCTATACAGAGAACTGGGAGCAAAGAACCAGAGGGGTGTGCTTGGCAAAAAAGGGACTGAGATAAGTAAGCCAGAGGCAGTGGCCTGACTGGGCTAGTTAAGATAATATAAACTGTGACGTGGATGTGTATAGAGACAAATACGTCTTTATAGACCTAGGAGGGGAGGCCCTGGGGTGGTGGTGGTGAGGAGGAAAACTTTGTATATGTGGATTTGGATAGTGAATATAAGACTTAACTACGCGCTAAATCCCCAAGAGTAAGTGAACTTTGTGGGGCCTAATCTTGATAGGACTTACAGAGGTGGGTAGAAATAGAGGAAGCTTCCATGGACCTAAGTTCCCAGAAGTTTTGGAGGTTGATAAGATGCAGTGGAAATAGATCCCATATGGGAAGCATGAGAGTTCCCTCTAAGGCTTGCGTTGAACATTTTACAGCATTATTTCCCCCCCCCTCAGGTAACGGAGTTTAGATTAGCTTTATTGCTGGTTTCGGCTGAGTGGCCACCAGTGACCCCAGAGGAAATAGCAGAGCTGATTGCCTCTTTGAACGCCGGTAAGGTGCCAGGGGGAGATTTCCTGCCGACTGAGCTGTTCAAGGGGAATGTGGAATGGTGGGCTGCAGTATTGGCTGTCCTTTTCACTGCAATTAATACGCAGGGGAAGGTTCCAGTGGAATGGACCGAGGCAATAGTGGTCCCTATATTCAAAAAGGGGGACCCAAGTGACCCAGGGAACTTTAGGCCTATTAGCTTGCTCAGTATCTTGGGCAAGCTTTATGCCAAGTTTTTGTTGGGAAAGCTTAGAAGATGGATAAAGACACATGATATTCTCGGCTCCGAACAAATTGGATTCTGTGAAGGGTGTTCAACAATTGACCATTGCTTTTTGATCTCCCACCTTGTCCAGAAATATGCTGTAGCAGGGAAGGTTCTATATGCGGCATTTATAGATCTGCGCGCTGCCTTCGATTTGATACCTAGGGAGCGGCTTTGGGGGAAATTATATGAGCTGGATATAGACAGGCGATTGTTGCACCTGATAAGGGAGCTATATACAGGTACCTCTATTAGGGTAAGGCTAAATTGCCAAGGGGCTATGATGGATAGAATTTCAACAGTTAGAGGGGTTAAACAGGGTTGTGTTTTGGCCCCTACCCTCTTTAACCTATACTTAAACGATCTGACCAAAGAGTTTTTTGTGGGCAAATGCCATCCGCCTAGGGTACGAAATACTCATATCTCCTGCCTCTTATATGCGGATGACACAGTGTTGGTGTCCCGTACCCAGGTTGGTTTAAGGAGGGCGCTGGATTTATTTGGAAGTTACTGTCAGAGGAATATGATCGAGATAAATTACCAAAAGACTAAAGTGATGGTATTTTCAAATAAAGTTAAAATCCATAGATGGTACATCGGTAACAATAAGTTAGAGCAAGTAAGGGTCTTTAAGTACCTGGGCCTTCTTTNAGTGACCCAGGGAACTTTAGGCCTATTAGCTTGCTCAGTATCTTGGGCAAGCTTTATGCCAAGTTTTTGTTGGGAAAGCTTAGAAGATGGATAAAGACACATGATATTCTCGGCTCCGAACAAATTGGATTCTGTGAAGGGTGTTCAACAATTGACCATTGCTTTTTGATCTCCCACCTTGTCCAGAAATATGCTGTAGCAGGGAAGGTTCTATATGCGGCATTTATAGATCTGCGCGCTGCCTTCGATTTGATACCTAGGGAGCGGCTTTGGGGGAAATTATATGAGCTGGATATAGACAGGCGATTGTTGCACCTGATAAGGGAGCTATATACAGGTACCTCTATTAGGGTAAGGCTAAATTGCCAAGGGGCTATGATGGATAGAATTTCAACAGTTAGAGGGGTTAAACAGGGTTGTGTTTTGGCCCCTACCCTCTTTAACCTATACTTAAACGATCTGACCAAAGAGTTTTTTGTGGGCAAATGCCATCCGCCTAGGGTACGAAATACTCATATCTCCTGCCTCTTATATGCGGATGACACAGTGTTGGTGTCCCGTACCCAGGTTGGTTTAAGGAGGGCGCTGGATTTATTTGGAAGTTACTGTCAGAGGAATATGATCGAGATAAATTACCAAAAGACTAAAGTGATGGTATTTTCAAATAAAGTTAAAATCCATAGATGGTACATCGGTAACAATAAGTTAGAGCAAGTAAGGGTCTTTAAGTACCTGGGCCTTCTTTTGCATTCTACAGGTAGGTGGGCAGTGCAGGCGGCAACTGCAGCCTCGCGAGCCAGGCAGCTGGCTAAAACTCTGCTGGTTTTTTTCCGGTCACATGGGGGAAATCTTGTAAGGCCTGCAATAAAGGTTTTTTTGCTTAAATGCATTCCCCAGCTATTGTATGGGGCCCTTCTATGGGCCCTTGATAGAATGTTGATGCTGGAGCGTATACAGACAGGCTTTTTGTGCTCCTTATTACCTGGATTGCCCAGAGTACAAGGATCCCTGCCAGAAATTGATATTTCCACTGGTTAAAGGGATGGCTGGGTGGCCCAGAGAGGCCATCATGATAAAGCTGTTTAGCGAGGAGATAACAGTGAAGGTTGCGCAATTTTTATTTAGTGTTTTTTTAATTAAACAGCAGAAAGGAACAAATTGTGTAAGTGCTCCTTATTTTTAAAATTATTAAATTATCTGAGTTTGTAGCTTACTGTGTTAAAAGGATTTCTTAGGTATAATGTGGAGTGAGGTGGGATGACTTTGGCGGAGAGTCTAAGACACCCGCTATACTAGAGTGTAATGAAGATTTTTAAAGGGGTTGAGTACCAGGGGGATATTTGTAGGGTTATATGCTGGGAAGGGCAAGGTTCGAGGGCTGGTATTATCACTATATTTATTTTTGCTGTAGAAAGCATGATTATTGATAGTGTTAATATGCCAACTTATTATTGTATGGAAAATAGAGGGTTTGAGAGAGTATAAGGTACTGACATGAAGTCTAGGCCACAACTGGGGTACAGTTAGTACCCTTTTGTATAATTTTACTATTATGACTTTACAGTATTCTATGTTAATCGGTTTATTTTTGGTTTTATCTTGTATGTGGTTTTGATGTGATGTATATCAAAATTTTATATGTCCTCATTGTGATAGCCAACGGCTGAACAATAAATACAAATACATTGATAGGACTTACACCCAGTCAAGCTGACACTGCTACACAACTGAAATATGTATATTTCAAAAGTACCAATCAATAGTACTTTGTGAGTAGGCTCTCTGGGTCATGGCAGCAGCTGAGAGCAACGCACACACAACCCCTTCCCCCCACCCAGAGTCTTAGATCTATTTTACCAAGCCTGACTTCTTTATTACAGAAAACAGCCAGTTTATCACAGTCTAGCTCCATCCAACCAGCTCTACATAAAGGCTATCCACCTGCTGGCTGAGTCAGCAGCCTGGAGACCTCCCAGGGTTAGCGAGGTCTGTCCTCTTCCAGAACCAGGCACTGACGAACCTCCCCATTCCCAGGCTCTTATACTCCCTGTTCCTTAAAGGGCCTGTGCCCAACCTGTTACATACCTATTATTCACCTAGCTGAAAAACTTGTTATGTAACATGTATCTGATAATGAATATTCAGGTAGTCATTATGGCAAAGCAGGTGTTGCAGAAGTGTATGCTATTGTGAGAAATCTGAGTAGACAAGTGAGTAGCACAGCCAAGGGAATTCCGAGGTGAATCAGGTGGAAGATGCTGATTAAAAGTTTAGGATGGCAGTTAGCCACCAAAAATATTGCCTTTTCTGCCATAGCTGCAATCGTTTCAGCACAGTGCTGTGGTTATCTGGTAAAAAGGATACTTCTGGCATACCTTCTGGCCTAGTCATTCCTAACATCTCCAAAGATGGCCAACTCAAGTTCATATCATATCACTGCTAGCCACTGTAGCACAGCCAGGTCTACCCTCTGTTCCTTCTGTCCTTTCAGCACCTNTCAGGCTTTTTGCGCTCCTTATTGCAGACCCCCCCGGGTGTTAATATTCAAGCTCTTTACCTAGAGTGTGGAGTTACCCCAGTGGAGGAAACGATTTGGAAAGGGGCGCTTAACTACTGGCTAAGACTACATTTTGGCCTAGCAGCCCCGCTGTTGTGTTTGGTCTTGGCAGACTCAAAACCCAATAGTTGGGTTCAGTGGGTGGAAAGGAAACTTCAGTTGCTGGGATTCTCCTTGGAGACTTTGGCCCCTTGTGGGTATAAAGCGGCCAGGATTTTGGTGGCCCAGAGGCTAGCGATGTGGGTCGGCAGGAAAGATGGGCTAGGCCATGGTCCACAGTTGTATCTGTTAGCGGAAGGTAATCAACCAAGGGCTTATTTTGATTGTGGTCTCTCGAAGCAAAAAAGGAGACTTTTTTCCTGGCCCAGGTAAACTACTTTCCCTCAGCAGTAACGGCAGGGAGATATCTGGGGATACCATTGGCCGATCGATTTTGTCACTGCCCCCTGAATATGGTGGAGTCCTTGTACCTGGTACCTTGTACCTGGCTAAAACTCTGCTGGGTTATATATAAAAACAACATAAACCATAATGGGGGATGTAAAAATAATCAACCCCACACAACCAACCTAACCCCCCGCCAAATCCCACCCTTCACCCATTTCCCTCACCGAAAGCCTTGCAGAACAGCCAAGTCTTGCACTAATAATGGAAGTCTTGCACTAACAATGGAAGGAGAGAAGGTCCAGGGCCACCTGGGTCTCCGCCGGAAGGGAATTCCACAGCTGAGGAGTGGCCACCTAGAATGCCCTCTCCATAGTTGCCCCCCGAACAAGTTGGGGGACTTCAAGAAGGGCGCTCCCAGTGGACCGCAGGGGCCGGACCAGAATGCAGGGGGTGAGGTGGTCCCACAGATAATGTCTAATCATGGAAATTGCAGAGGGATTGTGATTGAGGCCCCTGCTGATGTCATCTATGTTAAATGCCTGTAAAAGTGAATTGGTTTCTTGACTCTGTGGGGTAGGAGGCTAATTTGCTTCACATGAAGATGGTATATTGGGTGTTACCAGATGTAACACTAGCTACTCATTTGGGGTGGGAACACAAAGTTCCCCATTATGAGTGTGATGCATAAATGCTGACTATGTAACTGGCCATGCATTCAATGCAGGTTGGCTCCCAAAAAGTCATGGAATGGTGTAAGGGGTTGGACATGTAATGGCTATATTATGATGAAGTTTTCAGTCTCAGAGCAGCAGAGAACCCACATGCCTAGTGGGATGTGCTGGACACCAGCCTACATTCCCAGGTGTGAAAGGGGGCATTAGACTGGTATTCACCTTTTGGTTGTAGGGCAGCAGCAACAAGAGGGCAATAGACCCCCGGTGTCCTGGGAATATATAGCAAAGGTGAATGCAATTACTCTCAGTGCAAGTTTAGACATTACTGAAGCGGATGTGAGGGTCAGCAGGAGGCCAGGCCCTGTTTAAAAAAGGGGAGGCCTAGCATCCGAAGTCAAAGGAGAGGAAAAGGCTTGGGTGTCCAGGAAGGACAATAGTGGATTGGGTGCCAGAGCAGCTCCAACAGCTGGCCAATACACCAATTAACTTGGAACCTGGAACCCAGAACTTGTCAGGCTTCTTGAACAAGATCGCTCAGATTCAGGGCGATTTTGACATTGGATTAGGGGCAGTAGGTGGAGACTGCGAGGTCATGGAGGCCCTGTCTGGTCCAACATTGTGGGGGGAGCTTCAGGAAGTGACACCAGCCGATGCGGTGGATGTCCTAGGGTCTGTGAGAGCCACCAGTTGTGAACTCGATCCGTGCCCATCCTGGTTGATGATAGCCTCCAGGGAGACATTGGGGACAGTGCTGGCAAGGTGGTTAACGCGTCCTTGCAGCAGGGGAGGTTGTCGCCTAGCCTCAAGGAGGCTGTGGTGCACCCCCTGCTGAAAAAACCATCGTTGGATGTGGACGCACTCGCCAGCTACCGATCTGTCTCTAACCTTCCCTCTTTAGGGAAGGTTATTGAGCGGGCGGTGGCAATCCAGCTCCAGGCGCATCTAGACGGCATCAGTTTCCTAGATCCTTTTCAATCTGGGTTCTGCTCTGGCTATGGCATCGAGACGGCGTGGGTGGCCTTGGTCGATGATCTCTGCCAGGAGATGGATGCAGGATGTTCGACATTTCTCATCCTGCTAGATCGCGCGGCCGCTTTTGCACCGTGGACCATGGGCTGCTGTTGAGAAGGCTGTGTGACCTCAGGGGCCTGGACGGGACTGTTCTTGAATGGTTCCGCTTGTTCCTCTCAGGGAGAAGTCAGCGGGTAGTGTTGGGAGCTGAAATATCTTGCCCCTGTGCTTTATCCTGCGGTGTTCTGCAGGGTTCCATCCTCTCTCCATTGTTATTTAATGTATATATGCAGCCCTTGGGGGAGGTTGTGAGAGGGTTCGGGGTGCGATGTCACCAATATGCTGATGATACTCAGCTATTGCTGTCCCAGTGTTTGGAGGCCGTGGCTGAGTGGATGTGTCAGAGCAGACTGAAGCTCAACCCCGATAAGATGGAGGTGATGGTGATGGGGATAGTGAGTGAGGTGTCGGCCCCCCTGATTGGGGGGGGGTTAGCCCTCCTATAGCTCAGCAGGTTCGGAGTCTGGGGGTGATATTGGACGCAGATCTCTGCCTGGAGTGACAGGTGGAGGCAATGGCGAAGGCCGCTTTCCGCCAGTTATATCTGGTGTGGAGACTGTGTCCGTATGTCTCTGGCCTGGACCTGGCCTCCCTCATGCATGCCTTCATCACCTCGAGGCTGGACTACTGCAATGCTCTGTACGTGGGTCTGCCCTTGTTCCTGGTTCGGAGGCTGCAGCGAGTGCAGGATGCTGCGGCCTGGCTCCTGTCGGGGACAGGCCGTCGGGAGCACATAACACCTATGCTCTGGACTCTGCACTGGCTGCGAATAGTGTGCCGAGCCAGGTTCAAGGTTTTGGTATTGATCTATAAGGCCCTTCACGGTCTGGGCCCCTCGTACCTCAGGGACTGCCTCGCCCTTCGCCCCCCAGAGCGGCTCCTTCGGTCTGCTGGGTGTGCCTTCTTGGAGGTCCCCTGTGTTAAGTGTGGGGCCACAATGGAGAGGGCATTCTCGGTGGCCTGGCCACGCCTTTGGAATTCCCTCCTGGAGGAAGCTCACCTGGCCCCAAGCCTTTTAACATTCCAGCAAATTTGCAAAACCTGACTGTTTTCCCAGGCCTTTGGGGAGGGGGGAAGAGTTTTTTTTTTATCTCCCTCCACCCTTATTTATTGTATTGATTATTTTAGTGTTACCCTGGGTTTAATTGTTGTAATTTTATCAGTATTTTAAAAATGTTTTATAATTGTATTTTTATATATATTTTTCTGAGGTTGTTAGCCACCCCAAGCTGTTTTCAGGAGGGATGGGATATAAATTTGATTAAATAAATAAAAATAAAAATTAAATAAATAAAAAATACCCGGTCAAGGAGGATTCGACCTTACTTCTGGAGGGTTTTAGAGTCCCCTGCTAAGGTCCCAAGGTAAATCAGAGAGCTAAAAACCTTAAATCTGTGTTGGGCATGGAGGGGGTGGTTTGACTAAAAAAAAAATTGCAATGAAATAGATACTTGGCAGATAGCAGGGCCATTTGATGAAGCTCCCCTTATGGTGATGCACTGCTCACTACTGGGCATTATCCCCCCAAAGACCCCAGGAAAATACCACCTCATTCACCACCTGTCTTACCCCAAAGGTAGGTCGGTTAATGGTGCTCTCTCTTATGAGCTTTACACAGTACAGTATGGTTTCTTTGAGACAGCAGTGCGTATGGTTAGAGTGTGTTGCTCAAGGGTGCTTCTAGCTAGATGTGACATCAAGTCAGCCTTTTGCCTCCTCCCAGTAACTCTGTTGGACTTTCTTCTGCTGGGAGTTACATTCCAGGATAAGTTTTTTTTTTTGTGACTCTGCACATCCCAATGGGGTGTGCTATTTCTTGTGTAGTCTTTGAAAAATTCAGCACCATGTTGGATTGGGCAGTGAAGAATAGGGTGGGGTCTGAGTCAGTCATTCACTATCTTGATGACTTCCTGTTTGCAGCAAGACATGCAACAGTGAGTGCCCCAGGTTGTTGTTGGAGTTCTAATGCCTGTTGGTGGAATTGTGGGTCTCATTAGTGGAAGAAAAAACTGAAGGACCGATGACTAAGCTGTCATTCCTGGGCATAGAAATAGACAAGGTTGCTGCGACATCTAGTCTTCCCCAAGATAGGTTATGCAGCCTGAGACAGCTCATACGAGAGGTACAGGAGGCAAGGAAGTTTACTCTTAAGGAAATGCAGAAGCTTCTGGTTCACCTGAATTTCAAATGCAAGGTGATAGCACCAGGACGAGTTTTTTGCAGCTGGCTAGTAAGGGCAACTGTGGGTGTGAGGGCTCCGCACCACATTACGATAACTAGAGTAATCAGGGAAGACCTTGGCGTCTGGGCTGGTTTTTTTTTTTTTTTTTTTTAAAGAGAACTGCAGTGGCATCTCCCTTTGGAGGGAGGAGCACCTCATGGAGGTGGAGCTTCAGGTGGTCTCAGATACAGCAGGGGTCTCAGGCTTTGGGGGTCTTCTTTCAGGGAAGGTAGTGTGCCTAACAGTGGCCAACTCAGTGGGCTCAAGCAGGTGTGCTTGCCGACATGATGTTCCTGGAATTTTTCTCTCTGGTGGTGGTGATCAAACTATGGGGGACAATTTTCAGAATGCTCCTGTGTGATTCTGGACAGATACCAGGCAGTAGTGCATATGGTTAATACCCAGTCTTCCAGATCTTCATGGGTCATGAGGTTGGTGAGGTGTTCTGTACTTCAGTGCTTGGAGTCAAACATGTATTTCTTGGCTAAGCATGTACCCAGGGTGCATAATGAGATAGTTGATGTTCTTTCTCACCTACAGATGAACAGATACCATTATTTGTCACCTGGGGCATGGTGTGAACCTGAACGAATGCCGGAGGATCTGTGGGGGCTTGGGATCAACTGACAAACATTGCAGCGGCACAGTCATTGGCAAGGTGGACGCTAAATCCTACACAAGAGCGTTTGAGAGCTTTTAAGCCTTCCTTGTGGAGGAAGGGATCTGGGGACATTGGCCTATTTCCCCAGACCACATAAAGTGGTTTGTGGAGCACTTGTGGCAGCAGGGTTTAGCAGCAAGAACCATTCATGACTGGCTAGCAGCCATATTCTTCTTTAGTAAATTGAATGGTTTCACAAACCTGTGTGTGACTTTTAAAACCAGGTGGGCCTTAGAGGGTTGGGTCATGGAGGAGTCTCTAGATAGCTGGTGTCAATTAACATGCTAACTCAAATACTGACCGCACTACAAAGTCTATGCGCGTTCCTATTAAAAACCCTGCTGTTCAGGGCCACTTTCACCATGACTTTTTGGGCAGCCTTGCGCATAAGTGAATTGGTCCCTGCATCGAAACACGATAGTTCTGAGAGAGCCCTACTACTAGGTAATGTGGAGTTGAACAGCAAATCATTGCAGTTATGCATTTGCTGATCCAAAACTCATCAAAAAGGGAAGGGCCAAATATTGATCCTGAGACCTGTCCCCTTCAAAGCAATATGCCCTGTGGAGTCCATGTGCTGCTGCCTAGAATGGAGGGGATGAGCTTTGGGTCATCTCTTTATTCTCAAATGGATGGCTTGCCATTCACCAAATTCGAGTTCATGGCAGTGTTTAGCTCATGCTTACGCAGTATTAAGATACCACCAGAAAAGTTTGGTTTGCACTCTTTTAGGATCAGGGCAGCCACCACAGAGGTCAAAGGGGGCCTACCAGCAGAGGCCATCAAGAATATAGGCAGATGGAAACTGACAGCCTATCACACATACAGAAGAAAAATCAAGCAGGATAATTAGGACTTGGAGGGGCAGTGTTTTCTTTGCCTGAGGTTTTATGGGGAACACCTCCATATGTATTTGTAGACATAGTATTGTGAGATGGGTTGGCTGGAGGGCAGTGTCAACCAGTTTTGGAACTCAGCTGTGCTGCAGCAAAGCTGATTGGGTTATGTAGCTGGGAACTGGTGGCATGCAATGCTGCCCAGTTTAAAGGAAAGATCCTGCAAATTTGGTTATCTGGACCTGTTGGTCATACTTTGGATAGCCCCAGGTCATTTTCGCTGAAGTTCTCAGTCTCCTCAGAATGACAGAAAAGGACATAAAAGCTTTGAAGGAGGTATGGCCGGGTACTGAGCTTTGGTGGTTGGATATGTTGGAGCAGAGATCATGGTGATACACTCGCAATCTAGGGAGAATAGACCAGGCCAATATTAAGATTAACAAATTGATGGGGAAGCTGCTGGAGGGCATTGGTGGGCACACAGTGCATCACTGGAATATTAGATATTATGATGAATACACGTGGGATGGCATGCACCTATTGGAGAAGGGAAATGACATTTGGCTCAGTGACATCAGGCTTAAGCTCCATGTGTGGCTGGGCATTCCTGTGTGGGGAAGTGGAGAGGTCCTCTCTCTGCCTGTCCCTCCCCCACTACCTTTCGTGGCAGATATCAGACAGGGAATCCAATAAAGTATAACACCCTGTGGGGCACCTGCATAGAATCACATGAAGGGCTATTAACAGCCAGGATATGGAGGGAGGTCCCGGATTGGGGTGTGCGCTGCTGCCTTCTCCTGTCCCCACTTCCCTTACCACCATCGGGGGCAAGGCTTGTCCCTCTTTACAGGCAGTACTAATGAAAGGGGGAAGCCGGATGCAGCTGCTTTGCCTCCCACCCCAACATTTTAACTGGTGACTGAAGCCAGTTGAGGTTCCCTTTCTGATATTGGCACAGGGTATGCCCCACTAGAGGCTTCCCTCTGGCCTGTAAGGGGTAGAGCGCCTTATGTTGGGGTGCCCCATGATATATCAAGGTGTGCTCTGATACGGGACACCATGGGTAATTCTGTATTAAATAAAAGTTGCAGCCCATGCCCTTTCTATACCAACTTTGTTGTCATGTGGGCCTTTGGGACATGGCCCCGCAAGTTTCAGTGTTTTGAAGGTTGTTTTCATTCTGATTAGAGAGAACTGGAGTCTTACGGTGTTTTGTATATACACTTTCCAACCCAAGGAGGACTGAACCGGAAGCAGCAATCTGTGCAGACACTGCTCCGATTCCCTCCCAAACAGAATTCCAGCAGCCCTTACAGTCACACAAGCAAAACAAATCTCTCAAACTACTTTATTTCTTGCAGTTCCTCCATCAGCTCTTCTAGCGTTTGCCTCCTGACTCCATCCTAGCAAGCTCACAGCCCTAAAGCTCCAAGCGCTTGGATTTTGGGTGTTTCCTCCCCTTTGTTTAATCTTCTCCAGCAAGAGGGAGATCAGCTTCAGACCCACAAAGTCTAGCACTTCACCTAATGGCTCTACTGATACCCCCATTACTGGATCCAGGAAAGTTGACCTTTGTGCAAAATGGTGGTGTTGACTCCTTTACCCCCACACCCAAGTCCTAACATAGTGTGGGGTCTGGCGGAGGACGGCCTCCAAACCCCAGGTGGGGGACAGGCAGAGGGAGGATGGGTGAAGGGGCCGGGCTAGAGCC
>QEPC01009281.1:4135316-4154736 GCA_003113815.1 Sphenodon punctatus
TAATAATAATAAAGTATTTATATAACGCAAGCAATTTACCTGCTTTTGCAATTGTTATTGTTATAGGCAGCTTCCCTGCCCGAGTGGACTTACAATCTAGAAGAGAGACAAGGAAAGGGAGAAACAAAGAGTGAGGCAGAGATAAATTCATGAAGCTGAGAAATTGCAGTTGCACATGCTCAGCTTAGTTATGGAGTAGAAGGAGACCCTGAGTAAATCAGGGAGAAGACTACGCAGATAAACTAGGGAAAGCCTGACTAAAGTGATAGGTTTTCAGGAGGGATTTGAAGGTTGGGAGGGAGGGAGCAGGACAGATGTGTTCAGGGAGGGAGTTCCAGGCATGTGGGGCAGCAAGGGAGAAAGGGTGGATACGTTTGAGGAGCAAGAGAACCATGATCAGACTCTGGTAGTGCCAGAGGAGAAGTGAATCTCCAAGATTGGGAGTGTAGCAGAAAACAAGCAGAGAGAGAAAGGAGGGGGCAAGACTATGATGGACCTTGCAGGTAAAGGCAAGGCGCTTTTGCTGAATGAATTCAAGTAGAGGGAGCCAGCAGAGGGAAGGGAGAAGAAAGAACATGATCAAAGTGGCAGGCAAGGTGAATGGCATCGGGAAATGACTAGAGCATGGACTAGAGTCTTGGCAGGGGAGACAGTCTGGAAGGACTGGCTTTTAGCAGTGTTGTGCAGGGAAAAGCGACAGGACTTGGCATCAGATTGGATCTGGGGTTTAAAGAAGAGGGTGGAGTCAAAGATGAACCCCAGGCTTTGTGCTGGGGACAAGCTGGATGGTGAACCCATTAATGGAAATGGATATCTAGGTGTGCTGTCAAAAACAGAGCACAGATTAGCAATGGGCATTAACATGGCAGGAGCTGCCTTAAAGTGTTATTGCAAGGATCTGAAGCCAGATTTGTGTGCCTTGACTGTTGAATAGTACCTGACACTGCAAGCAGTCCCGTGATATCAACGGGAGTAAAGTACTACTGCTTGATGTGACTATTACAAACTAGCCCAAAGCGCTTGTAATCATGCTGAGTTTCAGCTGCTGAAATGTTAGCAGTCACTGCTCTTCTTGGTTGTTTCACATACATTGAGTTAATGAGATGTTCCACAGTCTGCTATAAAAGAACAACTGATCTATGCCATGGTTTTCTAATATTTTAGGTAACATGAACTTTAGGCCCTGTTCCTAGGTCTGCACGTGATGTGCAGACCAAATGGATTGTTGCAGGCATGTGAATTGAAGTGGGTAGGGGACCCTGTATATGCTGTGTGTGTATGTGGTGCTGCTGCTGGAATCTGACTGTGCAACTACTCCAATCCACCGCAACAGCCTTACTCCTGGGAGAGCAAGGGTGAAAACAGACATGATGCTAACCACCCTTTAACCACCCTTGGTGGTCATTTATGCATGTTTCAGGGCTGCATAGGGCACCAAGACAGCCCTTCAACATGCATAAATAACCACCAAGGGTGGTTAGCGTCATGTCTGTTTTCACCCCATGATTCCAGCAGCAGCACCACGCGCACGCCCATAAGCTTCCCCCTTTGGTCTGCACATGTGTGCAGTATCCCTTCGGTCTACATGTCTCACACATGTGGACCTAGGATCAGGGTTTGAGAAGGTTGCTGTTTAACCAAGTAATTCAGATGGTATCTTTTATTGGACCATCTTCTGTTTATGGAAGTAGGCAGGCACGTTTCAAGCCCTTCCACAGGTATGCAAAAAGTCAGAACTACAAATGGAGCAAAATGCAGGTCATGTAGCTGTATATGCATACGAAAGAAAATCAGTGGAGAGGGAGCTGTTAAGGAAAAAAGAATTCACATGTCAAAGATTTTAAATTCAACGGAGGGAGGTCAACCAAATGATAAGGAGGTGGGTGCAGGAAAGTAGCATAACAAAACACTTGAATACAACGTAGGGAACACAGAAGGTGAAAAACACAGGATCTCTGTTGCATGTTTCTATAGTTTCTGTTATGAAGCCCAGATCTAAGTTTAGTTCATTATTCTTGGTATCGAATAAACTAAAATCAATCTCTTGCTTTTTTAAAAAAAGAGGCAGAACAAGACATTTCTAGTGGGGAGTTTCTTTGGAAGAGGAAAAATGGAAAGGCGAAGTGAAAGACTGGCCAGACGCAAGAAATCAAATCCAAATACATATCGAGAAACAGGAGTGAAGAGGTATGAGAGCCAGGCTTTGCTATTGTGATGATTATGTAAAATACTTGAGCACGCCTTCTCTTTTTTTCAGCTTCTGCTACTGTTATCTGTGTTTTCAGAGCTGCTGTACAAGACGATCCTTATCCTCTCTCTAGAATTCTATAGTCTTCATTTTCCATAGCAGCAACAGTTGTTATGGTTTGTAACACAGTAGAAAAAGAAATGGGTCATAAGGAATGGAACACACCATCTCCTGCCCAGTACCGTTGACTCATTCAGCAAATTAGGTTATGAAATTCTGAAAAGTTTTCCTTGACTGGAAAAAATTGACACCCACCCTTTTGGGTGACATGGGACATAGGCTATCTAGTTCCTGAGGTAAAGTAATTGAGCAGATTAGCTGACTGGCCTCTCACTTTTGGAGAAAGACCTCAGTCAAAATCTTTTGTTAGGTTGCAAGTAAGCATAAGTCTGTGTAGCCTAGTGCATCCAGTGTTCAATTCAGACCTGGGAAACCTGGGATCCAATCCATTCTCAGCCAAGAACTCACTGGGCAGCCCTTGGACAAGTCACCATCTCTGTCTTAGCTCCTCATCTGTGCAATGGGAGCAATAATGATCTCATGGGGTGGTTGCGAGGCTGAACCAGATGAGGGTTGTAAAAGCA
This sequence comes from Sphenodon punctatus, assembly GCA_003113815.1. Taxonomy (NCBI): domain Eukaryota; kingdom Metazoa; phylum Chordata; class Lepidosauria; order Sphenodontia; family Sphenodontidae; genus Sphenodon; species Sphenodon punctatus. The sequence continues at coordinate 4,138,149 of QEPC01009281.1, forward strand.
CTTTGAACACTGAAAGCCCAATAATAATAATAATAATAATAATAATAATAATCATCATCATAATAATACATATGTCTAAATCTCAATTATCCCAATCCTAAAACTGCTTTGTGATTAGAAGACACAAAGTGTGCTTTCCTGACTAGGTTGAAAACAGTAGCAGGTAATGCTGCAGATCAGAAGCACTCATGGAGTTCCCTGGATGGCAAAAGCAGTCAGAGTTAAAAGCTGTGATGTGATGCTTCCACAGCAGCTGTCCATCCATTACTGGGCTTTGTCTGTGTTGTCAAACTCTCACCTTCATAAGCCCCAGTGCTAGGCTTGGAAAGTAAAATCACCTGATCCTCCTGGAACAGAATGACACCACTGAAAAAAGAATTCTGTTAAAACTAGCTGCTCACATTTGCGCTGGTTTCTCATTGCTGTAATACATTGCTCAAGAGCAATTCACTTACTGGTATGTATTAACCACAAGGCTGAAGGTCTCTGAACAGGAGTGTAATTTAGTGAGGCTTCATGGTGTGAGGACAATTATTTTTACAACAGCTTTCGAACTCATGAGTATTTTATGCATGATCCAAAATAACACTATGCCATGATTTTCATAATAAAAGAACAATATCAGTTGCCGTTTAGTGGGTAGTATTTGTCAACAGTTGTTAAATAGTCATATACGAGATGAGTGCAGATCTCATCCGCATACCACTGGGAACAATTTGCAATCGTTGGGTTTTTAATGGCTTCTACTATAAATACATCAAGGGATGTATTATCTTTCTTTTTGTTCTAAGTCTTCGCTAATTTGCAATTAGGATGACAGTCATTACAGAAATTCTATTGTATTTGCCATATCCAGACAGAGATATGGTGTATGTCAGTTCACAGCTGCTGTTGTGGCTGGGTTTGGAATATTAATTTTGTCTTCCTAGTAGATAACTTTATCTTTAGTATTTACCATGTTTCCTTGTCTGGTTTTTCCCAAGCTGTGATCCAGGGACCAAGGTCTGAAAATGGTCTGAAGCTGGTCTATGGAACTGGCTGCAGCAAAACTATGAGTGGGATTATATTTAAGGGCGCATTCAGATGTGCGCTTAATTCGCACAGCAGCAGCGGCGGCATCGTGCGATTTAAAGAAACGCGCACTTCCGGGTTGGTGTGAATGCAGCAATTCAGCGTAATACGAACTGTCGGAGTGCGGTTTTAAAAGCTGCTCGGAGCAGTTTTTAAAACCACACTCCGACAGTTTGCATTACGCTGAATTGTGCACACTAGGTGCATTCACGCCAACCCAGAAGTGCGTGTTGCTTTAAATCACACACTGCAGCCGTTGTGCGAATTAAGCATACATCTGAATGCAATCTAAGTCTCAAATTGGGGTCACACAGGCCAAAAGATTAAGAATCACTGCATTATGGTCATTCCTCTCCCCCCCACACCTTTCCAGAGATGGTGGTGGCACTAGTGGTGACCAATGTTGCCCATGGTGTGCACTTCGGGTAAGTGTACAATGATCTGTATGTAATTTGGGGGTGGGGTGGGGATTAACAATGGTCTGTTTGCACAAACAGTTTGTGAACTTTTGACTTAGGCAATCCCCATGGCTAATATTTATACTGTTCTCTAGATCAGATATGGGGAACTTACAGTCCATGGGCCAAATACAGTCCATGGCTGTTTTTCATTCAGCCTGTTTTCAGTTACTGGCCCTTCTTACACAGGCAAGGGGAGGTCGGTGTGTGCTGGGTGGGTGGGAGGTTCTGACGGGAACACACCGATCTCCTCTCACCACCACCCACAGAGCCTCCTTCATTTTTTTGGATGGCTCCGTGGGTGGGTGATGGGTGTGCATAGGTGTGCGCGGGAGCACACACACACACACACACACACACACACACACACACACACACACACACACACAGAGTTTTCTGACTGTTCATGGTTGTTTGCCACCTGTGTAAAATGGGCCACTGAATCTGGCCCATGGATCCAGCCCTTACCATCAAGTACTGAAAGACTGAACTCAAGGAAGGGGAGTACAACTGACGACATGCACTCAAGGATAGGGGATGAATACATGACATAGACCTTCCTTCCCCCATCTCGAGGTACATCCCTGTAAACTCCTATCCAGCCTGTAGAGCTTAGACTAATTTTCAAAGTGGTCCATGGAAGGGAAAAGTGTTCACCCCCTGGCTGTAGATTTCAGTATTGTAAATACTGAGGTGAAGTTATCATATTAAGAATTGATTAGGCAGTTTGGCCATGGTCAGAGACATAAGAAGGATGAGTCCTGAACAAATTCAGTTCAGGTAATTTGATGCATAAGCCTCAGGCTGGCACAAATCAAGAAGGTCCATGAGACTAAAGCTGTAAATAACTCACATTCTAGCAGAAGAATGTATCTCCAAGGCCACAATAACAACTCCAGACAGCCAGTATCTCTAACGAAAAAGGTCTGAAAGGAAAGGGAGGTAGCCTCAGCAGGTCAGACCGGCAATTAAGCAGTAGAGAAAAACTCCCAAAAAGCAAAAGCAGCTTTAATGGCTATGCTCCAAGTGATAGAGAAATGAATGGTCAGCTTATTTCTGCACCTGGCATGTTCAAAGAGGGGACCCTGCAATATGTATTCATAATAGATAAAGCTATAAAAGGAAACGCCCGTGGCCTTATCTCTTGTCTCTGGTGCTTGCGGCTACTAGCATTGCAGTAAGCCTGCGTGGACCTCTGACCCTTACCTCGTTCTCAAAGAGACTCCTGTCCAGCTGTCTGCTGGGCCCCCTCCTCTTCTCCTCTGAACCAGCTTGCGCCTCTGACACATAAGATATCCTAGGTTGGGTTACTGGGGTTCTTAACTGGTAACACTGCCATGTCCAGATGTTAAGTGTCTATCCAATAAAACTGAGTTGTACCCACATACTTTGGCTTGTTAATTGGTGACCTTCAATCCTGTTTGGGCAGGGCCGGCCCAAGGGTTTGAGGGACCATGTGCCAAGCCTTGCTGTGGGGCCCCAAAGGCTTGCTGGTCTGCTGGCGGCTTTGCCACCGGCGGGTTGGCAGAACCTTATGCCTGGCAGAGCTCTAGGGAGGCGCTTGTCCATTGTAGGCAGAGCCTCCAAAAATCCAGCAACAAAGAGTTTTCAGCGTTAAGATGTGATGGACAGAACATTAGTTTACACTGGGAATTCCTTGCTGCTGAGTAAAACCCTGCCACTTGGAGACTGAGAGAACCCTCCTACTAGCATCTCATCCAGTAAGTGGATGGGACTCCAGTAGGACAACTCGCTCTCTCTCCATCAGTGGTAGTGCCATAGCAGGATAAAAAAAATGCTGTCCACATATTTAAAACATACAAAACCTCTGGGCCACATCAAAATAGCTGCATGCTATTAACAATACTTGATCACACAAGCACATTCATATTTAGTAAAAATAGCATGTGAGGAGCCACTTGAAGAACAGAAGTTGTAAATAAGGTTCTTTGAGATGGCTCAGAACATTCTCACAAATACCCACCCTTCCAGCCTCGCATAGAATTTTTCCCTTCTATTTCTAGAAAGGGTTGGAAGGAACTATCATTCTGAGGGGGAGCACACTTTTTATACTACAGGAGCTCGAGACCATCATGTGGCTATTATTTGAACAGAGTGATCATGCACAACCCAGTTGTGAGAATGTTGGGGGCCATCTCGAAGAACCTTCTTTACAAGGCAACAACCTTCTGATCGGCACATGGGGGAGGAGCTGTTTGTAAACAAATCTCCCAGTCCCATTGGTGCTTTATCTCCCGGTCCCATTGGTGCTGCTGCTGCTGCTACAGCGAGCCCGGCAGCGGAGGTGGAGGGGAGGAGGGGGCATGTGTCAGCCGGCAAGGGGGGGGTAGGGGAGGGGGGGAGGAAACCAAGCCAGGACAGGTGGCTGCCGGGGCTTTGCTACCAATGGGGTTGGGGTGGGGAATTTAAACTGTGGGTCCAACTCCATCTCCGCAGTGCGGGGCTTCTCCCTCAGAGGCTGCTGCAGGGCCATGTGCTTGGGTGGCACATGCCTTGGGCCGGCCCTGTGTTTGGGGTAAATTGAGGTACAGCAAACTCATTTATTTCCTAACAATCTTAGACAAAAGTGCATTCTTCTCAAGTGCAACCATTGTGTACATAGTGATAGCTGGGGCATAAATACTTAAACTATCAAATAGCAGTTAGCCACCTATCTTCCCTTTAATAATCAAAGGTGCCTAAGGGTGCTTTCAGATGTTACAAAAGTATGACTTGAAAGCAGCATCCCTAGCTTCCATTAGTGCTTTGTGACTGCTGGCCTGTTGTGCCATGTAGTAACTGCTGAAATTGTCCCTCTGGAGCTTTTCAAGCAGTTACAACAGGGTTACCAATGGTGCTGCTTCCCAGGGCTTTACACACTGTGTTTTTGGGATGTCTGAGCTCCCTGAATGCTGTGCTTGCTTTTAAAAATCAACCCTATAATCCAGAATTAAATACTCAAACAAATACTGCCTCCCTGCGGGACCGCCTCACTTCCTGCACTCTAGCTCAGTCCCTGTGGTCAGCTGGGAGTGCCCTTCTTGAGGTCCCTCAAGTTCTTTGGGCGGGGACTAGGGGGAGGGTGTTCTTGGTTGCCACACCACGGCTGTGGAACTCACTCCCAGTGGTGATTCCTCTGGCCCCAGACCTACCCTCCTTGCGCCGACAGTGTAAGACCTGGCTGTTCCACCAGGCTTTTGGCAAGGGAGATGGGTAGTGGGAGGGGGGATTTGATTGGGGGGGATTTGTTGTTTTTAGCTCCACCTTGGTTGTACTATTTTGATTAATTGTATTTATATTTATTATTGTTTTATATGGTTGTTATTTTATATGGTTTTTATATTTTATGATGAACTTTGTAAGCTGTCCAGAGCTGTCATTAGGCAGGAAATGGTGGGGTGCTAAAGATTGTTAATAAATAAATCAGCGGATGTATTCTCCTTCCCTGCTGTGAAGACCATGTTTTGATATGGCAAGTAAGAGTCTACTACTGCAACCCTTTGACAAAAAGTGATGCATTTATTTTAGATTGCTCACCATTAAAAAGTCTACGTCTACTTCAGGGGTGGACTAGGGAAACTTTTCCCTCTCACAGACCACTTCAAAAATTAATGCCAGCTCTGAGGACAGCATAGAAGTTGCAGTGAGGGTGTTTAAGGGGTGCACTCAGGAACAGGAGGGTTTAGGGTTGGTTTTAGATGAGACGGTACCACGCAAGTTCACCCAGTGGATACATGTGGTACCGCCTGTTTAAAAGTGGCGGTGGGTGGGTGCATTTATACCCTGAAATGTTACCAATGTGTGTGAGTCTTGAGGACTTCTTAGTTGGTAGACTAAGTTGGTGGAACAAATCTATAAGCCAGAATCATTGTACCAAGCAAATGTTAATGTTTCGGTGGAATCAACTGAAAGCTAGCAAATACCTGGAATTGTTGGTATTAGAGGAGATGTAGCTTAAGTAGGATGTACTCAGTACTGTAGCTACAAAGGAGGTGAACTCTAGACCCCACTAGAATTCGGAGACCACTCAATCAGTGAAAGAGGATCCCAGTGAAATGGCTTCCTTGACAGAATTTGTCTTCAGAGGTGCAAATAAAAGTGGGTAAGGAATCATGTTATTCCTCAAGAGGAATGCTGAGTTTTCTCTTGACTACCGTAACCGCATAGGCCCATCTTAGAATCATGGAGTTGAAAGGGACCTCAAGGGACACAAAGTCCACCCCCCTTTGATGCAGGACATCTACAGCTACATCATCACTGAGAGATGGCTATATCCAGCCTCTTTTTGAAAACCTCCAGCAATGGAGAGTGTACGACCTCCCTAGGTAACATGTTCCATTGACAAAATGCTTTTACTCTTAGGAAGCTTTTCCTGATATTTAACCAAAAATCTACCTTCTTGTAATTTGAGACCGTTATTTCTAGCCTTGTTCTCTAGCTGTTTTTAGACAGGAAGCACCCACATGTGTCCACCCACCTCCCATGGACCTGGGCACCCGTCTGATGGCGACATGGTTCGAGGCATGCTCCTGCAACCCATGCAATGCCCACCCATGCCCCCGCACAGAGCAACCTGGGTTTTTCCTGGTTGCTTCATGTGAGAGCATGGGTGGGCGGTGTGTGGGTGCGGGCGGGCGCACACCCAGTGCATCCCGACCATCCCCTGCCCCCTCAATCACCGAAAGTGCGCTGGTGCACCACCCCCTCTATACGGGCCTGGCACTAATGCACTTGAAGATATTGGAAGACTGCAGTCATGCTTCCTCTTAATCCTTTTCCCCTAGACTAAATATACCTAGTTCCTTCAACCTTTCCTCGTACGACTTGCTTTACAGATCCCCTTTGTCATCTTTGTCACCCTCCTCTGAACCTGCTCCAATTTGTCAATGTCACAATTTACTTAAAATGAAGTGCCCATAATTGGGCAAAGTACTCCAGGTGGTGCAGAATAGAGGAAAACTATTACTTCCCATGCCTTGGGAACAGTGCTGCTGCTAATTCAGCGTACAAATGCATTATCCTTTTCTGAAGCCACCTCACATTGCAGCCACATGCTCATTTTGTGATCCACCACAATTTCTAAATCCTTTTCACATGTGCTCATATGAAGCCATCTTATACTTGTGCATAAGTAAGTATAAGCATCTGCTTATATCCCCATCTTATACTTGTGCATTGTTTTTATCTCCTAAATGTAGAACTTTATATTTATCTCTGTTGAATTTCATTTTGTTAATTTCAGCCCAGTTTCCCAACACAATGAGATTATTTTGAATTCGGATTCTGTTTCAAAGGTGTTAGTACCCCTTCCAGTTCTGTATCACCTGCAGACTTGATACCTATTCCCATCCAAGTCATTAATAAAGATGTTGAGCCGCACTGGACCCAGGACAAAGTCCTGCAGAACCCTATTTGATATCTTTCCCCCAGTTTGATAATGAGCCATTGATGATCACTCTTTCAGTAGTTCCTCAACTAGCTTCTTGTAGTGTCTTCCAGCCGACACTTTGCCAGCTTGTCAATGAGGATTTCATCTAGAACTTTATGAAATATTTTGCTAAACTTGAGATATGTACGTTATGTCCACAACATCCCCCTCATCCATTAAACTAATTACTCTATAAAAGAAGGGGACAAGATTAGTCTGGCATGACTCATTCCTGACAAATCTATGCTGACTACTAGTAATCATTGCATCGCCATCAAGGTTCTTACAAACTGATTGTTCTGTTATCTATTCTAGTATCTTCCCAGTATCCTAATATCTCTGAAGAGGGTTCCTCTCATATGGTCTCTTTGCTTCCTAGGGTTTTCAAAAGAACATATAAGAGTAAATATTCCAATACCACTGCACGGTCAAAACAGGGATGCAGACCACAGCTGGAGAGCTCCCCACAGAGTGACAGTGACCCAAAGGACAGTGGAGGAGAAGATCAAATGGATCAAGCTAGTGATAGTGAGTTTTTACTCTGTCTTTCTGTTGGGACAAATTGGAAGAAATTGGGGCCATGCGGTATGCACACACGTACACGTGCACAAGCCACATGCATCTCCAGCACGGGGCCCGTGACATGCATGCAAACTGTACAGTTGCCTTGTGTTTGTGCAGGTGTGTGTGCTGGGCATGGGATTGGCCCCAGTGTTTATAAACAATGGTCATTTGTAACCTGAAGAGACACTTAGACTTTCAAAGGTTCCATTGTTATATACTTAGAATTGTGGTTATTGAGCTGAAATGGATTATTATTATTATTAGCAAACATTTATATAGCGCCAGCAGTGTACCTGGCACTTTACAAAGTAATAAAATAGACAGGGTCCCTGCCCCTAGGGCTTACAATCTGAGAGACAGGAGCTGGGGGAGAGACTTAGGAAGGGGAACAGAGGGAGAGACAAGGGGTCTAACATTCATGAAGATTCGAGGTCTCAAGTGCACGTACTTGGCTTGGTTACGATGAGAATGACAGCAGGCAGGTCCATGTGGCAAGGATAAGGGTAAACAGACCGTAGGTTTAGGAATAGTGGCTCAGCAGGATAAAGAGTCAGACAGAGCAGAGCGAAAGAGGTGAGTTTTAAGGAGAGATTTGAAGGTATGAAGGGAGGGGGCAAGGCGGATGTGGACAGGGAGGGAGTTCCAGGCATGGGGGGCAGTGAGGGAGAAGGGACGAAGGCGCTTAGGGGAGCAGGGAAGGCGTGGAAGGGTGAGAGAAGGGACAGAGGAGGAGCGAAGTGCACGGGCTGGAGTATGGAGGGCGATAAGTGCAGAGAGGTAGGGGGGAGCAAGGTTGTGAAGAGCTTTATAGGTGAAGATGGATAACAGCTAAACTACCTGAAGTTAATATCCAATATTCCGGATATCTTGACAGCTATTCTGTAACTATCTGGTAACTACAAAGGTTAACTGCCAAACCTCAATACCAGATATTACTGTTTATGAATTACTGCTTACCATTAAGCTCATTTCTGCATTACTGAATAACCAAACCAATCCAGATAGAGGAAGGGAGAAAAAAAGAAAAGAAAAGACAAATTATAATTAAATTGTAATCTGGCAAAGAGTAATGTGGTAAACAGTAATCTGGTTAAACGGATAGCTGGTAGATATCAAACCAGATCCCATTTGGTATCTGATCAGATGCTTTGGATACCAGATAGAAGTGAATAGGGCTGATGCGGCAACAGCTGTTACCGTTTCGCGATTCCATTCTGTCATTTTGGAATTGCCCGCGCCACACTGCGGCTTTTCCACTGACATTCCGCTAATTCCGCTGACATTCTGCAAATTCGGAAACTATCGAAAAAATTGTGGAATTGTCGGAAACTGTCGGAAAACTGCTGTTCTGCTATTTCGTGGCCCTGGCGGAATGGCGGAAGTAGCGAAAATGGCATGTTTCCGCTATTTGTGAAGCCTGTGGAAGTAGTGGAATGAAACTAGTGGAATGAAAGCCTCTGCCACACCGTACCACTAATTGCGGGAACGCGGTTTCCGCTGGAATTAGCTACTGCTGCGAAATTCCGCTACAGCCCTAGAAGTGAATACTTGTGTCAGCTCTAATTGAAACCACACGTCAGCAGCTCCAAAGATCAAAGAGCCACACCCATGCCAAGAATGCGGGACCTGGTGCCTAGGATTTGGCTTGGTATGTCTTGGACATGGCGAAGAGGTACGAAATGTATTCTTATTTATTATTTCTATAGCATTTCCAGTGTTCAAAGTGATTTATAAGATTTCCTAGTTTACCCTCATCTGTGAAGTAGGTCATTATTATTCCCATTTTACAGATGGGGAACTGATGTTGAGGGATAATGACTTTCCCAAGGCCACTCAGTGAGCTCATGGCTAAAATAGGATTTGAATCCTGTTCTCCCTGGTCAAAGTCCAACACCTTTTCCACTAGTCTAAACTGACTCTCTGCATAGATGCAGACTTGCAGGACTGCAACAGCCTCACCAGCCAACATTCTCTAGAAACTAGGTCATCATCAGATACTAGCACTATCAACTTAGCATGCCAGAACCAGGAGCAGGTTGATTCTCTCTCTCTCTCTCTCTCTCTCTCTCTCTAATCTGTAACCATGTGCCTGGAGCCAAATGGTCTTTCAAATGGGTGATTTCCCAGTGAAATAAAGTCAATAAAAAGTAACTATCTGTTCATCATGGGGTTTTCCTGCTACCTGTCCTCTGGTACATTTGGTACTGCCCATTCTCAGAGAGAAGATGGCATGCTTAATTTGGTAAGGCAATTCCTAAGAGCTGGTATTTCTACAAGAAGTTTCCTCTACTCCATGAAGTGCAGCCTAAGGTCAGGTAGCTCTTCCTCCAGGATTACATCTGCATTCAGTTAGTTGCAACAGCCCTCCCATATGTGGAGAAGGGAAGGGGCCAAAGTTAGTGGGCATGGTGTAGTTGCAGTGATTTACACTTAACAGAGATTATGGGAAGTACAAACGTGAGCATGCCAATGTGCCAGTGATATTTTGTAAGCCATCCCGAGCTGCTCTGTGAGCAGGAGGGTTAAATAAATAAATAAATAAATACCTGCCGAAGCTCCTNTCTCTCTCTCTCTCTCTCTCTCTCTCTCTCTCTCTCTCTAATCTGTAACCATGTGCCTGGAGCCAAACAATTGGTCTTTCAAATGGGTGATTTCCCAGTGAAATAAAGTCAATAAAAAGTAACTATCTGTTCATCATGGGGTTTTCCTGCTACCTGTCCTCTGGAACATTTGGTACTGCCCATTCTCAGAGAGAAGATGGCATGCTTAATTTGGTAAGGCAATTCCTAAGAGCTGGTATTTCTACAAGAAGTTTCCTCTACTCCATGAAGTGCAGCCTAAGGTCAGGTAGCTCTTCCTCCAGGATTACATCTGAATTCAGTTAGTTGCAACAGCCATCCCATATGTGGAGAAGGGAAGGGGCCAAAGTTAGTGGGCATGGTGTAGTTGCAGTGATTTACACTTAACAGAGATTATGGGAAGTACAAACGTGAGCATGCCAATGTGCCAGTGATATTTTGTAAGCCATCCCGAGCTGCTCTGTGAGCAGGAGGGTTAAATAAATAAATAAATAAATACCTGCCGAAGCTCCTGGATAGGTAGAAGCTCATGCAGGAAAGAGAGAGACCAAAAGAATATGGCTTTCTCCCATCTAAAACAGAGATTCTACCATCTAAACCAGAGATTCTTAAGAAAATTACATTTTTTCCTTGATAGGTACAGATGTACAACAACTAAACAGTCAGACAATCCATTATGTACCTGAAACCAACACCACCAGCACCCCTGGACTCTCAAACCATAGGGAGAGCTTGTTAGGTAAGGTAAGATTGCTACTCTATGCCAATTTGGTTGTCCTACGGGGTCCTTTCATCTTTCCTTGCAGCAATGACTTTTCTAAGCATGAAGTTAATCAGTCTGAGTGGTAAGATAATAATTTTAGCTGCGTGTTATTTCTGAATGAATTGGCTCCACCGCTACATGATAATACTGCCCTGACTAAAACTGTGGCAGTGACTGTACACCCAAACTCAGTTCTGCACCTATCTTGACTCCTTAGGCCACAAAGACTTGTGAAATCCTGTCTTCCAATCTCAACCTTTCCTCCATCTCCCATGGAGGTTCCTATCCTCCATCTCTGCTTTCTTACTGTTGCTATGCCTGTTGTGCCTCTGAGCCGCCCCCCTCCCCCGGACATGGACCATTGAAAGCCCCCTCTGGGGAATGTTTGCCAGGGGAGAGTGGAGGGCAGGGTTTGGGGAGGCACAGGCAGGCAGCTGGGAGGGACACTACACCAGCAGCAGGCATGGACCCCTCCAGTCTGCACCTCGGTATAAAAGCCTCCCCGGCTTGCCTGGGGGCAGGTGTTGGCAAAGGGCACTTTGTGTCTCCACCCCCTGTGTTGCCACACCCCTCCCCAGCTGTGCCCTTTCCCCCCTAGCCTTGCCTCCCAGCTTCCTGATTGGCCACAAGGTAGTATTTAAACCATAGGGTGGCCACAGGAAGCTGTGGGAGCAACTGCTCTTACCCCTTGTGTGTAAGGTCCTGTGTGAGGGCTTGTGCATCACGTTGTCCTCCTTCTGTCTGTGAGTCTTCCTTTCCTATGGTGTTGGTTGTTTGAGTGTCTGGTGAGTCTGGCCTTCCCTGTTGTGCTCAGCGTTCCCCCCATTGCTCTGTTCCCTGTGATTCTGTGTCTCCCTCCCTGGAGCTCCGTTTCCCCATTGCTCTGTGCTTCCTTGGAGCTCTGTTCCCTCATTGCCCTGTGCTTTCCCCATTGCTTTGTGCTTCCCTGGAGCTCTGTTCCCTCATTGCCCTGTGCTTTCCCCATTGCTTTGTGCTTCCCTGGAGCTCTGTTCCCCCATTGCTCTGTGCTTTCCCCATTGCTTTGTGCTTCCCTGGAGCTCTGTTCCCCCATTGCTCTGTGCTTCCTTGGAGCTCTGTTCCCTCATTGCCCTGTGCTTTCCCCATTGCTTTGTGCTTCCCTGGAGCTCTGTTCCCCCATTGCTCTGTGCTTCCTTGGAGCTCTGTTCCCTCATTGCCATTGCTCTGTGCTTCCCTGGATCTCTGTTTCCCGATTGCTCTGTGCTTCCCTGGAGCTCTGTTCCCTCATTGCCCTGTGCTTTTCCCCACTGCATTGTGCTTCCCTGGAGCTCTGTTTCCCGATTGCTCTGTACTTCCTTGGAGCTCTGTGCTTACCTGGAGCACTGTTCCCCCAGTGTCCTGTGCTTCCCCATAGCTCTTCCCCGTGGTCTTGCATTTCCTATCACCGGTGTCCGCTTCGGGTTGTCAGGTCTTGCTCTCTCTTTGCTGTATCTTGCCTTGCCTCACCTCTCTATAGTGGGTGTTCTCTCCTTTCCTTGCTTTTCCTCTCGTGCTGTTCTTAACTCGCTTCTCCCTGGCCTGTATCCTCTCTGTTGACTTGGGACCCTCTTCCCTTTCCTTTCTGTAGCCTCAATGATGAGCCGTGCATTCTGAGGCCGGGTTCCCCGGCTGGGAGAATGAGAACTGTCTCGAAACACCCAAGAGACTGGCTGAGAGGTTTTTCCTTCCGGATATCTTTCTTATCTGGGTTTCCTGGGCACTTCCTACAGTAACCCTCCCCGGGTATAGGTTCCCTCAGTCCCTTTCTCCTGCTAGTGTAGGTCCTTTTCCCCTTCCCCCCTGACAGTGGTGTTCATGATCTGTTGCTGCTGCTGCTGCTTAATGGAAGGTCAGTGGTGAATAAAACAGCTATCATCTTTGATCTTATCCAAGATAAAGCCACTGGCCTTGCTTATATTACAAAGACATGGATGGATGATGCATCTGAGCCTATATTGGCCCAGCTGGTGCCAGCCAGGTACTCTGTGCAACAACAGCCTCAGATGGGAGGTCGGGGGTGGTGGTGATTTGCAGGGAACATTTGACCTGTTGGAGGTATCCAGTGACTAACTTATCCAATATGGAGTGTGTCCACCTTGCATTTGAGACCCGGGATAGATTGGGGATTCTGCTGGTGTACCAATCACCCCGCTGCACAGCAGACTCCCTGACTGAACTGACTGAGCTGGACTTGGAGGTGGTGTTGAGGATACCAAGACTAATTGTTCTGGGTGAATTCAGCATCCATGCTGAGGCTGACCTTTCAGAACCAGAGCGGGAGTTCATGACCTCTATGACAACCATGGGTGTATATCTGGCCCAACGCATGAGGTGGGACACACCTTGGATTTAATGTTTTGCACTGTGCCTGGATAACTGTGCTCCGATTATTGGGGTGTGTGTGTTAGGACAGCATTGTCATGGTCGGATCATTACCTTCTGCAGGCCTGGGTCGCTGCAATCATTAGCCCCTGTCAGGATGGTGGATCAGTTAGGTTGGTCTGCCATCAGAGACTTATGGAGCCATTTGAATTCCAGAACTCTCTGGGGGATATACCCACTGATTTTGGCAGCTGCTCTGTAGATGGCCTGGTCAAGTTGTGGAACTCTGCACTGACCAAGGCTATCGACACGCTAGGGTTGAAGAGGCAACTCCTTTTTCCATGCCGCTATTTCAAGCCACCATTTTGAAAATGCCCACAACTTTCTGCAGCTTTTCCACCAGCATTCTGCTAATTCCATGGCTGTGGAACTCCCTCCTGGTGGAGGCCTGGTTGGTTCCGGATCTCCCTTCTTTTTGAAGAAATTGTAAGAGCTGGCTGTTCTGCCAGGTTTTTGGTGGGGGAGGGGGTGATGGGGGGTGAGTTGGGGGGGTATGATGTTTTGTGGTTTTATTAGTATTTTATTGATTGTATGATACCCCGAGCTGCCTGTGGCAGGAGGGGTGGGATAGTAAGACTTTAAAATAAATAAATAAATAAATAAATAAAATAAGGTGTGTTCAGGGGAAGCTGCCTGTGTCCTGTCAATCATTAATTGGACTTCCTCCTCCCACAGGTATATTAGCCAGAGGCTGGGGCCCTTTGGGCATTAGTCCTTGGGCATCAGCCGAAGGGTGGCATCCAAAGGATGCTGCCCGTTAGCGGGGCCGCAGTGACAGTGCCCCATCCCTTTTGCTTCCAATACTATACTGCCTGAGGAGGGAAGAAGTTGCCAGTAAGCTGTGTAGGCTCAGATGACGCGACCTTGATTGTAACAGGAGCTCCCGGCGGGGGATCTGTCTGTGTACTGGAATCAACAAGTACTGTGAAGATTTCACCTGGAGCCTATATGTAGGATGTTATTTGGGAGGGGAAGGGGGGTACAAGAGGGGTGGTAATTGTTTGACTGGTGAAGAAGATTTGTGATTTCCCATTTAGGGTAGGGGTTTGGGTTGCAGAAGGTGTGGTTTTGTATACAGGGGCTTTTGACATTTAGATCATATGCAGATTGTGTATTGTACAAGAACAGTTTCTGTAATGATGCGCAAAAGACGGAGACAAGGAAATGGGGGTCAGAACGAGCTGCCATCAAATCCAAAACAACTGAAGTTAGATCCCTTTATTATTACTAAGGATAAAAATGATGTATCGGAATCTGTCTTACGGGGTACAATGCATGAGCAGCCAGTGGTTAATGCTGAGGGGTGTTTAAGACCTTCTAATGATAGTTTGTTTGATTTAACCCCTGAAATAGAGGGTGATTTGATATTCAGTGATATTTCTGCTAAAGCAAATGAACAACATCCTAATTTTTGTGAGCTGTTTGGTACTCAGTGTTTTATAATAGGAGATTTTATAAACAAATTAGTCAGTTAGCAAATGTTATAAAAATTTTGGAGGGCCAGAAGTCTCAAATGGCAGTTATTACTGAGTTTGTGTCAGAAGTAAGATCTGGAAAACTCCCTACTAATATTCTGGCCCTAAATCCAAAGCAACAGATTGCAGCCCCTCAGCCAGTCCACATAGCGGACAATTTCAATCAGTCCCAATTAGATCAATCTGCTAATGAGAATAAGACGGTAAAGAGTCTGCGAGTAAATACAGCTCAGACCTGTCTGCAGAGACCAAATCCCCAAATAAATTCTCTACAGTTTAGGAATTTGCAAATTAATGATAAAGCAGTCTCCTCTAAAATCTCCCCCCTTCCAAACAGTTTTTTTCCTCACTGGTCTTCTAAATTTGCTATACAAAAGCATTTAAGTGATATTTTTCAGTTCCACATTCCTGTGTGGCAGATAGTATCATTTCAAAAACTACCCTCCTTAAGTAGGCTTCAAAGGCTGGTGGTTTATTTCGAAGACTTTAGGTTAATTGAAAGGATTTTGTCAAATTTTGATCTATTACAATCATGGGGTGTCGTGGTAGGCGAAGTTTATTGTAATCAGGAGATTGTTCACTTGGGTCCTGATAATAGTAAACTACAGGGACAACCAAACACTAAATACAGAATGCCTTGTGGTTGTGTAACAAAAAGTATGACTCCTGATACTCCTTTAGTCAGGGTTACTGGTAATAAGATATTGCAGGCCCCTGTTTTTCTCCAGTTAGTAAAAGATGCTTTGATATAGCTATGGAACAGGAGTCATTATTGGATTTGAATCCTAACAATATGATAGGCCTCAACAGTGATGCAGTTTTGCTCCCTATGTTGGAGGAAACGGACAAAATAAATGTTATGGACACAGCAGTGCCCAATTTTCCGTGTCCAACTTGGCCCTCACTAATGAATGTGGGGGAAAGTTTGTCAAGTGCAAGTCAAAAGGGATTAAGTCCGGCCAATGTAGTGGATCAAGACGAGCACCCAACACTTGAGTCGCCCATACGGCATACAGCTCACTCAGTGTGTGAGGTTCAGAAGTGATCTATGGAAAGCAAGGATTTAGGTTCAAGTGATCAGGGATTGGAGACTTGAAGAGAGAGGTGTCAGGATCAAATTATCTACATCTGCTCATGGAATATTTCTGGGTGGAGGAATCATCAGGCAGATGATGAAGCATTTTTAGCTGTTTTTAATAGATTTAAAATCCTACTATTGCAGGAAACATGGTCTACAGTTGATGTGGATTTGATAAATTATTCTTCATACTGTTCGTCAGCTATGGCCACGCAGGCAAGGTCACGCCCATCTGGTGGTCTAGTATGCCTGATTTCCCAGGATTTAAATATTGAATGATTACAAAGGCTTGATTTCCCACCCGCTGCTTTGGGATTAATAATAAGGATTGGGAAGAACATTATTCTTTTAATCTCAGTTTATATTCTGCCATTCAACACTCGGACCTTCATTAATGATATATGGGCACAAGTAGAAGGATGGCTAGAAAGTATATTAAACTTGTTTCCAACAGGCCTATTTATAATGGCAGGACATTTTAATGCCAGATTGGGTGCTAGTGATTTATTTATTTATTTATATAAATTTTTCAGGGCAGCCCGGGGTGGTGAACAAAAATATAAAAACAATTTACAGCAGTAAAAAATTCATAAAATGCAGGAAAAACAACAACAACCCCTCCCCCCCACCTCCCCCTTGCCAAAGGCCTGGTGGAACAGCCAGGTCTTACATAAACGTTGAAATGACAGGAGAGTGGGGGCCAACCGAGCCTCCTCTGGGAGCAAATTCCACAGCACAGAGGTGGCCACCGAAAAAGATCTAACATCGGTGG
>QEPC01009281.1:4158520-4169034 GCA_003113815.1 Sphenodon punctatus
GGAGGAGATTCTATGCACCCCTAAGATCAAGTTTTGTAAAAATGGTAGCTCCTTGGAGCCTATTCAACAGTTCTGGGATAAGTGGTTGGGGATATTGTTTTTTAACGGTGATGGCGTTCAGCCCCTATAATCTATACATGGTCTAAGGCCACTGTCTTTCTTAGGCACAAAAAATAAAGGGGCCCCTGCTGGGGAGGAAGAAGGGTGTATAAATCCTTTCTTT
Source organism: Sphenodon punctatus (assembly GCA_003113815.1). Classification (NCBI taxonomy): domain Eukaryota; kingdom Metazoa; phylum Chordata; class Lepidosauria; order Sphenodontia; family Sphenodontidae; genus Sphenodon; species Sphenodon punctatus. The sequence continues at coordinate 4,158,744 of QEPC01009281.1, forward strand.
AAGTTCTCGTCTATTCCGGCCCGGAAAGGGCATAAATCCTACCGTACGGTGATGTAGACCCGGGGACTAGATCAATTGGACAATCATAGCTTTGGTGTGGTGGTAACTCTAGAGCATCTTGGCTTTTGAAGACATCACAGAATTCTGTATATTCTCGAGGGATAAGCATCTTCAACTGCATTTGTAGGGTGCCAGCAACTAGAGAAAGAGGAGAGGGGGGTGACACATTATGGGAGCAACACAAGGTTGAACAAAAGGAGATTACCTGCCATTGCCAGTTGATGTGATTGTTGTGTTTTCGCAGCCATGGAACCCCAAGAACAAGGGGGAAGGCTGGTGTCTGGACGATGTCGAACTGGAGGTGCTCTTGGTGTGCTCCTATGGTTCCCTTCAGCGTTAGGGTGCAGGAGACCACGGGGCCCGAACTCAAGAGGGAGCCATCTATGGTGAACACGGCTTCGGGTTTCGTCTTCAGTCACAGCGGAATACCTTGCTGGCTACAAAAACAACGTCTATAAAGTTCCCTGAAGCCCCAGTGCCTATAAGGGCAAAAGTGATTATAGATCTGGAGGCAGATACCTCCAATGTGAGGGGCACCCGTAGGTGGTCGAGGCCTTGCTTTGCGTGTAAGGTCTCCATGATTACGGGTGTAGGGAGTTGGTGTAGTTCTCCTGGGTCATCCCCTGTCCGTCCCAGTACTTGTCGTTTCCCGACATCCGTCTACTGGGAGGGAGTTAGGGACAATTCCTTGCATAATGTCCCAGGTTCCCGCAATAGAAGCATAACCACTCTGTGCGCCTCCTCTTCTTTTCTTGCATTGTCAATGGGCCCCATGAGGCCCCAATCTGCATAGGTTCAGATTTGTCCAGCCATTGTACTTCGGGGCGTGCGGAGGTAGGGACTGAAGGGAAGCCTGGCCAAGGCCCAGGCCTAGGCCCTTTTTGTCACCATTCCTGTTGGTTCCCGGTCATTGATTTGACATGTTAGGTTGACCAGCTCTGCTCACGTAGCCAGCATAACGTTAAAGGAGAGCTGGTCTTTCAACTCATCATTAAGGCCTTTGAGAAAAAGTACTTTAAGTACTCTATCTGGCCACTCAAGTTCAACTGCTAGGTCTTGAAAATGCGTAATATACTCTAGGAGGGGTGCCCTACCTTGTTTCAAGGTCAATATAGTGCTTTCTGCATCTTTAACCTTATGTGGGTAATCAAAAAGAAACTCAAACTCCTGCAGAAACTTTTTCAAGTCTTTCAACAGCGGACTGTCTTTTATGAGCAGGGGAGTGGTTCAATCAAGTGCAAACCCTTCTAGATGTCCAATAATAAATGCCACCTTTGTGGCATCATTTCTGTAGGTTTGGGGTTGTAGCTGGAATGCTAACTTGCACAATGCTATAAACCCCTGAAATTGCTTTTTCTCCCCACTAAATTTAGTTATGGGGGGATGCCGTGGTTCTTTCCTTCCTGTTTCTGGTGTTTCTATAGGGTCTAAGACCTCTTCGTCTAGGGAGGCAACCACAGCTATCTCTTCAACCCCCTCAACTCCCCCACCGTGTCCCGCTCCTGTTGCTATTTTATATCCCTAACCTCCATAGCTAGGGATTGTACTGCCTTGGTTAATTCTTCCAACTGCTTCACTGGATCCATGGGGCCGGAGATACTGTTAGGGATAGGGGATTCCAGGATGGGGTTGGGGACCCAAGGAAGCCTTCTCTCACCCCCTAGTGTTAGCACACCATCTTTCACAATGGGGTCTGGATACTCTCTCAGGAAGAAAAAACCCTCAGGATCTTATAGAGCCCTATATCCCCTACGGGGGATGAGGCAAGATCATTCGGTGGGGTGGGGGAGAAGGAGATGACACAGTCTAGTGCCAGACCCCCACACATACACCTTCACCACCCTTCTTGCAACACATCGATCACCCACACCTCTGCTGTACCGTGAGCCGGGGTAGGAGAAAGGGGGGTGCAGAGATGTGAGGCCAGCAAGGTCAAGATCCCAGGAATATGGACAAGGAAAATAGGTATACTCACTCAGGAATGGAGAGAAGGCGGGGTCCCAGATGGAGGGGAAGGACAGTGCCCAACAACACACAACACACCCTATGTATTCCCACACTCCCCATATCACACACACTTGTCATCACACTACCTCACCCACACACTCTCTCACTGCCGACACCAAGCACACTCACACCAGTAAGTTAACTCTCTTCTCGATCTCTCCAGGCAACGCAAGGGGGCCTGTCTCACGGTGAACTGATCTCCGGCAATGTATCCCTTGCTGTCTATCCCTCTTAACTGTGTTGCTCCGCCCCCTGCTGCATGCACATGCATGTGGAGCGACGCACAGCCCCTACTGGCGCCACCTCTCTGCCCCTCAGTGGCACCTGCACCAGCCCTGTCTTGGCACTCCCCACAGGGGGCGGAATGTCACCCACTGCAACAGCGGCAGGGATGACATTCCCCACGTCACCAATCCCCCCGCATGGTGCCTGTGCTGTGGAGCCCTGGCCTGGACGCAGCCGGCCCTGGAGCTGACAGTATCGCCTCCTTACAGGAATTTAATACCTACTTTGCAGACAAATCACTCGTATTCACCTTGACTTGGGGGCTGTTAGTTCTTTGGCAGAGTCAAAGTTTGTGGCTGTGGAGGCTCAGTCTTGTCCAGTTTATTTGGATCAGTTTCAGTTTGTGTCATCTACTGAGGTGATGGATGCCCTTGGGGCAATACGGGCAACCAGTTGTAACTTAGATCCTTGTCTGTCTTGGTTGGTGAAAGCCAGCCAGAAGAAACTGAGACCTTTGCTGTCTGGATTGTCAGGTGCCTCCCCTTCGAGAGGGCAGTTGTTCGGCCTCTGCTCAAAAAACCATCTCTTGAAGCTGACTCTCCTTGGCCAGCTATTGCCCTGTTTCTAACCTCCCCTTTTTAGGGAAGGTTTTTAAATGGGTGGTTGCCAGGCAGCTGCAGGGACATCTTGATGCAGTCGGATTCCTGGGCCCATATCAGTCTGGCTTCTGCCCTGGGTTATAGCACCGAGACTGCTCTTGTGGCGTTGGTTGACGATCTTCGCAGTGAGATTGACAGGCAATATCGTGCCCTGTTTATCCTTTTAGATCTTACAGTTGACCATGAAGAGTTGTTGACATGGCTGCGGGATCTGGCAGGGGTTCGCAGGATGGTTCTAGAGTAGTTCCGTTTGTTCCTGTCTGGGAGGCTGCAGCAAGTGGTGATGGGTGATTGTTCTTCCTCCCACTCCCCTTTCTCTCGTGGGGTCCCACAGGGTTCCATCCTGTATACCCTCCTGTTCAACGTGTATTTAAGGTGCCTGGGCAAGATTGTGTCTAGATTTGGGGTGCATTGTCTTCAATATGTAGATGACACAGAAATCTACTTTTCCTTTTCATCCAACCAAGACCCTGCAGTCTTGATGCTTACTCAGTGCCTGCCTGCCCTTGGGAACTGGATGCAGGTGAGATGTCTGAAGCTGAATCCAGACAAGACTGAGGTGATGATAGTTGACTGGTCCTGTGGCCTGGGGGGGAATTGGGACTCCCATCATTGACATGTCTGGATGGGTGCATAGCTTTGGGGTGTTCCTGGATCCTCAGCTGTGCCTGGAAGGTCAGGTTGCAGCTGTTGCCAGGAGTGCGTTTCATCAACTCCATCTCGTGAGAAGGCTGCGTTCCTTTCTTTCTAATGGGGATTTGGCCACCATCATATATGCCTTCATTATCTCAAGACTGGACTACTGCAATGTGCTCTATGTGGGGCTGCTCTTGAAGACTGTTCAGGGGCTGCAGCTGGTGCAGAATGTGACGGCCCACCTCTTGATGGGGATGGATAACCAGGAGCACATTACAGGAGCTTCACTGGCTGCCTATAGTGTTTTGGGCAAATTTCAAGGTGCTGGTTTTGACCTTTTAAAGCCCTAAATGGCTTGGGCCCTATATATCTGAAGGACCGTCTTTCTTCTTATTCTCCTTCATGGCCTTTAAGATCTTCCAAGAGTGCCCTCTTGCAGGTTCCATCAAGTGCCCAGTTTCATACAACTTGGGCCTGCAGAGAGGCATTCTTGGTGGCTGCCCTACAGCTTTGGAACTCCCTCCCCTTGGAGGCTTGCCTGAGCCCTACTTTAAATGTCTTCCAGAGGCGGTCTAAGACCTTTTTATTTGGCCAGGCAGTCAATGGGCAGGGATAGATTGGCGGGGGGGTGGGGGTGGGTAATGGGGTGTTTTTAGTTCTGTGGGGTTTTAATTATTGATTTTATATTTGCATTTTGTATGTTTGTACACCACCCCGTGCCTTTGGGGCTAGGAAGGGATATAAATAAAAATAAATCAACGAATCAATAAATAAATCATGAGATCAAAGCCACAGGATTCTCAGTGATGTCACCAACAATTGCTCTGGTGGCCTGCACAAATAGTGTGGTCAGAAGCTGCTGTCATTTGACTTGTTTCGAATTCTGGCTACAAAGATGAATGAAGTATATACTGCACCAAATTCCACTTGGGTCTGTTGTTTCCCCCCCCCAGAGGACAATTCCAGTCCATTGATGAAGAGGAGGGCTTTTCTGGCAATATTGTTCCTGTTGAGCTTCTTTTCTGGTAAGTACTGGAAGAGTGTAAGGTCGGGGAAAAATTCTTTAACTACTGCTCAGAATACTTCTTACCAATCAAGGAAATATATTAGAGCCATCTAAACATCCAAATATCCACACCTGAAATTGTATTTATCTGTATATTCAGATATTTGTCCAGTTTTCTCAGCCCCTTCAGTTTTGATATTCAGTTATTAGACCAAAATATCTAAACTGAAAAAACAACCGCTGCAAATGCTTAATCCTATAATGTACACTTGCCTGGAAAGGGAGTAACCTTGCCCAAGTGTCAGACATGGGTGATCATTTGCATGGAAGGTCCACTGGCAACTTCGCAAGATGCAGGAATGGGGAACTCTGCCCTGCCCTTTCCAGCATAGCCACACTACTTCTCTGAGTGCAGGGATGTCACGGCGCTCAGGGAAGGGGCCAGGCTGGTTACCTTAAGAGAGGTGGGACAGAGCTCCCTGCCGCCAAGCCCACTAAAGATGCTGACAAACTTGGGATCCCCCAGGAGGTTCCTCACAATTGACTAATGAGTTGACTTAGTTGACAATTATGATTGGTGTCTTGGCCACCTATGCTATAATACATATTAACTACTGAGGCATTCAGAAAGCCACTAACCCAGTTCTTATTTCCTTCCAGGATTTGTATATAGCTTTCGCATCCTCTCTGACACCTACAAGCAGCAGATACAGTTAAACGTGAGGTAAAAATTCTTATCCAATAAGAGTTTGCTCCCTGTATTGTGGGATTATGTGAAAAGGGAGAAGCACATTATGTCCTAAATATTGTAGCGTCAGAAGGAAATAATCAGACTGTTTCCCAAGACTAGACATCCTGGTAACTTGTGTGATGACGGGGTTTAGCAGAATAAAATAAAACACAAGAATCTGGATTGCCAAAGATGTAACTCAAGTAATACTGGTCTCGAACGTTCACAGAAGGGAGAGTGGGTCTCCCCAATCAGCGAGGGAAGCTGCTAGGTGATCTCTAGCTGCCATCTATGCTGCTATCTCCTAGGTTTATCTCTAAGGCCACTTTCATACATGGTCCCCCTGCGCATATTTGGACTGCAGGGGGAGGGGGGAATGTGCAGCCCGAATATGCGTGGGGATAGGCCGGTGTCAAAGGCCCCCCTGCGTAGTTTTGCCAGCAAAGCCGCACGGGATGCAGAGCTCAATTTCCTGCTCTGCATCCCACGTGGCTTTGCCGGCAAAGTCATGTGGGAGGGGTGTGTCTTTCACACCGGTTGATCCCCACGCATATTCAGACTGCGCGTTTCCCCCCTCCCCCCCGCAGCCCAAATATGCACGGGGGGAAGGGGGGGGACATGTATGAAAGTGGCCTTTGAAAGAGGCTTCTTTGGGCTCAAAGCATGCATTTGCTGCCTTTAGACTCCATGAGGGGGTCCTAATTTGTGACTCAGTCTTGGCAATGGGTGGGATGGACATGCCCAGAAAGCTTTGCTATTGGGTACGGAGAGGGGAAGACTGATATATACTCCAAAGCCTGCCAGAGACAGCAAACTGTCAGAACTCTCCCTTGCCCCAGAAACCAGGCCCGTCTCCATAAGTCCAGGGGCTCCCATCTCTCTACTCACCTTATTAGAAATCAGGCAGAGAAATAGCAGCCTCACCACTCCCTTCAACTTCAGCATGGGGAAGCCATACAACTGACTGGGGGATTAGTCTGGGAACCAGGCAGAGCACAGGAGCAAGCCAACAGAGACACTAGTTTGGGGAAGGGGAAAAGCTGTCCCTAACCCTGCTGTAGTGTCAGCATGGACCAGTGGGAGCATATTGGCCCTTTCCACCTGCTTAAGTCAGCTTCTGGGACCTGGTCTCTTCTCCCCTCTAATACTATAAAAACTATCAGCCCATTATACACTAGGCTGATTGTCTGTAGTTGCAGTTCTGACCCAGCTGCTAGGTTACCTCTCCATAGGTAGGCTTTGGCAGGCCTTCTCTTTGAATAGCAGCTTTTCTGTTCTTAGTTCCCTTCTGTTTGGTCCATCTATAGCTAGCTTTCTGCCCCCTCTTCCTTACATGCTCATTCCTCCCTGAAATCAGTGTCTTCAACTTATCTCTCTGCCTTCCACTTCTCCTGTGTCTCACTGCGCTAGTGTCTGGGGTTTCAGCCCTCCCTTTCCTTTACATCCCCTTCAAATTGTTGTTACCTGGAAGTTCTCCCTCTGTCGATAGTGGTGGGGGTCGGGGACAGGAGATGGGGCTGGGCAGAGGTTCAATAGGGCTTCTGATAATCTGGGGGCACATGCCCCCCATGAACCTGTATCTAGTGTCTCCTGGTTGCAATCCTTTTCTCCCTCTGCATATTCCTTAGTCTGGTCTTTCCCCTCTGTTGCATTCCCTCTGATTCTTGGGGTTCCTGCTTCTTCCCTGTGGTATGTATTCCCTCATAGCTCCTATTACCTTCCAGTCTTTGACTTGTTCCTCTGACCCCCTGCTGTCTTTCTACCTTTCCTGGCCTCTAGGATGAGCTGCAATTTCTCGACCCAGGGGGTTCGATTCCCTTCTGTGTAGAGGGCAGCTGAGAGGCTTTCCCATCTTCCTTCCTCCCAACCTGATGCAAACACATCAAAGTCCATTAACACTCAGCTCCTGTCTTTGGAAACCAAAATGAGAGGCATGGTGAAACCTAGTGAAGGTTTGTGCTTCCCTTTGAGGTAGCGCCTTTCATTTCTTTACAATGAAAAAGAGGCACAAGAAAGAGAAGAACTGATGGTCAAGTGAGGACTCTAAATGGATCATTCAACTTTGGTGAGGTCTGCTGGCACAGCGGGGAAGGGCAGCAGGTGTGTCAATGAGGAGCTTAGGAGTCCCAAAGAACAAATGTCTGGAAAGTCAGACGTAAATTTCTATGTCTCCAGGAATTCATGACCTCAAGGTTGCCTGCCCCCTCCCTGTACTGGTGTTTGGGGTACCACATTACTTATATTTAGCATCCTGCAGCTAACGCACTCTATGTGGGGCTGCCCTTGGTGACAGTCCGGAGACTACAGCTGGTGTAGAATGTGGCGGCCCAGCTCCTTATAGGGTCAGGTCGCTGGGAGCACATTACACCGGTGCTCCATCTTCTTCACTGCCTGCCTATCTTTTTCTGGGCTCAATTCAAGGTGTTGGTCCTTGCCTTTAAAGCCCTAAATGACCTCAGCCCAATCTATCTGCGGGATCGCCTCACATCCTGGGTCTTGGGTCGACCCCTGCGGTCTGCTGGGGATGCCTTCCTGGAGGTCCCCTGAGTCAATCGGGGGGCCACTATGGAGAGGGCATTTTTGGTAGCTGCACCTCGGCTGTGGAGCTCTTTCCATGAGGAGGCTCGCCTGGCCCTGGCCCTGCTGACCTTTTGTTGCTTGTGTAAGACCTGGTTGTTCCGCTAGGCATTTGGTGGAGGGGACGGGTGAGGGTGGCTATGTGGTGGGGAGTGGGGCAGGGAGCTATGGGAGGGTTTTGTGCTTTGTTATATTTTAAGTTGGGTGGGAATGTTTTAAATTTATATGATTTTATTGTAAATCATGATGTTCATTTATCTTATTGTGAGCTGCCTGAGGTGGAGTTGGGCAGGGTATTAAATTGTTTAAAAAATAAATTGTTAACATAAATATAAAGACGCCAGAATGAGATTCTTCAGCAACAGCTTCAGCAGGAAATTGACTCCTTCCGACAGCAGGTTGCAGAGTTGCAGAGTCAGACAGAATCTGTAGCAAGGGATCATGGGCAACGGTTGAAGAAAAAGGTGAGAACCACATGACATAAGTTTATTTTTTGTTTCGCTCTTAGAAAATGGTGTTAGTGCTGGTAGAAGGCTACTGGTTTTAAGGACTGGACATTATTCAGGGATGAGAAAATTGTCTGGGGACAAGTAGAATTGCTGACAGTCAACAGCATTGATCCATCCAGGTCAGGAAAGATGGCACAGCTTTGAGTTTCCTCATAGCAGTGACACAGGGTAATTTCAGACGTTACATGCTCCTGGGTCACCACAGTGGATTCCCAACCATGGCGAGCCTGCCAACCCCCTCCCGTGGTCCAGGACAGTCCCGAACAGACGTGACAGGAGCGGGACCATGGCAAGGAAATGGATGGCCGGACCATGACCTGGGGCAATGCAACAGACATTACGCCGATTCCAGACCGTGGTTAGAACACCCAGAAGCCACCGGGTTGGGGCGGGAGGCAGTCATGGCTGACCGAGGGCAAATGAAGCCAAAAGGTAATGCCACACAAAGGAAACAGGAAGGGGGAAGGGGAGGAGAGAGAAGAGCGGCTGAGGTGGCACATGCAACAGGAACAGGGAAGTCAAAGAGACAGCATGACACAAAGCGCACACACACACGCCCGGAGACAAACATACCCGAACAGGAATGGAGGAAAGGAGGGAGCACACCGCCGGGGCACACAGGGAAACAACAAAATGGGAAAGGGAATGGACAGACACCCAGGAAGGGATACGCATACCGGCCACCGTGCACAGCCAGGAGCATCAGCACGGGGGGGAGGGGGAGGGGGGGAGAAGAGAGACAGCACCCCTAGAAGGGCAATATACACAGCACAACGGACACGGGGTGTGTGGGATCCATGGGCCATAGGAGGGGAGGGGACCAGCCAAGGAACATGCCAAAACACGGGGAAAGGCACCCAGGACTCCACTGACAGCACAGGCAGCACGGGCCACCCAACAGCAACACAGGAAGCCCAGGTCACGGGGGTCCCCATGGGGACAGAACAGGGTCACAGGGGGAGGGCAACCAAATAGAGGAAGGCACCGGATCGGTTCCAGGCAGGTTCATACGGCAAGGATCCCCCTCACTGATGCAGAAGCATGGGTGAGGATGGATGCCAGCCGGATCCCATGGGCAGCACACGCAGCCCCCCCCACTGAGGACACTGGGAGGCACTGTCCAGGGCCCCAAGACCCGCACAGTCACAGAGGCACCCAGGGGGTGACGGGGGGGCCGTGCAAGGGAGGACTACATCATGGGGAGAGCTGAGAGAGGTCACAGGCAGCAGGAAACAGCCAAAGTGGGGGTTGGGCATGGAGAAGAGCACCACAGGCAGTGAAGGACAGGGGGTGCCCATGCAGGGGGCACAGTGACACAGGCGAGCGGAACAGAGGCAACTGACTTAGCCAGAACAGCTGTGAGGCCGGAACGGCAGGGAGTGAGCGGCCAGTGTCCCAAGTCAGCAGGGAGGTTCAGGGAGCACACAGTGGGACTGTCATCCATGACACTGAAGACACAGGGAGCGTCACATCCAGCTGCACGGGGTCATGAAGGGGGCTGGGATGAGTTGGACCGCCAGATGCATGTAGTGGGGCTACTGAAGCATGCCCCGGTGGTAGCCCAAGCGTGTCATGTGGTGGGCAATGAGGTAATAGGCCTCAAATGGATCCGGGCCGGTCAGCCCCACCTGGACATCAACACGGGTCCACACAGCTGCCAGTGCTGTCAGCTCTGGTCCAGTGGGCTCCGACAAGGCATAGTCAGCGGCAGGAGGCCAAGACAGGTGCTCAAGCTCCAACAGGCCATAATACGCTGCCCCATGCGACCGCTGGTAGCCATGGGCCCCGTGGACGCAGCAGAAGAAGGAAACAGCCAGGGTAGGGCCCCCCTCCTCCAGGCAGGTAGTGAACCTGGCCAGGCCACAGACCGAGAGGGCAGACA
>QEPC01009281.1:4169134-4187478 GCA_003113815.1 Sphenodon punctatus
GCACTGGGGCGGGGTGTGTGTGTGGTGTCAGTGCCTAAGCCGGCCATTCGTGCCCTCAGTGCACCTCCATTTGGTGACACCCCCCCTGTCTTGGTTGCTCACTTTGCTCCACCTGCTGCTGCTGCTGTTCTCTGCGTTCCCCCTTGCCTGGCTGACCCATGTGCCGGGGTGGGTGTGCACCTGTTGGGGAATGGAGGGCGGGTGCATTACTCTTGCATGGTCCAGGTCCCCATCCCACCATTGCCCATGCTTGCTGGCATTGGGGGCCAGTGCCCCCCAGTCAGCTGTGCCTGTTCCACCTGTTGTGTGCCCGGGCGCCCCCCTGCCCTCCGACTCCCTTCCTGCATTCCCTGGTTCCTGGGTGCCATGGGGCCAGACCCACACCCTGTGGGGGTCCCCAAGCCCTCTATGTCTGTCTCAGAGTCCTCTGAGGCTGGTTCCTCCCTGAGTCCACTGACTCAGGGTGACCAGTATGCCAGCCTCGGATCCTCCTGAGTCAGACTGTGGCTGTGGGCTCGTGATGCTGGTTTGTGAGGGGGGACTGCTGCTCCCTGAGGTCCTGGGGCATTCCTCTGGAGGGCCTCAGTCCCCAGGGTTGGTGCCTGCATGCAGGACTGCCAGCGGTGAGGGTACATCAGCCCGTTCCCTGTCCTGGACCATGATGCTCCGCATGAGTCGTGGGGTGACTATGGAGCCCTTGATGTGCAGGACGCAGTCCAGGGCATCATAGTCGGGGATGGTCTGTGCTCCATGACCGAACTGCTGGTGGTTGTCCTTTATGGCCTTGTACCCCCTCTTGAGGTCCTTGGCCTTGGAGTGGCATGGTCCACAGTCTTGTGGTGCCCTGACACCTCCATGTCCCGCAAGATGTCTGTGAACACATGCTCATTCCTCTTGTTAACGGCTAGCTCCACCTGGTGCTCCAGGACCCTCAGATCCTTATGAAGTCCTGGGTCTCCTTGTGCCCCCATTGCCTCCCTCTCTGGTACCATCATCTCCCGCATGTGTCCTCCTCCTGCGGGTTCTCTGCCACTTCCTCTGCTTCCCCTCCACTGGTCTCCTCCGGGGGTTCTGGCTCCCGGGCCCGTTTCTGGGGCTGTGGTTCATAGAAGGGGGGTTAGTGTCATCAGTCCTTCTGACCTGTGCCCCCCCCCCGCTCCCCTCCCACCGGGAACCCTCCCTTCGTGCACCTCTGCCGCTGTGCAGGCCCTCTTCACTCTCCTTACCCATTTCTGGGGTGCCTCCGTCCCCTGGCCAGTTGTCCCTTCAGAGGCGGCCAGCTCTGGCTGCTGCTGCTGCTCCTCTGTCCCCCTCCCCCCCTCCTACACCTCCCTTCCTCCTACACCTCCCCCCTGCCTCACTTGCCCTCTGCTCTCCTCTCCCTTCCATCTTGCTCTGTCCCGCCACGTGCCCCTGCTGCTGTTTACCCTTTAAATCTCCCTCCCTAGTCTGTGTGTTGCTCGTTGCCTGGCAGCGACACTGCATGCTCTCGCCACGGCTGGGGATCATTTGTTATGATTCCGCCTGGTGGTTGGTGGTCAGTGGTTACATTTGGTGGTTTTCCGGTGGGAATCGCTTTCACCACGCTTCTGGGGATGGTCCTGTCCTGACCTCTGGAAGCATAGTTGACTTTGGTCCCTACGGATGATTGACCATGGTGAACATCTGGATGCTGCTGATCAGAAATTCACGGCTCTTTGGCTGCGCTGTGGGATTGTCTGTGGTTCACTGTGGTTGACCGTGGTATCGTTACGTCTGAAATTACCCACAGTCACCCACAGCTACATCACAACCAAACCTCCTTGGGAAACAATGAAACCTCTCTCTCTAAGCTTTAATGGCATGTATTTATCCAGGTATCTTTGGGTCTCATTTTGTGCAGGTGCAGACTTTTTTCTTACTTTACATTCTGCATTGTCAGGTGCAGACTTTCCTCATTTTTCCTTTACTTGACAGCATCATCTCAGATTATTGAACAGCTGGACATCTAACAATGGCCTTGTCCAGAAGGAGGATTTTGCTCTGAAGTCTTCAGGTAAGCCAGACTCAAGAGACACAAGTACAACTCAAAGGAAGGCAGGGTTTCTAGTGAGGCATGAGCTCCATTGTTGAAGAATGGGGAAAGGTGTGTCTTCTGCTGGATACCTACATACACTTGTTCCCTGTTAGTATAGCAGAGATTAATGCTACAACACCAGACACCAAGATCTACCACCTTTATGATATTGTGACAACTTCACATATAAATGGTGCATTTGTGATCCTTACTGTATGCATCACGTTCTGGATTTATTCCTTTTACCTCCTGGTATTTCTGGATGAAAAAAACCAACAACCACCCCTCTTGATCTGATTCTATTTGTAGGTGCTTCTGTTGTGAAATACAGTGAAAGTTACAGGACTGGAGCACATATTTGTATGTTCGGACTCTGCTGGGAATACTCACGGTCTCCAGATGTGATTCTACAGGTAGGGATGCCTTGAAACTAATTTGCCTTCCTCTGAAGGATTGGTCTCCTTTCCCCCACTTTTCGAGCCTTGCTTTTATCAGATTGCAGTAGAGTTCTTCTGGCAGTGATATCGCAGAAGCCTCTAGCATAGTCATCTCACATGTGCAAACCAGATTATCTTACCTTTTTATCAAAACAGATGTGAAAGAAACAGGTTCTGCTGCCAGATGTACTTTAAAATGATGCTTTTTATGGGTACTTCAAAGCTGATCCAAAAACTAAGGACTGGGAATTCAAATAAGATTATCAATTTACCAGGCGTAGGCCTCTGGGGCATAAATATATGTGTAGAAAAGACTGGGATGCTATAAAAAGAGACAGGTACCACCTCTGCTCTGTTATCCTTGCATGTTTCCTTCTAATTTAATCTCAAATGATATATCTTAACAACATGGTTACGTACTGACAGAGGCAAGAAGCCTTTATATTGGGAAGCAGGGGTTGGCCAATTTCCTTATCCAAGAATATCATTCATGTGCTGCATGCAGAATCACCCTTCATGACTTTGGGGTAAGTGATGTCCTTAATTGTTGCTGGAAGAGCACTGCCTCAGAACCCACAAATTTGGATTTTGGCAGCGAGGCACATGAAGAAAGTGAGTTTGTGGAATGGAGAGGTTTTTTTGTTTAAAGTTAGGGCTGTTAAATGTCAGTGTAGACACCTATCTCATCATTTACAAAAACACAAGCATATTCATTAAAGCAAAGCAGTTATTAGTGCAGGACAAACACATTATTTTAACCAATGGGAAAGAAGTGGTCATGTTTAATCTTGAAAATCGTAGACAGTGAAATAAGTTACTACGGGTAGTAGTCGTGGAGTGCCCATCATCAGATTTTCTTAAGAGGTTGGACAAACACATCAGTAGGATTATTGTTTTCCCTGCGGCTTTAATTTGCAGGAGGGGGTGGGGCAAAGGAACTCTCCCACCATAACCTGAAGCCCTGATTTCTATGGGTTAACCGGTACTCGTAGAGAATCCAGGGCCATAGGTGCTTCACCTGGAGACTCCATTTCAAACCCAGAGGGGAGGTAAACCTCTATGTCGGGGATGAATTCAGTCACTACACTTCACTGTAACTGGTTTAACACCTCTAATGTGGCTAAAACCTCTAAAAGCAATAGCGACAACAATTAAATGTCTTTATATTATAGAGTGCATTTCTATCTAAATTTCAAAGCAATTAATAAACTTACAATGAACATATCAAGCAATTTGTGAGACAGACACAGTGAATGACAGAGATACGGTTTGGCCCCTTTAGACCCTAGCTACATAAAGGAAATTGTCCACACCGTTTCTCCTACTGGCTCAGGCCCATCAATACTAGCGGGGTTGGCTGCCATAATGGTATTGTCAGCACCACGTCACGTATCCCTCTCAAAGGAGCTGGGATCAACATGGCATTCTAAATGCTGCAGCTCTCCTACACTGGTTTGGAAACTTAGATTTAATAACAAAATTTGTTCCTTATGTCAAGATTTCATCAGAATTTGTTACAGATTTGCCTCTCTGTTAATAAAGGACTTCAGGGTTGTGTTGTGTTTGAATTACAGCGAGATAATACGCCCGGGAATTGCTGGGCCATGCGTGGATCTCAAGGCTACGTGGTGGTTAAGCTGTCCAGAGTCTTGAATCCAGCTGCTGTTACACTGGATCATATTTCCAAGGCAGACTCTCAGACAGGAGAGATATCTAGTGCTCCAAAGAACTTTGCTATCTATGTGAGTAACTTTTCTGCATTTTATTTACTGTTTATGTTTATATAGTGCCAGAAATGTACCTGGCACTGAACAATCATTGAGATAGGTCCCTGCTCCAAGGGGGTTACAATTGAGGGGAGACGAGGTAGAGGGGTATACAGGGAGAGACAGTGATACATTCACGAAGTTGAAGGTACATGTGTTTAGCCTGGTAAGAGTTAATCTAGGAGAGAAAAGGGAGGGGAGAAAAGAGAGAGACAAGAATAGGGGGTAGACAAGGATACGTTCATTAAGTTGAGAAGCTGCAGGTGTATGTTTGTGCTTGATTTAGTTACAGAGCAGAAAGGGGACCCTGAGTAAGAGGTGGTAGAGGGAACAAACTGTGGAGATGAGGAGCTTGAGGAAAGCCTGCAAGCGCTGCATGGGCATAAGCCATGCTGAGGTGAATGGGGTTTTACCAGCAGAACACTTGAACTGGGACCAGTTACACACTCGGTGCTGCTCCAGAACAAGTAGTCAGAGGACTGGGACCAAACACACCACTGACATCCTGGCTAACAGTTGCCAGTGCACCTTTGTTTACAATGAAAGAAGTGCATAGTCCCAGAAGTGACAGATACAAGAACCACAAAGGGTGTCTTTAGACATAACACTGTTTGGTGTTCTGTAACACAGTGTCCTACCGTTACAGTGTTGAGACAGACCGTCAACACAGTGTTCACCCCAAACATGGATTAAACTGTCAAGACCTGACAGCATTCACTTCCAGTGTTTGGGATGAACACTGTGTTGATGGCATGTCTAAACACTAATGGTAGGACACTGTGTTACAGAACACCGAACAGCGTTGTCTAAAGACACCCAAAGCTGCCTGCAACAAAGAGTCCCTCACTGGGAGGCAAACCCATGCCCTAGGCTCCCGGTCTCCTGGCAGCTCCCTACCACCTGGCTTGACCTTCCTGGCCACGCCAGATCCAGGCAGGATTCTAGCTCCTTTGCCTTGGAGCAAGCCCAAAGGCAAACTTGCAGTCTATTTACTTTTCCTTAGTGGTCCGGGCTAGTGGTCCTTCCTAGGCTCAAAGCTTAAATACTTAGGGCTTTTGGTCACCTGACTCACCCCAACCAAGTATGTGTCCATTTGACCCAAGCAGCTCCAGCTGGGCTGCTCAAGCATTTTTACTGAGCCCGTGGGAGCCAGGCAGTCAGGGCCAGAGGCCTCCCAGAACAGGTGCAGCTGAGGCACTCCACCTCACTCCACTCCACCACTACAGGATCTTAATAAGAAAACAGCTCTGATCTGAATACTTCCAACCCATGTTTAGGAGTGGGTGATGAACAAGTGACTCCTTTTCTCTGGGCTCAGCACACAGGGGTTTGTGTAGCAGTCTTTAGTGAATTTGTTCTTCTGCCAGTCATGGAACTGTTATAAGTCCATTTTCTTTGTATGTTTCTTTTAGGGACTTAAGGAAGATTTTGAAGAAGAGGGAGGAACCTTCCTAGGGGAATTTGTCTATGATCAGGATGGGTTTCCCATCCAATCATTTAAGCTGGAGGTATGCTTTGGAGTTTAGGTTGGGAGGGCTATGATGAGGCAAAAATGTTCTTTTCACACATAATGGAGGAGGCAGTTAATAAGGCACACAGAGAGAAGAAAATATAGTGTTCTCCTTGTACCTCTCTATAATGTGTTGCAATGAATCCTTCTCTGGACTTTCCCTTCTAAAGTAGCTTACATTATATGTGTAATTGCAAAATCTGACTTGCAAATCTGTAGCTGGATTGCACATAGAACAATGCAAAGCAGTTGAAAAGCAACCTCAGATCCAGGATAGAAGGGTGAAAGTTTGTACAGTGAACAGTGAAAATTTGACGCAGACCTGTAGGTTGCAAATAATTCCTCCAGTTCCCCTCCACTTGGCAAGAGCCCACCTCCTCATGCCTTCTCCATGAAAATCCATAACACATTCCAATGGAAAGGACTACAGTGATAAATATCCTTGCATAAAAATCAATAGTCTTTCACATGTTTTTTTCTATCCTCACAGGATGTAAGCTCACATCAATTCAGATACCTACTCCTGAGGATTTTGAGCAACTGGGGCCACCAAAACTTCACATGCATTTATGGGTTTCGCGTGCATGGGGACCCAGTCCATTGATGGGATCACTAGTAAGAATTAGGGTAATAAGCAATTACAGCTACATAGCATGGTCACTCTGATTGCATTGGTATTGACATGAAGAGACAATGGTATGCGGCTCCGTCTCTCCACGTACCTTTTGACTTGTAGTCGCTATTTGCTGGGGAAGATGTTTAGTGATATTTAGCTTGATTCCAAATTATGACAAGCATCAGAAAGTGACACTATAAAAACATCTCCTTGCTCCACCATCCTGTTCTCAGTGTACTGGTTCATAATAAAAACAAACCTAGCTGGTTCAAAATGCATTTTTGTTTTAACTTCTGCCAGTTTTATAGCTTTCTTAATACATGTTTTTATCAATGTAAGTTTAATTTCAAGGGCCCCTCTTGAGCACTGTTGGGTTTCTTTGCACGGGCAGGCAGGTCGGCGGTTCTGTATGCAATTCAGACCCACAATGCTAAAGTTTGGGTCCAGGTGTTGTATGGGGCTGAAGTTTGGGCCCCATTCTGTTCCCATAATTTAAATTCAACCCAGGCGGGGTTTCTTCGGGGTCTCTTGCATGCACCTAGGGGTACGCCGTATGCAGCACTAAGAGCTGAATGTGGCCAGCTTAGCTGGCAGCAAATTGCTATGGAGCATGCCCTTGGGTTGTGGTGTAAGATGGCAGATACCCACTCCTCTGAGCTGCTGCAGGCTGTAGGGACAGATAGTTATAATAATCCTTGGCAGGATACCATACAGGCCTCCTTGGCACGTATGGGGCTGTCATTAGAATATTTGGCCCATAAGCCTTTGGCTGCACTTGCTAGGGAGGTCAAAACTAGGGCTCGTGACATCTGTAGGCAAACAGAAAGGGGCGCAATTGCTGCCTCCACGCATATGTCTTTGTATCTTGCCCTTGCTCCTGAACAGGGGCAGATGGCCCATTACCTCCAGATGCAAATTTCCCTCCGGGGCAAAAATTTAATCTTGTCTGCCCATTGTAATGCATTACCATCTCAGGTTATGGAGGGGCGTCTGGCGGGTATCCCTTTTGGTGCAAGGCTTTGTCCATTCGACAGGCAGTCAGTAGAAACAGTCGGACATATGTTGCTCTATTGTCATCTTTACGATAATCTGAGGCAGCAGTTTCTGGGGGAATATCTTAAGAAGCTCCCGGGTCGGTCAGAACTAGTGATCCTTTCCTTTCTGTTGGATAGTACGGATAGGAGTGTCATTAAAAATATGGCCAGTTTCTTGATTCACATGATTCATTCCAGGGAAAATTTTCTGGCATTTAAACCTGCCGAAGTCAACTTAGTCCCTAATTCCTAGGGGGTGTGTGTGTGTGTGTGTGTGTATGTATGTATGTATATGTGTATATGTATGTATATGTGTATATATATATATATATGTGTATATGTATGTGTATATGTATGTATGTACATAAGTGTTATTTGTCCTATGGATCTTTGGTATGCAATTTCCTATGTTAGTGAATTACTATGCTACTTCTAGGGCCCGTATCAACTTGTACCCTGGGTGGGCTGCCACATTTTTGTGATATGACCTCTTGCTGACTTTTATTTATGGTTTCTAGTTTGTATTGTGTAAACTGATTGTGTTTTGTGATTTGTAATTGTTTATATGCTATGGCCAAAGGCTACGCATAAATAAATAAATTCTATTCTATTCTACATAGCATGGTCACTCTGATTGCATTGGTATTGACATGAAGGGACAATGGCATGCGGCTCCGTCTCTCCACGTACCTTTTGACTTGTAGTTGCTATTTGCTGGGGAAGATGTTTAGTGATATTTAGCTTGATTCCAAATTATGACAAGCATCAGAAAGTGACAGTATAAAAACATCTCCTTGCTCCACCATCCTGTTCCCAGTGTACTGGTTCATAATAAAAACAAACCTAGCTGGTTCAAAATGAATTTTTGTTTTAACTTCTGCCAGTTTTATAGCTTTCTTAATACACCTTTTTTTTATCAATGTAAGTTTAATGCTGTATGGAATTTATCTGCCGACTTGATGAAGGGGACTTAGTCCTGGCATGATACCTCTGGTTGTCGGAGGCTCTGAGTGAATAACAGACAATGGATCACTCCATTATGACTCATTCTGCACTTCTTGGAAGCAACCAAAGGTGGCAATTGTCAGAGACAAGATGCGGAACTAGATGTAACATTGATCTGATCCAGTATGGTACTTCCAACATCTTAAAAAAATGAGTTTTAAAAAACCTATTAATACTGCAGAACTTATACCACTAGAGGAGAGTGAGATGTCTTCTCCTTTAAGGAGAGAGGTGTCAACAGAATTGAAAATAAGCTAAGCAGGTATTGCTGATGCATGAGCAAGAATGAACCCAGTTTGACTTTCAAATCCTACCTTGAGTTTCCAAGGCTGAAAGTTAGGAGAAGAAAAACAGATCTTGAAATTTTGAAACACAATCAATATGGAACCCAACTAAGTTATCTCTTTAAAAAAACCCATACTTTACAGCAGAACTACAGCTTAAATCTTCCCCCACAATGACTTCCTTTGCATTTTTGTTGATTTTTTTTCTGTGCCAGTCAAAACTAGCAAGCACCACTGATGGACTAGGGTATTAGTGCTTGAGGTTTCTAGCTACTTTGGCTTAAACATTCGTTAACTGAAGCGTAAATTGCCATTTGTGTCTAGAAGTGACCAGTCAGTTACTTGTTATGCCCTTTGACTTTTCTGTGCAGCATTTGATTTCTATTCTATTCATAAATTCTTAATAAGAAATCTTTCAATTTTGGATCTAGCTGACCTTTTCCTTTGCATCCTTCATTTTCATTGCTGACTGATGTATCTTGAGGGAGAAAAACAAACCAAAAGTACTGTCTAGCTACACAAAAATTGGTAGAGATAGAGTTAGTGCAAAGGTGAAAAATATTCTGTTTAACTGTCCTCTACACACAGTTTCATCATACTACCCTTTCCCAATACAACTAACTTCTGTACAAACACCTATAGTTTAGTAGCATGGAATGGTAGAACAGAATAGTCAGTAGCACTAGTTACTAAACTAGTTAGTAGTGGTAGTTACTAAACGTGTATCACTTTTTACTAAACTAGTTAGTAGGTAGTTTAGTAGCATGGAATGTGCTGGAATTTAGAGTAGGTACTGTAAAATGGCTTAAATCAAATTCATTGTCTTATAAATATATTTTTAGGTTTGGTGGTTGAACACACAACCTGATTGGCTCACAATGCATTTTTTGTTTTGTTTTAACTTCTGCCAGTCTTAAGGCTTTCTAAATGTGCATTTCTTATCAATATAAGTTTAAGTTTATGCTTTCCTTTTAACTATTTGATTATGGCCAACGTGTTTCGACTGCTTCAGATGGAAGGTTCACAGTAACTCAGACACAGAACATTTTACAATATGATTTCTATCAGGTTTTGCTGTGTGTCACTGTCTATGGGTGATAATAGACAGAATGAGGACCTGTTATAGCCCACCTGGGCCAGAGACTCACCGAGACGTCTTTTTTTCCAGGTCACCAGATGTGAGCCTAATGCTGCCACAGCCTGGTTAGATGTCTGAACTGGAAATGGTCCCCCAGATGATCCTGGCCCCAGAGCCCAAGTCATGCAGGCACGCTGGCCAGTGCGTGCATATGTGACCCCATCCCTCACCAGGGATTGGGAGCTACTATGGCTGTCTGTGATTGGCTGCCAATCATGGTGGTGGACAGGGTGCCTTGGGGGACTGGTCTGTCTGGCCGCACATTTATTCTGTCCCCCCACCCTACTGGGGGCAGGGGAGTGCTTGCCAGCTGGCCTGGTTGGGTGCACATCAGTTCCATGCTCCGACCTGACCCCACCAGGGCTGGCTCCCACTCCCGGAGTGGGTAGCTGATGAGCCAGCTGTATGTTTATTGTCCCCCTATGTCCCCCTATGAGGGCAAAACGTAAGGACAAATCAAAGCTAAAAATTTAAAACAGAGGCACAAATATCTTTGAATATGTCCCATGTCATTTATTATCCTCACATGTACACTGTCAGGAATGAGGCCTTGAACCAGCTTCTCTGGGGCTTTTGGGGGCAGGGGTCATCTTTTCATTACCACCAATATACCTTGACTACAGTTCAGAACCCACCCGGTAGGTCTTGAATTTTGACCCTTTGCTAGGCCCCACCCATGGCTGCAACTTGGCTGTCCCTAGATAGCTCCACCCAAAGGAACAGGAATTTGGCTGGACCAATGCTTGAGCTTCTGTTCCTAATCTCTAGGTCATCTCCTAGCCTTGTCTGTTCCTGAAATGTCTTTTCTCTGCTCCTGAATCTTCCTGTTATGTCCTGCTCCTTAGGTGGTCTGTTTAGTTCTGCTCCTCGACCCAGTCCAGCACCCATATTAATCTGGACCCTGATCTTAACTTCATTCCCAGACCTGACCCTAAGATATACAGGCAGTTTCCCAGACACCCTTATCTAATTCCAACTGGTTGATAATCTAATTAGGGATGAAACTCAGTCCTTGATTTTCTTCAGAAGTTACCAAGAATCACCCAGCTCTACTCAATTTTACCAAGTACCAAGGAACCGAGTAATGGCCACGATACTCGTGACTATTCAGAGAGTTCCTTAGTAACTCTCTGATCAAGGGCGGGCGGGGGGGGGCATATGGGCAAGCTGAGGACAGGGAAGGGGGGAAGAGTAGGGGGACCAGCGGGGGGCAGGAGGCAGGGAAGGGGACCAGCAAAGTCACCTAAAAGCCATGGGAACTAGGTGCGCTGTTTTGGCCTTTGCTGCTGTGCATTTTAATGCAGTTTGTCTGAGCATGCCCCGACTAAAGCTCTCTAGGAGCATGCTCAGGTTCTGAGAATTGACCCAAATATTTGGGACCGATACTCGGAACCTTTGGAAATACTTGAGAATATTTTGGTCAATATTTGGAACAGTTCTAATTCTAATGATTATGAGTCAAAGAATGGGTTGGAAGTAAAAGTACAAGGCTTAAGTATCGGAGAATACCTATGGTATAGATAAACTTGTATGATAGAATGTGTTCTTTCCTACTGCAAATATTTTTCTCTTTTCTTTATGGTAGTTAGCTTTGGACTAGAAATATCAATGTGGAAAAGATTTCTAATTTCATCTGGCTGCAATTTTGCTTCAACGTTAGCTGAGAGAGGTTCCTATGGTCCTGAGATGATCACTATGGACCTAACTAAACATGTTTTGGAATGTAAGGATTTCAACTTGTTCCTGCTCCTAAAGCTCATGCATTCCTCAAGTGTGTTTTGTTCATAAAGTGAAAATAAAACAAATTCATATTTTATTAGCACAGACAAAGTCAGCCCCATTTGTCTGTGTCTGTATTGGAGAGTTCTCTGTCTATAATAGTCTAAAACATTTGACTAAAACATAGACGGAAACATTGTTTGTTTGGAAGAAGCTGGAATAGATTCCAACATGGAAATAAGCTGGGAGAGGAAGAAAGATGATGGGTTCATCTGATGGAGGAAGTGAACACGGCACTGGCAGAGAATGGGTTAAGGAAGAACCCCAACTCCCCACCAGCACAGAAGAGTTTAAGAAAATGTTCTTGGCCAGACTGGCCCTGCACCCTGCATACCTATAAGGTGGAGGTGTATGAGGTGGAGACCTTTAAAATTAGGGAACTAAAGTCTGTCTGCCTGCTCCAGCTCTGGGAAGAGAGTATATTCTGTGACTCCCAGAAAGGACCAGAACTATGGAAACTCCCAGGGTTTGCTTAACCTCTCCAAAGATTAGGGGCAGAAACCCACCTGCTGATAGGGGTGGGTCACTGAAAGTGCATTACACTGGTGCTTCAGAGTTTTCATTGGTTGGCTGACAATAGCTTTGCAGGCACAATTTAAGGTGCTGGTTTTGACCTATAAAGTCCTAAATGACTTGAGCCCTACATATCGAACAGACCGCTGTAATGGGATGCCCTCACCTGGTCCCCCTGTTGTCTGCCTCAAGGTGCACTCATGCCTGTTCCAATCCCCAGTCTTTGTTCTCAGTGTCCGTGAATCACTCTGGCTCACCCTCAGTCTTGACTTACTCAGTTTCATCAGTTCGTTGTCAGATCTTTCCACTGCTCTCTCTCTCATCCCTGTGGTGTCAATTTCACCTGGCCATTCTCGCAGCAATCAGCCAGTGCCAGATGACACTTTCCTGCTTGTGTGCCATATAAAATGTTTTTATTTTCAGCCCAGGCAAATAAACTATAGAATATATATATTATAATATACGTATAAAACTTAAAAAAATAATTAAAAACATACATATAAAATACAGAAAATAAAGCCAATACAGCTATATATAAAATACCCTTATTTCCCCTACTTCCAAATCCTAACCCTGCCTATTAAATGCCTGGACAAATAAATAGGTCTTACATTGGCTCTGGAAGATGCTTAGGCTAGAGTTTTGTTGAGTCTCTAAGGTAAGGAAGTTCCAGAGCTGCTGAGCAGCCACTGTGAATGCCTCTTTGAATACCTGTGTTGTATGGACCTGGTGCAGTGATGGAACCTTCAAGAGAGAGCTCTCAGCTGACCTTAGAGGCTGCTGGTGAGCTTCCAGTTTCCAAAGTCACTTGTCACTATGGAAATCTTGACCCCAGTCACAAGTAATTTATTAGGGAGCTGAAGGGGCTTGTTTATTGTGGAAAGAGAAATTACTGCCTTTAACTCCCCTATGATCATCCCTGTTACTACTGCCTCTATTGTTTCATAGAACCAGGCCCGGCCCAAGGGTTTCAGGGGCCATGTGCCAAGCCTTGCTGCGGAGCCCCAAAGGCCGGCCGGCACTTGCTAGAATTGTGGGGTGGGAGGATTTTCAAGGGATGGGCGGCTGGTTACTTACCTGCAACTTGACTGTGTCAGCTCAGTTCCGCAGCGTATAACTGGCCAGGGATTCCCAGGGAGTTTACCCCCCCCCCCCCCACTTATGAGCACTGACTCGGAGACTCCCGGTGGGGAAAAAACCAAAAACCGGCAGCATCTGTCAGTCTCTAGTCTGCGGTGGTGCGGGGCCCCTCCCCACCGTGGGACCTTGTGCCTGGGCACTGGTGGCACATGCCTCGGGCCGGCCCTGCATAGAACGTCCTTGCAATTTGCCAATTTCCCCTCCTCAGATTCCACTCAATCTTGGGAGACAGTCTGAAAAGGATCTGCAAAACCAGTGGCCTCTTGGCAGGAAAGTTCCAATCTATATTGTCCAGTTGGGCTCAAAATTACCGAAAATAGACTGCTATCGCCTCTGTTTTTCATTAAGTAGTTGTTCCAATTTTATTCTGGTGCAAAGCCTCTGAAATCAGTGGGGAGGTGCTGATGTAAAACTGGAGTAATGCAGGCCCCTGTTCTTAGTTTGGTCTAGCTATAAAGAACATCACTCTGCAAAATGGTTACAATCTAGATAACTGAGTGGGTTAGTGATTGCAGAGTGCCACAAAATAACATGTCTCCTCCACCATAACTGATAGTTTAACAATCAACAATAAAAGCAGTTATTATATAAAAGCAGTGGTTTGGCGGTGATCTGTGAAGACACCTTGGTTTTTTGAAGGTATCCAGTAACTAACTCTCCCAAAATAGAGTGTGTCCATCTTGTGTTGTAATTGGCTAGGGATAGATTGGGGATTCTGCTGGTGGTATTGACCACCCCGTTGCAAAGCAGACTCCCTGACCGAGCTGCCTGAGTTAGTATCAGAGGTGGTCTTGGGGTCACCCAGACTTATAGTCTTGGGCGACTTCAGCATACTCACTGGGACCAACCTTTTGGGGCCAGAGTGGGACTTCATGGCCTCCATGATAACCATGGGTCTATCCCAGATAATATCTGACCCAACACACATTATTGGATCTGATGTTTTGCACCGACCTGGAGACAGGGGTTCTGTTTACTGGGGGTGTTGTTATAACACAGTTATCATGGTCAGATCATTACCTTTTGAAAGCCCGGATCCCCAGCCTCCTATGCCCTCATCAGGGTGGTGGACCAGTTAGGATGGTCTGTTCCCACAGGCTAATGAATTGAATTGGATCACAGAACTCTCTGGGGGTTTTACCCACTGACCTTGATGCGGCTACTCTGTTGATGACCTGTTCGCTTGGTTGATGACCTGTTATGGAATGACATTTTGACCAGGGCCGTTGACACAGTTGCACCCAAGCGTACACTCACACCACTGACAGCATAGGTTCACCTGGTATATGGAGGACCTGAGGCAGTCGAAGCAGGAAGATAGCTGGTTAGAGTGCAGGTGTTACTTGCCTTGCCCTGAAGCCGACTAATTGCAGCATAGATAATTTTTAAAGGATTATGCCATGACTGTGATGGTGACAAAGCAAGCTTTCTTCTCTGTTATCGTAGCATCTGCAAATTCCCATCCTGCTGAGCTATTTTGGGTGGTTAAGAGCCTGGTCAGTGTAGTTTGTCTTTGTCATGAACTTGAGTCAACTATTGCTTGCTGTGACACTTATTAATTACTTTGCAGACAAAATCGCTTGTATTCACCACAACTTGGGTACTGTTATTTTGACTACAGAGTCAGAGTTTGGGGTTGTGGAAGCTCAGTCCTGTCCCATTTGTTTGGATCAGTTTCAATTAGTGCCAACCACTGATGTGGAGAGTGTGTTTGGAGCCATGTGGGCAATCAGTAGTGAACTAAATCCATGCCCATCCTGGCTGATGAAAGCCAGCCGGGAAACATTGGGGCCGTTGCTGGCTGGAGTTGTCAAGCCTTCCTTCAGGAGGGTAGGTTGTTGGACACTCTTAAAACTGTGGTGGTCCAGACCCTGCTTAAGAAACCATCTTTAGATGCTGGCTCCCTGGCCAGCTATTGCCATGTCTCTGTCACTTTTTAGGGAAGTTTATTGAACCGTTTGGTAGCCTGGAAGATTTAGGCTCATCTCAATGCTGGATTCCTGGACCCAGTTCAGTCAGGTTTTTTTCTGAGGTATCACACAGAGACAGTGCTTGTGGACTTGGTCAATGATCTACACCTGGAGATTGACTGAGGAAATTGTGCCCTGTTGATTATGTCAGATCTTTCAGCAGTTTTTGATTAAGGCTGAGATGAGACCAAGCATTTCCATTCTGAAGGGATATACTGGCCTTTCAGGAGCGCTTGTGAGTGTCTGTTGGTACTTCATCAGTTTCTGGTGATTCCACGTTTGCCATTTTTAGTCACTTTCAGCACTTTCTGAGATTTTACGACAGTTTTAAGCACTCTTATGGCAATTTCCAGCACTTCTCCATTACTTAGCTGGCAGTTTTTTTGTCTCCACAGTCCACAGGAGTGCACACACACAGGGCACCCATAGGGCTTGGGACCAGACCGTGGTAGCCCTGTTCAACGTGCAAAAAATAGGGGTGGGAATTCCGGTTCTCCCGAGATCTGATATTGCCGCTATTTAGGTGTATTGGCTTAATCCAATAAATCTGATATTTACCTGTACCGGCATACTGGATTTTTAACATTGGCCACAGTACCAGATTTTTTACATTGTGGCCATTGAAGTCAATAGCCGCAATGTAAAAAATCTGGTACCGCGGCCAATGTTAAAAATCCGGTATGCCAGTACAGGTAAATCCAGTACCAAGGAGATCCGATACCGGTACATCCAGTATCCACTCCAGTATCCTCCCTGGTGTCCCACCGCTAACAAAAAATACTGGAAAGTGGTGAAAACAGCAGGTAAGCCAGTAAGTTTCCATGACTCATGAATCTCGGCAACTGCCCTGCTTCTGACAGAAGCAGCACTCACCGAGATTTTTCATTTCAGGTCTACTTTTGGTACGGTTGATTATGAATTGTTGATGACATGTCTGCAGGTCCTGGCTGGGGTGTATGGGATCACAATTGAGTGGTTCTGTTTGTTCCTGCAGGGGAAGTCCCAGTAGGTGGTGATGGGAGATTGCTCATCGTCCCCTTGAGACCTCCCTTGTGGTGTCCCACAGGATTCCATCTGCTTCTCAATGTGTATCTGATGCCACTGGGTGAGATCATCCAGAGGTTTAGAGTGAAGTGCTATCAGTATGCTGACGGCACCCAGCTCTACCTCTTTTTTTATCTGACCCAGGTTCCACAGTCTTGTTCATTTCTCAGTGCCTGGCTGCTGTTGGGGACTGGATGAGTGAGTCAATTGAACCTGAACCTGAACCTGAATCCAGTTAAGATTGAGGTGATGATGGTAGGTGATCTTGTAACTTGAAGTCTCTTATTGGCTGGAGGCAAGCCATATCTGATCCACTGAAGTGAATGGGGCTCACACTGGCACAACACTTGGAGGATAAGAGCTCAAGGGTTGCAAAGTCAAGCACTCAAGAATTTGGAATTGTCAGAATTAAAGCCGCCTGTGGAAGACCCTGGAGCTGTCATACACGGCTGCTGGAGCTCATGGGTAATGTAATTTCTGCCTCCTTCTGTCCTTCCTGCTACTCTGGTAGCCCGTAATGCAGATAGCCAAAGTGACACCTCTCCTTGAATATTTCACTCATGTTGTGCACCCTCAGGTTGCGAACCTACCTGCTGAAAGGTTTCATCCATCTTCTGTTCAAGAGCAGTTGTTCATTGGCTGCAAAGGGTTACCAAGAAATGACCACCCTGAGCAGCACAAAGCCTTTTGAGGAGGAGGAGGAGAACAGGGTGGAGAACGAAAAATAAGAAATTAAATTGAGAAAGGCAGCCATTTTAGAAGGTTTTCCAACATGCTTCTGAACCCCATTCTATCCTTTCTGCGCTGTCAGTTATTAATCTCTAGTCTTAATCTTTTATATAGTTTGGATGAATAACTTCGTCAACTGTAGGAACTAATGAATAAATATCTGTTGCCTGCGCTCTACAGAAGTCAGGAAAAAATGGTCATAGGAGTCCCTTCTTTTATCGTAGATCCAGTTAATCTTTTCTTCCCTTGCACATATCATTGTAAGGCTCTCTGAGAAACCAACCTGTATGATTCCTATCTTAAACTCTACCCAGAAGTCCCTCATGTGATTCATGTTAGGGCTTAAATCAATATAATATTTCATATTTGTAAAGCTAACTTGTATATTTATTCCTAAAAGTGAACATCCAAATTTGTCTTCATTCCTGTTGTGAAATTCTCATTTCCCAGTCTTCAGTTACTTCGGTATTTTGGTACTTCCTTTATTTCAGTGATATTATGTAATGGGATTTTTACTATGAATGTGCTTGGTTCCAAATGAAGCAATGCCATTTCCATTCCAAAATTTTAAATAAACCATGCCAAATAACATCGCCAAAGCAAACAAAGTACCAAATGTTGAATATGAAAATACTGAAACAAAGATTCAAAACAGCAAACACAGCTTTGTTAAAACAGATTGGAATTAATTGAATTCACTTTAGATATTGGTTTCAGCTCTATCTGTGGTCTAATCAGATCCTCTTGAACTGATGTTGCTTGCAGTGAATGGGAAATACTTTGCGTTTCTTAAGAAATCTGACCCACTTATTGGGTGATTTCAGACCTTACGGGCGGGCGGTTCACCACAGTGGATCCCCAGTGGGGGTGAATGAAACAACCACGCTGCGGGGCCAAGGAAAGACCCAAACAGACGTGATGGGACCGGGACCACGACCAGGAATCGGGCCGACATATCACGGATCGGGACAGCACAACAGACGTGACGCCCATCCCCGGACGTGGTCAAAACTCCCAGAAGACACCGGGCAGGGGCGGGACACACACATGGCCGACTGAGGGCAAACGAAGCAAAAAGGCACACAAGGGAATGCCCACACAATGGAAACGGGAAGGGAGGGGGGAAGAGGGAGAAGCGGCCGACAGGTACCGCACTCAGCAGGCGCACACACACAGCGGACCCACAGCGCAACACACAGCACGACCACACACCTGGGCGCGCGCACACACACACACACACACGCGGGAGCACCCACCCAAGGGAAAGGTCGGGAAGGGGGGGGCAGGGGTGCCCGGACAAAGCACAAGGAACAACGGGAGCAG
>QEPC01009281.1:4202271-4218054 GCA_003113815.1 Sphenodon punctatus
AGGGAACCCAGGAGTCCTGGCTCCCACCCAGCCACCCGCTGCTCTAACCCACTAGCCCCCCATTCCCCTCCTAGGGAACCCAGGAGCTCTGGCTCCAAGCCCCCCCTGATCTAACCCACTAGCCCCCACTCCCCTAGCAGTGAACCCAGGAGTCCTGGCACCCAGTCACCTGCTCTAACCCACTAGCCCCCCCACTCCTCTCCCAGGGAACCCAGGAGTCCTGGCTCCCACCCACCCATCACCATGTGCCCCCCACTCCCCCCTGGCCCCACAATTTATTCCCTGGTGGCGGCTCGGCTCTGACGTCCTCTCCGTCCTGTCCTCTGATGGCTGCGCGGGAGCTCCCAGGCTCGAACTGTTCAGTCGGGACTGGGAGCTGTTGCACAGTTGGGCTTCCCCAAGTTCCCCTCCTCCCTCCCAGAATCAAGTCAGTTTGACTCAACAGGGTGGGAGGAGGGAGGAAGGGAGGGGGGGCTGGGTGCTGCGCACATGACAGGAGCGCCCAGCCCCCCCTCCCTGCACAGGTGGGACACTGCAGTTCATACCAGGGTGCCTGTATGCAGCACCCTGGTATGAACTTTCCCCCTGCCTGGCACCTGCAATGGAATAGTGTCCCCTGTGGCACCATTCCATTGTAGGGTCCCTTTATGCAGAATGGATGGTGCTTCTAGCCATCCATTCTGCATAAAGGGAGAACGCCTTCCTTTTGTCCCTGAAAGACTTCCTTAGGAAGCCATTCGGGTGTGTGTGTGTGTGTGTGTCTCTCTCTCTCTCTCTCTCTCTCTCTCTCTCTCTCTCTCTCCGGCTGTCCCGCCCTAGGCGGCCCACCACCACTGATACTTAGATAAGCCCGAGACCAGGCTATAACAGACTGTCATAAAGAAAGCACTAAGGAAGGGACCCAGACTCATTTTATTAAGGGGTGCTGGAGCAGGCCAGGGAGATAGAATGAGCCCTGCTGTTACATTGATCCCTACCTTTTCAGACCTGCCTTTGTTCCTGTTCCTACTTAATGTTTTCATTTTTTTTAGGTATTTATTAGTTTTTATATTATAACAATAAAATACAAACAAAACAATAAAATAATAATTAAAATCCTAAGTATTACAAAATAAACAATTAAATATACATACTCTAATCTTAACAAAGGTTCTGGGAGCTTGACATTATATGTAATCAACTAACAAATATACATTTGTCATCCGCGCACGAAAGGAAGCTACAGACGTGGAATTTGGTTTAACTGGCTGCAACTCTTTATTAACCATAAAAGTTGGCAGTCTGGATTAAGACATGGGAGGGGAAAACAAAACAAAACGGAATGAATCTAGAACCATACCCTATAACAAACATGTCCAGTGTCTCAGCTCACAGATCCTGAATGGATTCTCCTGATCCATTCCCATTAGAGCCACCCAGACCCCCTATTTTGGGTCTTGAGGAAAGGGTGATGGTTCCTGCACCAATTAATGGTTCCTTCAATTGAACCCCTATGTTGGGGTCCTGAGGAAAGAGTTATGAAATCTGCTTCAACTAGGGATAACATGTATCCTGCTTAGTAGCACAGTCCCTGCCACCCCCCATGGTTGTGTGAGGTTATTTATTTATTTATTTAAAATTTCTATCCCGCCCCTCCTGCCCACAGGGCAGGTTGGGGCAGTGAACAACATTCAATAATTTTTTAAAAAAAACAATTAAAACAATTGAAAACAATTTAAAATACAATATGATGTCGGGAAACCCCAACCCCTACCCCTCGCCAAAAGTCTTACGTACACGCCGAAAGAGCAGGAGAGTGGGAGCCAACCGAGCCTCCTCTGGGAGCGAATTCCACAGCACTGGGGCGGCCACCGAAAAAGATCTAACATTGGTGGTCACCTGCCTCGCCTGGGGAACCTCCAAAAAGGCTCCCATGGATGATCTCAATGGTTGCACAGGCACATGAGGAGTGAGGCAGTCCCGCATATAAGCAGGGCCCAGACCGTGAAGGGCTTTAAAGGTTAAAACCAGCACCTTGAACATGGCCCGGTGCTTTATAGGCAGTCAGTGCAGAGCCCAGAGCACGGGTGTCATGTGCTCCCTGCGACCCACCCTCATAAGGAGACGGGCCACAGCATTCTGCACCAGCTGCAGCCTCCAGACCAACTTCTCGGGCAGCCCCACGTAGAGCGAGTTTCAGTAATCCATCCTCGAGGTGGTGAAGGCATGGATGACAGTGGCAAGGCTGGAGTCTGAGAGATACGGCCGAAGCCGCCGGACAAGATGTAACTGCCGAAACGCACTCCCCACCATGGCTACAATCTGAGATTCCAGGCTGAGTCACTAATCGAGGAGCACACCCATACTCCGCACTTGAGAGACCATGGGAGGGCGAACCCCCCCAACAAGAGGAGATTCAACCACCCCAGGCCCCCCAAGCTCTCGTCCCCCAACATCACTTCTGTCTTGTCAGGATTCAATTGCAGATGGTTCGACCTCATCCAAGCGCCCACAGCTGACAGACACTGGGAAAATAAGGAGACTGCATGGCCTGGGTCGATGGAAAAGGAGAGGTAGAGCTGAGTGTCATCAGCATACTGATGACACTGCATGCCCTGAAACCCTCTCACGATCTCCTGTAATGGCTGCATATAGATGTTAAACAAGAATAGGGACAGAATTGCACCCTGCGGGACTCCACACGTAAGGTCCCTCGGGGAAGACGTACACTCCCCCAAGACCACCTGGTGAGTTCTCCAGGCCAGGAACGAAAAAAACCAGTCCAAGGCCATTCCGCCAATTCCGGCATGGTCCCGCAGGCGAGTCACCAACACCTCATGATCGACTGTGTCAAATGCAGCCGAAAGGTCTAGTAGGACCAGTAAGGTCTGATGACCCTGGTCCAACGCCAGACTGTCAGCCGCCGTGGCGTCCAGCTGTCCTTGCAGTGGTGGCTTCTGAGGAATAGGGGCCCCACAACCCAGGACAGAGCAAGGCAGCCCGGTTCCAGCACAACGCAAACAGCCGGGAGGGCGGAGAACGCAGCAGGACCATGCCCCCCGCTGCACCGCTCCGAGCAAGCGGGGGCACCAGCAGCAGACGCATCACAAGCAGCTGAGCGAGATGCGGCAGAGCCACGCCCCCCCTGCGTCGCTCCGAATGTCTTTGCATGCACGCAGGGGGTGGAGCTGGCCTCTTATCAGTTAGAGGGTCAGAGAGCTCTGTGCCGGTAATCAGAGCGAATGCTTGTGGAGAGACTGGCCCCCCATCTGAAAGCTAAGTTGTTTGACTCCTTATATCCTGCCTATTTGTGATTACCCTTGAGCCTTTTTCCTTCGTTCCCCCTCCTCCTTCCTTATATCCAGTGTGTTGTTTGTGTGGGATTCCTGTGTCAACGTGTGTGTGAACCCCTCCCCTATCCCTGGTTCAGCAAGGTTGGTGAAAGGGCCTTCGGGACAGTGCGCAAGCCCTCCCCCATCCTGGGTTATCATCCCTTTACCCCGCAGCGTGAGAGCCCTTGGCCCCTGTTGTCATCCCTACCTGGTCCCCCTCCCTGGGTTCCGTCACATCTTCCCCCAATTATATCTTTCCCTTACCCAGTGGTGTGGAAGAGTTCCTGTGTGGATCCTTTCCCAATTAGATGCTCTGAGCCCTATGATGATAGGGGCCTATGCTCTTGGTGCGAAAGCATACTGAGCCGCCCACATACTATCCTGACGGGCAACTGGGGGCCTCATGTGACATACAGAGCAGTGTGCGTGCGCAGGGTGTGTGAGTTTCCCCCCTCCTTATCCCCCCCCCACTGACACAGACGGAGATCGTCAACCAAGGCCGCCAATGCCGTCTCCGTACCATACCCCGGCCAAAACCCAGACTGGGAGGGATCAAGGAAACCGATGTGGTCCAGATGCTCCTGGAGCCGCCGTGCCACAGCCCGTTCAATAACCTTCCCTAAAAAGGGAAGGTTAGAGACCGGCCAATAACTGGCAGGAGCATCAGCGTCAAGAGATAGTTTCTTGAGCAGGGGTTTAACCACAGCCTCCTTTATGCAGTCAGGCACTCTGCCCTCCTGAAGGGAGGCACTAACCACCCCAGCCAGCAATGGCTGTAATGTCTCCTGGCTAGCTTTCATCAGCCAGGACGGGCATGGATCTTGCTCACAAGTAGTGGCATGAACATATCCCAACAAGGACTCCACATTAGCAGGTGCCACCATCTGAAACTGATCCCACAAAACAGGACAAGATCCATAGTTCCAAGATGATCCTCTGCAATAACTGCAGAACCGAAATCGTGGCGGATGCGATCTTATCTACAAAGTACTTGATAACTCGATAAACCGGTCACAGCGGTCACTGGATTGCTCCAGGTCCAGGTGGAGGCAGGAAGGACTGACCAAACCTTTCACCACCCGGAAAAGCTCTGCTGGACGTGACTTTGCAGATGTAATAAGGGCAGCAAAGAACTGCTTTTTTGCTGCCTGCACCGTCACAGCATAGGCCTTTAAGCTGCTCTTATGTTGCGATCGATCATACTGGTCGCGAGTCCGGTGCCACCGTCAGTCTAACCACCTGCTCTCCCGCTTCAAACACCGCAGGCCCTCAGTAAACCAAGGAGACCTGCGGGAGACTTGGGAGGGCAGCGGACGCCTGGGAGCGAGGGAACTCTGTCAATGGTCTTAGCCAACAAGGTGTTCCCGAAGGCTATGAGATCATCAACATAGGTGTCAAGGGTGTTATGGGTCTCTTATTACATGAATGACTCCCCCTGTTGGACAGTGGAGCAGACTACCAACGGAGGTGGTGGGCTTTCCTTCGCTGGAGGTTTTCAAACAGGTTGGACTGCCATCTGTCAGGCATGCTATAGCTATGGATTTCCTGCATTGAGCAGGGGGTTAGACTAGATGACCCATCTGAGGACCCATCCAACTCTATGATTCTATTCTATTCCCTCACCTCAGAAGGAGGTGCCTCAATCTTCATAAGTTCTGTTCCATTCCATTCCATGTTCTGTTCCCATTTCATGAGCTCTCTTTTTCCATTGGCACTGGACTACTAAGTTGTGACAATAAGTAATAGCAAGAATCACATGACTTGAATGCCCCTTCAACTGCACAACATGCACGTTGGGATGGATGGCACTACAAGGAAGGTGAAGAAACCCTTTGGGGCTCTAGGGCTGAGACAAGAGCAAGTGTTCTAGTTCTGAAGGGAAATACCAATCATTTGGGAGTGCTTGTGAGTGTCTGTAGGTACTTCATCAATTTCCGGTGATTCTGCACTTCTGCCATTTATTTTGGTCATTTTTGACACTTTCCAGGACTTTTACAACAGTTTTATGGCAGTTTTACAACACTTTTATGGCAATTTCCAGCTGACTGGCAAGTTTTTGTCTCTACAAACCCAGTAGATAAATCTATCTGGGGTTCAATAATTATTCCATATGTTTCCATATGTCTTATTCAGCTGAGTACAATGTATTTTGTAAAATATCTCATGTTCATTACATAACTTAAATGTATTACATATATAAGGAATGGGTGAAAGACTACCATCCTTAATTATGGAATTAATTGTAGTTATATCCTTTCTTTTTCAGATATCTGAAATTCCTGTATTATCTCTAAACTTCAATTGAGAGTTTCCCCATAAAGGTACAAAAGGAAGACCATGTTAAGTCAGAAGATGTTAAAGGTTTAATTTTATGCAATACAATCCATGAAGCGTTAAATACTATGCTTAATTTCAGAGGTCTAGGTAAACTCTTAAGAAATTGAAATAAATATAACGATACAAATTTAGAGGCTAAATTTTCTTCTGTGCTCAACCATCAAGATGAATATCAATTTATTTGTATGCTTAAAAACAGATGTGGGTACTTCAAGGGCAATAAACTGAATGTATACTTAATTCTGGGACAAACACGGATTATTTCTATTCTTCCTATTAGTGACATAGGAAGTGTTTCCTATCTTTCCATGTCCTTTTTAATGTTTGTTAAATTGTATCAAAATTTATTTGCACCATATTGTAATGATTAGAGCTTATCTGTATGTTTAAATAATGTATTACGTTCTTTAGCTGAGAATGGAAAAAATTGGATGAATCTGGTCTCTTTGACACATGTATATAAGAACATTTAGCTCAATTAATCTTAAGGCCTGATAACTGGCCAAATGACTCAAACAGAGCTAACAGATGAGGTAATGAATTACTTGGGTTTTTCAACAGAAATAGGATATCATTTTCATATAAACTGATTTTATAAATTTGATCAAGAATGTGAGTTGATTGCCTAATAGCTGCTGCCCGAGGTTCCAATGCAAAATTGAATACGAGTAGAGATAGAGGCCATCTCTGATGTGTTGCT
This sequence comes from Sphenodon punctatus, assembly GCA_003113815.1. Classification (NCBI taxonomy): domain Eukaryota; kingdom Metazoa; phylum Chordata; class Lepidosauria; order Sphenodontia; family Sphenodontidae; genus Sphenodon; species Sphenodon punctatus. The sequence continues at coordinate 4,208,620 of QEPC01009281.1, forward strand.
CTGAATGAAGGTGATAACATACCATTAGTGGATACTGCTGCAAGAGGAGATCTACATTAAATTGATAGCCAGGTTATTAATTTCTCCCGAGAACCAAATTTTTGAAAAATTAAGAGCAGACATTTAAAAAAATTTATTTAAAAAAATAAATATTTTACTAGTTTTATACCCAGCCCCCTCCTGCTTGAGAGCAGCTCGAGGAGGCTTACAGGCATCAGTAAAACACATAAAATATAAGAAGGAGTGTGATTGATTTTGCCTTCGTATCCTCAGTATATAAGGTACCTTCAAGTGGGCGAACAGGTCCTAAGTGATCATTACCCCATTCAGCTCGGTATGTATTTTTTTCCTATATCTGTCAAGCAGGCTGAGATTGAAAGTTCAAGGGGAAAAGAAGATTTGGATATAATAATACAACCATTAAGATGGTCCAAACATCTTGAAGGTTTAGTCCAGGCAATTCTAGAACAACCTGAGACGGTATGTCTTAGGGATGGGCGAACAGACCGTGGTTCGAGTTCGGTCGTTCGGTTCGGCTGCGTTTGGTTCGTGCGTTTGGTGATTCACCGGCTTCGGGTTTGGCCGTTCGGCTGAAAACATAATGTGAGAGCCGGAAATCGCGCCGGAAACTGGAAATTTGAGTGCACGTGGAGCTGTGTGGCGAGTGAGTGTGTGTTTGACTCAGTGGCTGATCAGTTTGTGTGTTTTGGCTGTGACTGTGTTGGGTTTGGCTGTGCTGTGTGTTTGGGTGGTTGGTGTGTGTTGTGGGTGACTGTTTTGGGTGAGAGTGACTGAGTGTTTGTTTAAAAACAATAATTAAAAAAAAATGAAGAAGGCTGTAGTGCTGATCCCCCGGCTGGGGACCAACTTGCCGCTCGAGGAGGAGCAGGAGGTGGTAGCAGTTGAGGCTGCTGCCCCTACTACTACACCTCCCATGGCACTGGTGACTTACTCCTTGGATGAGAAGGAAGCGGCGGGCTCTGGAGGTGCTTCCAGGTTTGTAAACTTTTTTTTAACTTTGAGGACAAGAAAGGCTCTATCCATTAGTTTAATAAATAATAAAAACTTTATTTGCCTCAACACAAAGTTATTGGCAATTTTGACCACCAGTACAAAACTATAAAACATACTTACAGACCAAATCACAATTTACAGAACAAAAGTAAAAATTTTACAATATAAACAAACATAGGTACAGACCGAAACTACCTTCAAGACTTATCCACAATCAAAGCTCCTGAGTGGGTTCCTCCCCCCGCAACTGATTCCGCCTTTCCCTCCAAACCACTTTACCAAATCTCACTACTGCCCGTGTTAAATCAGTGTCTTTATCATTCAAACACAAGTCTAATGGATCAGCATAAGGGAACCTCAGCTGAATTTGACCCAGAATCCCTAAAACCGTTACCCTCCTGCTTGCATATTTAGGACATACGAAAAGTATATGTTGTATCGTATCAGGTACTTGCATTTCACAGGATAAACAACCTCTCTCGGCCCATGCTATCCTTCTATATCGTCCCTCGAGTACTGCTGAGGGAAACATCCCAAAGCGGAGGCAAGTGAACGCACTCCTTGCTGTAAACTCTCCCCATAGCCCCAAATAGCTCTCTTCACCAAGTGGGAAGGCTGGAGTTTTATAAGCCGAATTGACCCTCTGCAAATGCAGCTGGCCAGCATCGATTTGTAGTTGTTGGTCCCTCAGTCTCTATTTAACCATGCTCATGGCCTGGCTAACACTCAGAGATAGCAACCCTGCCACTGAGAGCCCCAGCCTGCCCATAACCACCTCCATCCGCTCCATCCAAGGGCACAACAACCCCGCATCCCGTGCCCTCCCAGCAGGGAGTCCCCTCCCACTGGAAGGAGGTTTATTTTAAGCCAGAAGCGGACGAGGGATTGAACTGCTGGAAACCTCAATGGGAGGCAACCCGTCTCAAGTCTTAGGAAGACTTGTGGAGTTCCCTGTGGGACCCCCAAAATAGCCCTCAGAAAACCATTCTGAATTGGTTCTATTTGCTCTATGAAGTCCAGCCCCCACACTGGGAAGGCGTAGAGCATCTGATCTGTTACCTTTACCTGGAAGAGTCGGACAGCCGGCACAATCGACCGGCCTCCCTTACCAAAATAGAATCCATGCAGTGCATTCACTGCCTGTCCTGCCCAGATCTTGACCACCTGCCAGTGGACTCGCCATCTAAGCGAGCTCGAAAGAAACACCCCCAGGTACTGGAACTTATCCACCTGTAATATCTGATGTTCCCCTATCCTCCATTCATGTCTGATCCTATGTTTCCTTTGTCCGATAACTAGGACCTTGGTCTTCCCATAATTGATTTCCAACCCTTCCTGTCGACAATACTCTCCTAACCGCTGCATTGCCCGATGAAGTCCCGCTGCGGAATACGAAATCAGGGTTGTATTATTGGAATAGAGAATAGTCCCTATCCTAAGGGTTCCAATCCGGTGTGTGTGTGTGTCTACTTCTGATATATATTTAGGAAGATCATTCAGGAAAACATTAAACAGACTCGGGACCAGAAGGCATCCCTGTCTCACCCCCTTATCCACACTCACCTTTTGGGACAAGGCCCCTTGCCTGTTGCACTTCACCTGTAGCGTATTGTTCTCATGTAGGCGAATAATCAATGCCAGAAGCCTCGGTTCAATCTGCAGGTCCCTCAGCTTATCCCATAATTGCGCCCAACAAATCAAGTCGAACACCATTCTGAGATCTATGAAACATAGATAAGCTTTCCGACCCTGCCCAACTACTCTCTTCACTAAGTAAGCCAGGACCATAACATGGTCCACTGTAGAGTGACCCTTCTGAAATCCTGCCTGTTTGGGCACGATGATCTTCTCCTTTTCCAGCCAATCCTGGAATCTGAACAGCAGGAGCCTCTCATATAGTTTACCAACAACGCTTAAGAGGGTGATTGGACGGTAATTACCCGGGGTCCTAGGATCACCCTTCTTAAAAATGGGCAACACTATACCATTTATCAAACCCCGTCGCATTTATGTAGGTGAAAAACGGGGCCAAAATTCCTGCCCACCACTCAGGGGCCTCCTTTAAACATTCCACCATGACTAAATCCATCCCCGGTGCCTTCCCTCTCTTGCTCAAGGTGATCAGCTCCATTACCTCCTCCTCCTGTACAGGAGACCAATGTGGGAAGGAGTCAAACTCCACAACCACAGGGGCCCGATCAACTGATGGGGGGAATGAAAAGATATTTTGATAAAAACCCTCCCAAATCTCTGGCAACAGCTCCACTGGGGCCGACCCTTCACTTCCCCAATTCAATTGTCTAATACAGCCCCAGAACTGTGCAGAATCTCCACCTCTGGCTGCCGTTTCCAGCCGGGCCCACTGCTTCCTTTGGAAATGGGAACGTTTGAATGCCAACAGTTTCTGGTATCTTGCTCTAAAATCCAGGAAGGACAGTCTATTTGCTTCTGAGGGGCATCGTTTCAGCAATAGGGCTGACCATCTAAGAAGGGTTTGTGACTCTTGACAGTCTTTATTGAACCAAGTTGCGACCCCCCCTGCCAAAAAGGCAGGAGAGGGCACCTTTGGGCATAAAAGGGGCTTAAGGTGGGACATGACACCATCCAAACCCGCCAGCCCATCAACCCTCCTTAATTTAATCGCAGTACATAGCTGTTCCATTTCTGGATCTACTAACAGGGCCTGGAAGGACTGTACCACCTCTGGGGACCAGCAAATCCGTCGGTGGATGGACTGGGTTAGTTGTTGACCATCCCGTGCCCCTGACCTTCCCGCCGAGACAGACCCCCTCTGAACTTCCCAGGTGACCTGCAAAGGGAAGTGTGTCGAGTGTATGACTGGCAGGACCACCAGGTCCAGCACCCTCGGAAGTAGGGAGAGGGGCGTCAGAAAAAAATCGATCGTGCTCGACCCCAGGGGGGAGTGGAATGTGAAACAACCATCCCAATCCCCCCTCACTCTTCCATTCAATACCACCAACCCCTGTTCTTCCACAAGATTTTTCATAAATTTAGCGTTTGGGTTAGTTACTAGATCTTGAGCATTTCGACGGGGCACCTCCCAAGAGATTTGGGACCCCCCAAGCCCCTGCCAATCCCCCAATCTAGCGTTGAAGTCCCCGCCCATGATGAAAAGAGCTGCGGGGAACATCTGCTGTCCATTGTCTACCCTACAGGAAATTTCCTCCCAGATGTCCTCATCAGAGTAGCTGGAGGTTAAGGGGGAAATATATATGTTTCCTATTAGCAGCACTGTTGCTGAAGGGAGCTTACAGTAATAAAGAGCGAAATAGGATTTGTAGCTGTTTATTAAGGTTATAAATGCATTGAAAGAGTTAGGGCTGACTAACGCCAGTCCCCCACCGGAGCGACCATATACCCTAGATGGGGTAGCCCCCATTGAGATGATAAAAAACCCCGTCATTTTAATTTCCTCCAACATCCATGTCTCCTGAACTAAACAAATGTCCCAAGCACCCAACCTTCGAGAGAAACCCACTTCCTGGCATCGGCCTTCCATCCCGAGATGTTCCAGGATGCTATTTTTATGGAAGATGACTGTAATTGTCATGGGGGTTTCCCCGCCCCACTGGCACCCGTATTCAGAGCCCCCTTAATGAATTGCCCCAAATTTTCCTTGTGGCACCCCTCCAAGGAATTCTGGACAAATGGTACCCGAGGCACCAAGCTACCTGGGGATGATTCCAATAAGCTTGTCCCTATAATTTCTTCCAGCCTATCCCCAGCCTGCAGGCCACCCCCCTGCCGTGAATTCGAATGTAAAGTATTAGGGACCTCCTCCATCCCTTCTCCCAGCGGCAGAGTTCCCCTAGCTGGTTCGTTAGTCAGTAATACATTACCCAGTTTATCCAACCTTTTCCTCGAGGTGGGCAAGTCCACCTCCACGTCAGATAAATCTGGTGATCTTATCCTTGAGCACCCTGCCTCGGATACAAAATCCCATCTCCTGCAATAAATTGGGTGGGCGGGCCTTCCTGATAACACATCCCTCTCTCTAAGTTGGTTTAACTGGGAACACAATGATTCCAACTTAGATAACAGGTGTATTTCTGCAGGATTACCATCCTCACGCTCACCATGCACACTAGTAGAGGGGCATACCTGGGGGGCCAATATTGACCCCCGTGCTACCTGGCCAGGCCTGGGGCGATCCCCCGGATCAATCTCCATGCTTCCCGAGCTCCCTACCCTCTGAGGGGGCACCGGGGCCACAACCTCCACTCCTGAGATCTGATTACAAGGAGGAGAAGATGGGCCACACATAGAGGCGGCATGGTTAACTTGCCGGCTCCTAAGATCTAAATTGACTCTCCCCGGGTTCTCCTGATCCCCTACCGGCCTCTCCTGTTTACAGTGGGTCAGGACATCCCCCACCCTAGTTTGAAAGGCTCTGGATACGTACACCGATCTCTCCTCCAGGGAGTCTTTAGCTGCCCATATACCATCTATAACTTCTGGCGACACAAACTCAACATTTATCACTTGTTTGTCTCTAGATGGTAACAAGTGATTTACCAACTTGATATCATGCCTTGTAATGGGGAAGAACCTTTGCACTGGATGATTTAACAAAAGCCTGAGGTGTTCAGCCATTTCCAGGGGCGAACTCCAGGCTGGGGGACGCCTGCCCTCCCATGGCAGTACCGTAAAAACTAAATTTAATAGCAATAGCTTAAAAAGATGCACCTGTCCTGAGAGCAGTAGCAACCTGGGATCTAACAAGGTTTTGTCACAGTTGGCAGTTATTTGAGGAGATGCTACTGCTACTGCTGCTGATTGAATTCCCTGCCCCAAAATTCGGGGGGGAGGGGGGGTTCTCGGTGCCTATTGGCAGGTAAAGGAGCCCGTGATGGAATAGTCCTTGTCATCTCGTCTAGTCCAGAAGGCATATTTAGCTTTACCCCCTTACAGCCTGAGGTGGAAAAAAGCATCAAATCTAGTTTGTCATGAATTTGACGCACCTGCGTACACATAAAGCGCACACAATCCGCTGTCAATGCCACGTGGTTGGTAAGGAACTCTGTTAAAGATACGTATCTTTGAGGGTCTTCCAGTCTACCCAGGGATCAGTTATAATTCCGATGGTGACAGCCAACTGGTGTAGATTGTCTCGAAAAAGAGGGGAACTTATTCTGCGTTTCCCCTGATATTAATTGGCAGAAGGCTGCCTCGGAAGGTAGATCTAACAATGTCTCCGCTTGCATGGCCTCTTTCTGCCGGGGTGCTGTTATTGGAAAAAAATGATTGATACGCCGCTGCTTCGATAGCTTTTGGGCAGGGGGGGAACTTGCCAACAGCTCGGGGCGTGATCTTCTAATTGCAGACATGCTAATCGCTTAGCAGACTTACTTTCTTAAAAAGAAAAACAAGCTAGTCGCCCCGCCGTCGGCCCACGCCTCCCGGCGCCGCCTCCGGCAGCTGGGCGCTTTTAAATCCCCCGGTCCGGCTTAGCATCGTCTCTCACAGCTCCCTCTGATGATAGCTGGGGCTGAAACAACCGCTCCGTGTACACTCCACCTCTGGCAGCTGGGCGCTTTTAAATCCCCCGGTCCGGCTTAGCACCACCTCTCACAGCATCCTCTGATGATAGCTGGGGCTGAAACAACTGCTCCGTGAACACCTCTATCCATTAGAGTGAGCTCACTGGCATGAGGGTGAGTGCGTGGGTGGTGGGCATCAGTCAGGCACAAACAGTAGGCATAAGCGGGTGGCAGTGGATGTCTGCCACAGAGAGAGAGGGTACTGTAGTGTGTGGGGCTCTGGCACGAGCAGCACCCCCACCCACCCAAACATGTGCCAGGCTAGCAAGGGTCTCCACTCTCCATTTGCCATCCCATTACCTATGCACCCCCAAATAAGGGCAGGGTCTTTCCTCCAGCCAGGGTCACATCTCCTGTCACCATCCCTAGCACCCCAAGTAGGGGAGGATTTGCACATGCCAGTCAGGGCCTTCCTAGTTGCAATCCCAAGCACCCCAAGGAGGGAAGGATTTGCACGTGCCAGCCAGCCAGGGTCTCTCCATTGTCATCCCAAGCAGCACCCCAGGGAGCGCAGGATTTGCATGTGCCAGCCAGGGGCTTTCTAGTTGTAATATCTAGCATCTCCTAGCACCCCTAGGAGGGCAGGATTTGCACATGCTTTACTGCTTCCTATTTGCCATCCCTAGCACCCCAAGGAGGGAGGAATAGAGGCATCGTCTTAAATGCATGATATTACTTTGGTGTTCTTAATGTGTTCCCATTTCAGAGAGGAATCAGATGCTGTCCCCCCCATTACTGCCAGGACCACATGAAGGAGGAGGACCACCCCTAGGCATAGGTAGAAGTCGCTGCCACAGCCAACCACACTCCCAGACATCCGGTGCCAGACGTCGGATGTCTGGATGTTCTACCACAAGGGCGACGGAGCTGCCATGTGCAAGGTATGGCACAGGGACTGGAACAACAGGGAATGAATTGCCCGATGACCTGTTAGGAACGGAAGTCCCCTGCAGAGAGAGATTGGATGGCCACCCCAGTCCACCTACTTGTGGAGACAGAATGCAGGCAGGGCTTGACAGACCATTGGTCTGACACAGTATAGCACTTCTTATGTTCCTATCATTTTCACCTACTTTTAGATATACCAAAAAATAGTCCAGTGCCAGAGGGAGGGGACCACGTCGGGGCTAATAAACCACATTGAGCGAAGGCATGGACTCAGAGTGAGGCGGCTGGGTGAGGAGGAGTCTGGAGTGGAGCCCGTGGAGCCTCAGCGCCAGAAGAAGGGGTTGAAGGCAACCCAAAAATGGAGGCATATAAGCCCTTTCCCCCCCCAGCCCTGATGTGGAGACCCCCATGCCCCCCGGAGGATGCACAGGTCAAGGCCCTTCAGGCCAAGTTGCGGCGGGCCACCATTGGCCATTTTGAGGTGGTCCAGTGCTGCTCTGCCGACCTGGAGAAGTGCCTGGTGGATCAGCTTCAGGTGGTCCAGGCGGAGTGGTAGAAGGTGGAGGCATATGGCCAGTATGTCTCCGCTGAGCTGCGCCACATGTAACTGTACCACCGGGCGGTCTCCAGGTGGCATAGTGAGCTGAAAGAGGTGGTGGAGTATGCTGTGGTCAATGGCGTGGTGGACCCCTCTGAGGTGGCCGGCACTCAGAACTGTGAAGCGCCCTAAGGCCTGTTGCCTTTCCCCCCAATTACCCGGGGACAGGCACAGTGGCAGCAGAGACTCTTAGTTTAATTTATAAGTTTCCTTTACGTGTTTGCTTTTGTTTTATTAAATGTTGTTGTTGTTGTTTTGTTTTCTTTTATTGTAAATAGTTTTAAGTAAAGTTTTTATATTTATTGTTACGAGCTTTGTTTAACTTGTCCAATCTTTTATCCCTATGTGCTGAAGTTCTGGCTGGCAGGTGGCAGAATCTCATACAGCTTGTTGATCCCTTCCAGCAGCACCTGCCACCTCATGTAGCGTAGTTATTAACCCAAAGATGTGCTGTGCCAGTAGCAGGGTCTCAACTAGCAGAAAGCCCCCCAGGAGGTGCAGGGCTTGTGTTTGTGTGGGTAGGTGTGACAGAGAGAAAGAGAGAGAGAGGCTCCTTGGCAGCGGGCAGCAGGCGGCGGGAGTTGGTGATCAGAGGGTCTTTTAGTTTCAGCAGCCAGATTCAGCGGGCATCCGCGGGTGGGTGCAGACAGAGGAGTAGGCTTTTGGGGAGGGGGGCCAGACTGGCGTGCAGGCAGCAGACTTCTGGATACAATGGAATAGAATGCAGTCCCCAGTGATTGGAATGATGGTCCCATAATCTCGTTGATGGTCCCTGGGACGGGCGGGCATGACTGAATCAGGGATAGTGGAATGACAGCCTAAACTTTAAGCCTATGAGGCACACTTCATTTGATCAGGCAATAGGTGGTAGCAGGGCAGCAGGTACAGGGACGCACACAGGCAGGCACTGGCAGGCAGGCAGGCACATCTAATACATTGTGGGTTATATTCCATCTCATTATGGTAGGTTTGCTGTGTGCTGGATGTGGGCAATGGGCATTAATGGGCACATGAGCACAGATGGGAGTTCTTCCTGGTTCTGGCAGGTGGCAGCCAGGATATACCTACCTTTCCCCCTCTAACCCCCATCTCCCTAGTTCTAGCTGGGAACCTCTCTCTCTCTCTCTGGCCATATAGTGCCAGTGACAGCATGGGTGGGATCGTGTCTGTCTTTCCTTCAAGCAGTGGGTGGACTTTCTCTCTCTCTCTCTCTCTCTCTCTCTCTCTCTCGGTAGCAACCTGGGCGGGCAGACAGGCACCTTGGCATGAGAGACAGGAAGGCGGGCTGAGGCATGCTTTGAGCTTTGCGGCAACCTGGGGTACAGAACACTTGGCACAGACAGCATATAGGTCTGGCAGCAGCAGCTGTTTCTT
>QEPC01009281.1:4227263-4240848 GCA_003113815.1 Sphenodon punctatus
GGAGCCAGAGCACTGAAATGAGGGCCAGTACCCCCACCAGTGGCAGTCTCCCCCCTGCCATCCCCCCATAACCTCCTGCTCACCCCTGCCAGGCTGCTGAGGATCTGAGTCTGGGGACTCAGCTCCGATAGGCCCCAAATCTGGTACACTCTGCCCACCCCAAGCCACGCCCCCAAGCCACGCCCCCTTAGCCCATTTCCGGCGCGCCGGCGGCTTTGCCGCCGGCACAGGGCCACTAACACTATATTTTCCCAGGCCACTTTGATTTCCCAATCCGTCCCTGATGGTATATATTATATGCCATGACGCTGTACTTGTTGCTTTGTAATGTTTATTGTGTATGCTTTGTTGTTTGGCTTCTGGTGTGAGCCGGTGCCTAATAAACTACTGTTAACTTAAGCTGTGCTTGTCCTTGCCTGTGCAGCAGTGACCGGTCTTACTAGCCAGTCTGCTGGTGCTTGCTTGCAATGTTTCTTGGCTGGACTGCTTGCCTGTTACTCCTTCCTCCCCCACCCTCACTGAGCCCTGCTGTGGGCAGGTGTGAGTGGCAGGCTCAGCTTCATTTGCCCACAGTTGGCCATGTCTGCATGTCGATGCAGTGGGTGTGGTTCTGGGAGTGGTTTACCACTGACTGGAGCCATCGTCACATTTGTTTCACCACTCTGGACTGTGGTGGTCTCCCTGCCCCCTGACGGGGCTTTGCCCCCATCCCATTCTGGGTCCTGGCCAACTGTGGAGTGGGGTAGTAACCTTTCCCTGGATCGGGGCTAAGTATGGTAGCTCCTTCCTGCAGTCACGTTTGAAAACACCCACTGTCACCTCCCCAATATGTGCAGAAAATGGTTTAGAATGACTGAACATATAAAAGTGAGAGGAAGGAAGGTAGCTATCATCTAATATTCACCAGACAGTGCTGTTTCAGTGCTTATTGTATCTACTGTGTACAGAAAAACGAAGACCTGTAATGTCTGTAGCTGGCCACCAGAGTGCACCAAATCTCTTTTTTTAATATTTGGAATTTGTTTCAAGGAGGTAGCTAAAAGGTTTTTTCAAAGAGATTTTAATATCTGCTTATAATGAGTCTTTTTAATCTAGCAAGGGGATAAAGAAGGAAATCCGTTAGCCACTCATGAGAAAATGACCTGCCGTGCCACCATGATTTTTATCCTTTCTGCTTAGAGAGAATCTTCTTTCAGATAGTGGGGCAGATATATACTCAACTTTGCTATCCAGAGTGTTTTGTGGTAGACTATAAGCCCACATTGATTTTTATTTTGTTATTTATTGAAGTTTTTATTGTTCTTCTTGTTAGCCTCCCCTGAGCTGCCAGAGGCAGGAGGGGGCAGGATAAAAATAGCTGTATAAATAAAGAAATAAGAAAAAAACACTCGTGTGTATATGGGGAAGGGAGAGGGACAGCATGAGCTTCTTTGTATTTTTGCATCTGATTAAAAGCAGTGCTGAAAAAATCCACTCACCTTCTGACTCTGTGGTGGATGATATATACTCTTTGACCTGGTGGGTGGATTTTTACAGTGCTTGGTAACCTTTCCCAGTACAAGTCCCATCCTGTTGAGTAGTTGTTTTATGCCTGGCAGTGAATTATTTGTGTATGTTTTATAGCTCTGATTAAAAGTCATCAAGAGCAGAGGTCAGGTAGTTAATTGAATGTTCCATATAGACATTCTAGTGCACACATATGGGAGCTCTGGTGGTGACTGCTAGAACCTCGGACATTCTAGCCGCTGCCACCTCCCCCAAAAGTGAGACATAGCCTGATTGACATTAGACCGTGGGACTTTTTCACAAATGCAGGGCAGTCCCATCTGAGGCAGGACTGTTGGGAGCTATATTGTGACTGGTTGTTTTGCAGCCTCAGAAGACAACGGGTGATTTCAGACGTGACGGGATCATGCTGAACCACAGTGAACCACGGTGAACCCCGCGGCGGGGCCAAGGCGCCCTGAACGTCTGTTCGCGGCCGCCAGATGTTCACCACGGTGAACACCTACGCGGGGCCAATTCCAACCATGCTTCCCGGGCTAGCTGAACCAATTCCTGTGGAAGCAAGGTGAAAGATATCCCCACTCGTGATCAACGAAAAGTCACGTCTGGCCGCTCGCCACGGCCCGGGATCACCGGCGGGATCCTGGGCCATGGTGCATTCAGCCGGACGCGGCGGCCTCATTGGCCCCGCCTCCTGCCCGTCTCCCTGGAGGGTGGGCGGCTGGAGTGTGGAGGGGGCGGGGCCGTGCAGCCGCATGTTGCACCGCGTGGCCCCGCCCCCTCCCAGATTCCCCGCCGGGATCCCCCCGGCACGTCTGTTGCAGCGTGCTGGGGTGACCCCGGCGGGGGGATGAACAGGGTGATTTCGGTACAGGGCCAATGGGCCCCGTTACATCTGAAATCACCCAATATCTAATTTTCCATGGCATTAAGGCATGGTCCCTTTCTATTTAGAACAATTTCTAGAGCCATATATATAACTATTACTCACAATGGTATTTTGCTGCTGTGGGTTTTTACATTTTTAAAAACATTTAAAAGTTAGCACTTATGGCATGACCCTGTTTTCAATTAAACTATTTGCAATGTACATAAGAACATAAGTAGTGACATACTGGGTCAAACCAATGGTTCATTGAGCCCAGCTTCCTGTCTCAGACAGTGGCCAATCTCTGTCACTTGGGAGAAGTATTTAACAGGTCCCAATGGGTGATCCATTCTCTGTTGTTCATTCCCAGCTCCCGACAGTAAGAAGTCTCATCCCCTAAACCTACATGAGTAATAGTTGCTAATGGACCTACTCTCCAAGAAGTTATCCAATTCTTTTTTAAACTTAGCTATATTACAGGCCTTGACCCACATCCTCTGGGAACAAATTCTACAAGTTAATTGTGTGTTGAGTGAAAAAAAATACTTTCTCTTATTTGTTTAAATCTGCTTCTTGTAAGTTTCACGTAGTGTACCCTAGTTCTAATACTATTTGAAAGGGTAAATAACCATTCCCTATTTACTCATTCCATCCCACACATGATTTTATAAACTTCTATCATATCCCTGCTCAGACTTCTCTTCTCCAAGCTGAAGAGCCTAACCTATCTAGCCTCACTACCCTTCATCATCTTTGTTGTCCTTCTTTGTACCTTTTCTTTTCTACTTTATCTTTTTTGAGATGGGGGTAATTTCAAACATTACAAAAACACCTTTCACCAGAGGGGATCACGGTGGATCCCCTGTGGTGGCGGCATTCCCGTGAATGTCTGTTTGACCCCTGTCAGATGTTCAACACAGTGAATCTCTGGTGGGGGTCAAATTAACCATGGTTCTTGACCTCCAGCCGGCTGGAGGTCAAGAACCGTGGTTAGATTGGCCATGATACAAGATGGGCCAAAAGTAATGTGTGTTACCTTTGGCCCATTCCGGATTCTGGCCCCGCTCACAATACGGGTTGGGCGCAGCGACCGCATTGGCTGCTGCGCCCTCCCGTCTCCCCAAGGGCGGGTGGCTGAGGGAGTGTGTGGGGTGGGGCCATGCGGCCACACGTTGTGCCGTGCAGCCCCTCCCTGATTGCCCACAGCGATGGAGCCAGCACGTCTGAAGGATGGCCGGCTTAATTACGGACCGGGATCTGAGAGAGATCCCGGTCCGGGGCTCAGCGTGGTGGGCCTCCCAAACCGTCATGTCTGAAAATACCTGGGGTGACCTGAAATGCACACAATACTCAAGGTGCAGTAACATCATAGATTTGTATAGAGGCATTATGATATCTTCAGTTTTATTCTCTATCCCTTTCCAAATAATTCCTAACATCCTGTTTGCTTGATAGTTATACAGGGGTAAGAGAAGAAAACAAAGATTTCAATCAAGTGTAGACCTGAAACAAATAATTTTATTTGTGAATATTATTTGCATTTTTGAATAGTTATACAAATAAATATTAACTACAGAAACAATATTTGCATATCCATGTATTTGGATATTTTGTATCAGTTATTTTGGTCATTTTAATATTTGGGTCACTTTGGTGCACTCCAGCGCTAAACAATGCCAAAACAAAGGGTAATTTCAGATGTGACAGGCTGCCAGGCCCACCACGCTGAATCGTGCTCTGGGATCCGTTTCAGATCCCGGTCAGGAATCAGTCTGGCCATACTTTAGACATGCCGGCCTGATTCCACCTGGGGATCAGGAAGGGGGCGGGGCGATGTGCGGCCGCACAGCCCCCCCTGCACTCCCCAGGCTGGCCGCCCTCTGGGAGAAGCGCGGGCGCGATGGCCAATCCGGCCACTGTGCATGATCCGGCCGGGCTGCAGGTAACAGACATTACCTGCGGCCCCTCCCGGACCGTGGCCAATCTGACCACACATGGGGCCCGATCCCACCATGTTTTTGGACCTCTGGGCGGCCAGAGGTCTGAAAGTGTGGTCAATGAGATTCCCAGCAGGTATTCACTGGGGTGAACATCTGGTGAAAATCCCTTTAGATGTTACGGTACGAATGGCCACCACAGGGGATTCACTGTGGGTGATCGTGGTATCGTAACGTCTGAAATTACCCAAAGTAACCAAAAATCCTGGAGTGACTGAAATAAGTAAGTGAAACAAAATCCCCCCAATGGATATTTATTTCCACAAATGAGGTGGAATCCAAATAATGATTCAAATAAGCTTCTTTAGATCCAAATCAAAGCAAGTGAATTCATCACAAAGGGTCTTTGCCACACACATTCATTTCAGTTCTATGCAGTGATGGTTTTATTAAATATGGCCAGAAGATGGTGCTCTTGTAAGGGCTAGGGGAAAAGAATCCACAGTCAGAACACCAAGGTTAGCAAAATGCTAAGCAGCAGTAACTTTGTGCCTGCTTGCCATGACCTCTGTCGTGCAAACACAAACCTGAGCAACCTTACTCACATGAGTAGTCTCATTGGGACAGCTCTTTTACTTATGGTGACTCATGTGCAGAAGTGTTTTGCAGTATCCAATTTCCCTGTGAGTATTTTTTTACTCTGCAGAATTTATTTTAAATGTGTCTGGGTGGATATTACTTCCATAAAGACTTTCTTGGGGAATATGAAATCGAAATAAAAATAACATCAGTTGTATGCCTAATTTGTTAGCCTAAGCTATCTTTATGTTAAGGGTCCTGTTCAACTTACTGTTTTATACTACACTTGTCTAATACATCACATTAAAAAGTGATTTCATTTTTCTTAATGACATGCTCTTTCTCTAGTTGAAGGACTTACTCTATGACAGAGTATCCCAATACATTCAGAGACCATTTCAAAATAAATGCTGAAATGATTGGAACGGCTTGACGAATAACAGAACTGTTTTTTTATTAAAATATTAAAAAATCAACTTTACGATGAGGGATATGGTTTTCATCAATTTCATTTGGTAGGAAGAATAAAGATGTATGCCTCTTCACGTAACACATAAAAAACCTGTGATAGGAAATAAAATAATTTTTCCACCGAAAAAACTCTGCTTTTATAATAATAGCGACAATTCACACATGTGGTTTCTTCCATTTTCAATATAGCCTCCTATTCTTCTATCAAGGGTGAAAGAAAAGCATTTGAGAATAATGCCAATAGGCTGCCCCTGGAAACAATAGTTCTTTTCCAACTCCCCTTTATCTGTTCTAACTACAGAGGCTCCTTTTATAACAATCTCTCCCTCTCACACTCTTTCTCCCCATCAGAAAATCTCCAGGAAAAGAAAAAGAAAAAAACAGAGACAATTAGAAAAATCCAAACCAAAGATCAACATTACCTCAGATAAAGACATCAGCAGAGATGTCCTTTATTTAATTTTAACACAGTTCTTTAAAATGCTAACATTTAAGGAAAGAGTCCCTGTTTTGCCTGTAGTGTGAACCTTTACTACTGAGAAAAAAAGGCCATTTTGGGGGTTCTAATTACAAGCCCTTCTGCATAAGGAAAATGGCATTCAATAGAGCCAAAAGCAGAAAAGGTCTGTGATATTATTTAACAGCGATTTAAGGAACTATCCTCCTAATGTCTTTGATGTCCTAAACAGCAAAAATAGCCTGTTTGCAAAAGATCCTGATTCATCTTTCTTGGGTTCCATAATAACAGATGGATTGTGAAACTATTTACTGTTCCTGCCCACAAATTTCCTGTTAGTAAACTCCTATATTATTTATGAAACAGAAAAATTACAAAGAAGTATTTTAACTGATTACTGCTTGCTGATGAACCGCTGCCAGAGAAAGTTTTATATCTATACTTTCTCCAAACCCATTCTTGTCATTTTGCATTATTTGTGTCACAGTGGCCAGAGACCCTAGGCAGAGAGGGGTGTCATTAAGCTAGGCCATACACAAAGACACAGGGACATCTCTGCACTGAAAAGCTTACAGTATGAATTAAGACCAATGCAACAAGTGTTTGAAACAAGTGGAGGTAAGAAAGATGAAGATAACCCAGACAAGAACATGTGGCTTCAGCAGCAGACTGCAAATTTTTGAAATCTCTTGCTAGGGTGAAAAAATATATCATTCTCTCAATACCTGCTTGTCTAGAAGATACACCTGCACTCTTACACAGGTTGATAGAAAGGCTCTTTTCCACTTGCAATATTTCTGACATAATGAAGTAACAATTACATATCTATAGATGCTGATTCTGGTGTGACCAATGCTCACTGTACAATATATATATCCATTACCTATATTTACATGCGGACCTTCTCTAAAGTACATTGTTTGGTGCTATAGGTTAGCTTGAGGTACTTTTGAACTGGTATAGGTGAGAAGAGAATGTGGCCCTTTAAAGGTATTTTTTTTAAAAAAACCCCATATCTGTTAATTTTAAAAAAGTCTGTAATAGCATAGAAATTTGAATCTTGTCTAATAAAGATAGTTTTATTGGTCCTGAAACTAGCACTTGAACTAATGTTGTTATGCTGCTTTTTAAATTGTTACTATTATATTTCACAGAGTTTTTATTCTATTTTTTATAGCATATTTATATATCTATCATTGGGTTGCCTTACCTGATGTTTATGGTTGTAGACATCCATAATAAACAACATCGAACTCAGAAACCAAATGAAACTTTTCTCTTGATTCTAAAAACAGATAAGCCTTTCTTAGCATTTTTCTTTAATCCATAACTAAAATTAAGCTGGATCCAGCCAGGAAAAGGTATGTTTTCCAACATTAACACTAGTCCACAGATTAGTCATTGACTAAAGTTGAACAAAAAACCTGCTATGTACTGTAGGCAGCTGTGTGATTATGATTAAATCATCATCACCTTTACAGGAACCATATTTCTGACAAAGTGATATCAGACAAAATAGCAAATTTGTTGATTTGTGGACAAAGATCTTCTTATTCTTTTGCTGTATGACAGCATGAGGTATGTAATCAGCAATTTCTAATAATAATAGTAAATATGTTTACTTCCCAAAAAAATTATCTCTATGCCTTCCCAAACATTGTCACTGTGAGCTCCTATTGAGAACCTGAGAATCTAATATTATTAAGGGCAGATGAGCAATAACAGGATCCCCTGATGCCTAACTCTACCAACAAGGAGCTTGTGACAGCTGTTTCTGCATTTTATGCAAATAGAAAATTCATGGATCAGTTTTCCTTTCCTCAATGGAATAAATGTAGCTGCAAAAAAAAAAAAAGCCGAATTCCAGCACCACACACACGGCAAAAATAAGCAAACTACTGACCAACTGAGTAGGCATGTGTAAGCGAGATGTATATGTGAATTAAAAAGCACCATGCTAATAATTTTTACCTCACTTGTTTGTGCATCAACCATTATAGGTACAATTTCACCGATGTGTTCTTTCAGTTGAATTATAAAATCACAATTCATTTGTGTGTGTGAGAGAAAAAATCCTTCCTTCATGTTATATGCCGCCCTGGGACATGAACCTATGCTGTATTTGTATAAATCATTGTATACAGTCTTGCAAACAAAATATATGAAGATGTAATTAAGATTGAGTTTTGCATTGAAACTTGGATTCAGTTTCCTTCACATGCTAAACAGAGAATGCAGTCCTATCATGTGTTACATTTGTTGTAATAAAGGGAAAGTATAGTTTATTTGAAAATCTCTTCTATATAGAGGGGGAAATCATTTGAGGAATTTTGTGATGTTTTTGAGAAAATACTAATTTGTATGTTACTGTACAGCCTGCTAAAGGGTATTTGTATTATATAATTTTTATGTAATTGGAGAAAAGTTGTGCAATACTGTCTGGTGTATATTCTCCCCATCAGTAAGCACCAGAAGGATTTTAAAAGAAGCTCTAATTCTTTTTTTTTTTTTTTTAAATGTATAAAAAAATGGGTGTATAGTACTAATACAAATTAGATTATTATAATTTGTCAAGCAATGTAAATATTGCTATTTTTTAAAAAGTGACATTTTCATATCTCTTTTTGTAATTTCATATGCATTTTTATGCTAAGGTTTATTAGGACATCTCCATAAGTGAATCTGTATCATTAAAATTATTAGTCAATATAATGGTTTACAAATTGTTCAAAATGATACCATTCTGTTTTACACCTTTGTACTTTCTAACAATTTTAGATTGCTTATTTAATTCAATGTGAGGAACCGGGATATTTTGAGACTTTTTCAAAGGGGATTTTTTCTCATAATTATCTGTATCTGCTAATCCATAAAAATTCAAATGAATACAAAATGCATGTCCTCAGCATTTTTTGTTAACATAGTGAGACAAAAAGCCTGTATACTTTTCAGTTTAGTTTAGGAAAATGATCAACTCATTTGATGCATAGGAGGTTACTTTTTTCTCAATTATTATGAAGATTGTGAGAGACACATTTCTTTTTACATTTTTCTCCTGAAATCTTTTTGTGTAAATATGAATTTGCAATACAGAACAACAACAAAAAAGGCATACATGTAAGCAAGTCGTCTGCAATATGAATCTATATTTCTTGGGCAGCAAGTAATTAACTGTACTCTTCTGCACAGGAGTGGAACTTCATCATTTATACATGTTTCTTTGTAAAAGAAAGCATGCACCTAAAAACAGGTGAGGCAAGGTGTGACTGCGACTAAAAGCTTCTGCTTAAAATTCCAAATACCATTCCCAAATCAAGTATTAATAGCACATAAACTTAATTTTAGTTTCTCATAAGTGCAGCTGCATTTTCTATTTAATTATAGGGTTCCCACAGTAGTAATTTTTCCCTGACCTCCTCAATCTCAAAAGTCAGAAAATTGCTTCTTTTTTTAAAACTGACAATAGCACGGTATGTTTCCAAAGGAAAAAGACAAATTACAGAAAACCATTACTTTAAACATATTTAAAAAGCCAGGATGAAATCCTAATTGGAAAGTTTGCAAAAATGTGAAAGAAGTTAGAAGTGTGGACTTTTTCTTTTCTTTTTAATTCTTGTCCTTTTGTTGTTTGCCAGGTAAGTTAGTTAGTACTCTTAGTCTTTTATTTCTATGCCTATATTTTTTGAGGGGAGGAGGGGCTTTGCTCAAAAAATGTTTTGAAAATTAAGAATGACAATTTTAACATAAAATAATCTTAATATAACCTGTTTGTTCTTAACAAGCTAAATGAACTATTCAGTTAGGTCTCATTTGATTCAAGAGGAATCTTTTATATTGATGTAAGTGGGCTTTGGATCAGGCCCTTGGATTTTTACGCCTCCAGTCAGAATACTATATGAAAAGGAAAGTTTTATATATATATATACTACTTGTACATAGCATGTATTATACAATTGCAATTATTGCATATAAATTACAATATTCTTCCATTTCAACTACAGATAATGGGCCGGGCCCACATGACACTCAGTTTAAGAATCCACTAAGAAATTTGCATTTTTTGAAATGTTCCTTTACTGCACTGAATTTTGATATGAATGTGAGAGTGTCTCTTGGCAATGTACTACAGCTGGATGACAAAACTTGTTGTTTCTCTCATAAGAAGTAGAGACTATTTCCTTTAGCAAAATTACCCTTGTTTTTTGGAAGGACTCTACTAGACAGCTCACTTTAAAAAAACAAAAAACCACACACTTGGGTGCTCTCTGTAGATTAACCATAAAGCAATGTAAAGAAACCAGGCTTACTGTTTTCTTAATTGGGGACCACCATTTAAACTGCTGGTGGCTGAACATTGGGGCTACTGGTTTTTGAGAACCACTGACTTAGGGTGATTTCAGACATTACAAGATCACAGTGAACCACGGTGAATACCCACCTGTAGTCACTGTGCCTCGAACGTCTGTTTGGCGGCCACCAGATGTTCGCCATGGTCAATACCCGCACAGGGTCATTTTCAACCACGCTTCCCGGGCTAGCCATGGGAATTTCCTGGGAAGCGTGGTGAAAGTGATCCCTGGTGGGGACAAAAAAAAATCACGTCTGGTCGGGCGCCATGGCCCGGGATCGCCGGCGGGATCCCGGGCCATGGCAAATTCGGCCAGACACTGCAGCCGCATTGGCCCTGCTGCCCACCCGTCTCCCCAGAGGGTGGGCGGCGGGGAGCGTGGAGAGGGCGGGGCCGTGCGGCCGCACGTTACGCCACGTGGCCCCGCCCCCTCCCAGATTCCCCGTTGGGATCCCCTGACACGTCTGATACAGCGTGACAGGGTCATCCCAGCGGGGGATGATTTGGTTGTTTTTGGTACGGGGCCAAGTGGCCCTGTAACGTCTGAAAACACCCTTAGACATAGGGTATTTTTAAATGTGACTGTGGTAGGTGCCACCATGCTTTGATCCTGCCCAGGGTGAGGGCTCTCACCCCGGGCAGGGTCTGGGCCCACCACTGAGCAGATGTGTTGGTGGCCAGGGCTGGAGAGGGGGCGAGGGTGATGTGTGGGCCATGTCTGCATGGCCCCGCACTGCTGAGCATGGACCTGCCTCCTCACTGACAGGTGGGTGTGGCAGCTTATGAGGCCACTCCACCCACCCAGAAAAGCTCCAGTCACTGGTCGGAGTTAGGTAGAGTGGGCCATCATAGGTGATGGCCTGCTCTACCCCAGTCCATGAATGGCTCCCTCAGATCTTGGCAGGGCTTACTCCAGGTTGTGTATTGGCAGGGAGCCCAGCGCACAACCTGGAGTTAATCCTACCACAGTCTGGGGAAAACTCTGCTTCCATCCACGGTAACATCTGGTGGGTGGGAGCACATGTGACACCACCATGGGAGGCCATGCCAGAGTAAAGTGTGGCCACCTGTGGTAGTGTCTTGTGTGAAAAAAACCCATATATATCTATCTATGAAGTGTCTTAACATGTGGCATTATTTGTCTTCTGTATCATGAGAGGAGGTGTGAGTGCACAGTATCTCTGAAAAGCAGGCCACTCCTTTAGGTAACATATGTGGACTTCTTAACTTGCTTTCTGCTTTGAAGAAATTGGCAGCATAGACCCCTCTTTTCTCATTTGGTGGGATTAAAGCTGCTTGCATGTTGCAGGAGGTGCACAGTCACTCAACAATATGCTCCCTTTTGTGATGTCATGCCCATGCAAGCATTCAAAAGCAATATTTTGTTCTGCTGAGTCCTCAGGTTTACTCAGTGGCTTCTACTGAACTGCTATAGACCAGGAATGGTGCTGTGAGTAGCAGGACCCTCTGCTCATCAGGAAAATGCAGGCATCTGTAGATGTCTTCTAAATTCCTGGAACTGGAAGTAGATTGCACAACTTTCACTTGGTCAGTGTGACAAAGCAGAACTCTGGCCCTTTAAGGGAACCTGTTTTGCCGCTGAGGCCCTGCCCACTGGGGGTATAAAGGACCGCAATCTCCAAGAGCCAGTTAGTCTGTGGCGGGTGCTGAACTGAGTAGACCTGGGCTCAGGAAGCTCTCCACTCTATTATGCTGGCTGAGCTGCTGAAAACATGACCAGAGGAGTGGCAAGGAATGGCTGATGAAGGCAAGTCAGAGGCAGAGAAGCCCAAGCTGCAGGACCAGGAGCCCAGGTTCCAGGATCTGGGTTGATTGGAGATACCCCAGGAGAAACCCATTAAGTGCAGCTGTTTGACAAATGGTGCAAAAGGCTTTAAACTGGCTGGACATTTGATATAATTGTCATGGGGGAGGGGTATTCTGGAACTGACGTTTACAAGACAGGTGGAAATAAAAGCCTTGCAGTGAGCAAAGATTCTTCTGTGTCTTGATCCATGAATTGGAGAAGACCCAGCTCCTGCAAGTACTCACCCACCAGGGCAGGTAGCATGGTCACAGTCAGATTTAGGAGTGTAGGATCATACCACTGCTCCCTGACTTCCAATTCTCCACCTTCTAAGGGAAAACATTAGCAAGAATTCG
Source organism: Sphenodon punctatus (assembly GCA_003113815.1). Lineage (NCBI taxonomy): Eukaryota > Metazoa > Chordata > Lepidosauria > Sphenodontia > Sphenodontidae > Sphenodon > Sphenodon punctatus. The sequence goes on from QEPC01009281.1 coordinate 4,239,593, forward strand.
TGAGATGAATCTTGATGAATTTCCTAATCCTCTGCCCCATGCCTAAATATTGCCAATAAACTTGATGCTGGGTCAGAAAGCTTTGTGTTAGGATCCCAGATTTGTGAGACTGCAAACTGTTGTTGGGGATTACAGGCTACCAGCAGCACCTCTTGTCAGATATATTTCTGCTCAGGTTCCCAGACCCCCCAAATTTTGAAATTCTGTTCCTTGTATGCTTTGGGACAAAGTGCCAGACAGAGACTTTTTTTATATGTAACTCTCCTCATCTGCCCACAACAGAGGTGGCAGGGAAGAATGTGTGAGAGGCGTATTCATTTATTATTATATATAAATTATACAATAATTTATTTAAATTTATAGTCTGCCCTATCCCAATGGCTCAGGGAAAGTAATAACACAAACTAGATATTTAATAAAAATATAAAAATTAAAAGGAATAAAAATAAATATATAACATAAATCCCATAGAAGTTAATTTAATTTTTTCCCCTGACAGTGAAACAAATTGCCTAGGGCGGGGGTGGGCTCTCCTTCACTGAAAGTTTTCAAACGGAGGCTGAACGGCCAGCTGTCAGAGATGCTATAGCTGCGGATTTCCTGCACTAAGCAGGGAGTTGCACTAGATGAACTTTGGGGTCACTTCCAACCCTATGATTATACAAAAAGACTAGTTTTTTATACCAAAAAATACAGAGAATTTGTACTAGGACTGAGATCTTGTAGAGACCTCAGTCCTAGTTCTCTGATTCTTGGTATTTTTCACAAGAAGCTAAAATGCTTCTTGTTTGAGTGCTCGTATTAACAGTATCTTGGGAAAGCATAAAAAAGACCTTTGTCCCATGTCAGAATGAATACATTTACTAAAGACTGAGTGTTTATGCCCATTTGTCTACAATACGTTGGACATTTCCTGTTTATTCTCATTGCAAACAGAACTGTTTTTGAATAACCCAATTTCTGGAAAATATAGTCAATTATCTCTTGATTTAACTCCTACTTGTGTGGGGAATTTAGTCTTCTGCTTAAATGATCTGCCACAAAATATTGTCTTTCCCAGGTAAATGTGTTGCTATGGTGTAAACTTTGAACTTGATTGCCCATTCCCATAAACTTATGGCTACCAAAAATACAGAGGTAGTGAGTGAGCCTGTTCCCCCCTGATTGCTGTTTAGATACCATACAGCAGTTGTATTGTCTATGGTAATTAAAACTGCCTTTATTATTATTATTATTATTATTATTATTATTATTAT
>QEPC01009281.1:4264908-4282859 GCA_003113815.1 Sphenodon punctatus
CCCGAACACCGAACGACCGAACACGAACGCACAACCCGATGGCGAACGAACCGAACGGCCGAACACGAACGTACGACCTGCCCGAACAACTGAACACGAACGGCCGAACACGAACGGCCGAACCGAACGGGCGAACACGAACTCGAGGTACGACCGAACGACCGAACACGAACACACGAACCGAACGCGGCCGAGCCGAACGGCCGAACGCAAACCGCGATCTGTTCGCCCATGCCTAATATCATGGCATGTAAATAATAAAGTAAGACAATATAGAAATTAACAACCTGAATCAAAAGAAGGGACTTTTAGTAGTCATAGACTATTAAGAATTAAAAGAAGCCCAGAGATAATAGCATTTACAGGAAAACAAATTCTAGATCCAGTTACTAACTTCTAGCAGACATAATCTATTTACAGCAAAAGAGATAAATCGATAAAAAAAAACCAATTACGAGGTTCTCAATTTCCCACAGTAAATCAGGTCTGTTAGCCTATTTAATCACCCTTCCATGGTATTTCCAGATATCCCTATGGAGACCCAGGCAATAAACATCATCACAGCTATTCTTCCCAGTGACGCAAATAAGCCTCTCTGGCTTGGGATACCCAACCTCTACCGAAAGACGACTTAAGTTATCACTCTGTCCATTCCAGAGGGCTTTACTCACTATGTTAGTTAGCTATACTTTTAGCTAATCCAGAGGTAAATCACTATTTCTCCTTCCCTTAACGGGGGGACTTATTGCGGTAGTCAATGGGCCAAATAGTCCCAGACAGACATGGGTTAATAGATTGTACCAAACTTTACCACTTCCCTCTGGTACTAGGGGGCCCGATATGATAAGAGGAACAATGTATCCTTATCTCAATGGTATATAATTCTTTATTCCTCTATCTCATTACGGGTTCTAAGTTTCTTGGCTAGATGGACAAATAGTGCCAAGGCATTACAATCCTCTGGTCTTTTAAGGTTTAATAGATATTTCATTTGGCCTATAAGGCCAACATATTATTTCCCCCGGAGCAACGGGAGAATCCAGACCTCTCGTAAAAATGAATACAAGGGGCATCTCAAAAATATATGGTCTATAGTTTCTAGTTTGTTTAATTGACAAATACAGCACCTCTGCACCTTCGGCAGCGCATTATGCCTTCCTTGAACTATAGCAGTCTCAATTAACTGAAAACGAGCCCTCGTATAATACCTACGCAATTCCATAGAGCGCATTAGCTCTAAATAACTTTCTAGGCCAAAAGAAACTTTGACATGTTTCATCCATGGGGCTGCTTTCCACCCAGTTAGAATTGCTAGATCTTCTTGTCTTCCTATATCTAGTATCCTGTCCTTAAGTTGTTTCTTTTGCTGCACTGGGGACAATTGCCACAGTTCCTGCACTGAAAACCCTGCTTGATTAAGGAAGGTATAAAAAGTAGCAAGCCAGGGATAAATCTGTGAGCCAGTGTTTGTTAATTTTTCTAAAAGGCAAAGATAAACCAGAGACTTCTTGTCTTGATTCACTATATGGATCCAGAAATTTAGGAATGCAATTTTCTTGAGGCATAGAATTGAAAAAATACCAGTTTCTGCCCGCACCACAACTGCTGGAATTGCTTGCGGGACCCCTAGCAAGCCTCTTAGAAATTTATTTTGAATTATCTCAAGCTCTTGCACGTGTGGTACCGGAATTATACCTTGACCATAATTTAGAAGTGCCTGTGTCTTTGCCTTATATATCTGCAGAATTTTGGAGAAGGAGACTGCCTTGGATTGTTCGGCAATGATCAGGATAGCTTTAGAGGAAGATCTAGCCCTTCCTGCTATATGTAATCCATGGCTTTTCCAAGAGCCATTTCCATTGAATATTACTCCCAGATAGGAAAAGGAGCGCACCTCCTCTACCCTTTCCTTCTGTATCACCCAAGAACGCTTCCCTGGTCTTTTCCCTACCACCATTATTTTTGTTTTATCAAAATTTATTTCCAAACCATTCTGCCAGCAATAAGCCCCACAAGTTTCCAGTAAGGTTTCATTGGGCAAGTCACTATTAGGGCTGTAGCGGAATTTCGCAGCGGTAGCTATTTCCGGCGGAAACTGTGTTTCCGCAATTAGTGGAATGGCATGGCAGAGGCTTTAATTCCGCGGTTTCATTCCGCGGTTCCGCGGTTCCGCTTATTTAATTCCGCAACTTAGTGGAATCGTGGAAACATGACATTTTCGCTATTTCCGCAATTCCGCCAGCGCCAAAAAATCGCGGAATAGTGGTTTTCCGCGATTTCCGCGATTTTTCCGCAATTCCGCGATTTGCAGAATTCCGGCGGAATTAGCAGAATATCCGCAGAAATGTCGCGGTGTGGCGGGGGCAATTCCGAAATAGCAGAACGGAATCGCGGCGCGGTAAAAGCTGCTGCCGCATCAGCCCTAGTCACTATCTCTCAGCTTCAGTTCCCCATTTGTAAAATGGGCATAATAATGACTCACCTCACAAGGTTGTTGTGAGAGTGAGTTAGATAAGGATTGCAAAGGATGTGGCGCATGGGAAGTATTCTGTAAATGATAAATAATAATAAGTAATCTTAATAGACAGAATAAGAGGAAAATATAAGTATCATACTGGGTCAGCCCAATGGTCCATCCAAGGGTCTGACAGTGACCACTTTTGGTTGCTCCAGAGAAGTGCACAACAGGTCATAATAATGGAGCGATTCATTCCCAACTGCTTAGTCCTAGCTCCAAACAGTCAAGGGTTAAACACTAATTTCTCCCAAGCTAGCATGTTCATTGCAACTAACTTACTGTTGTGCACTATTTACAAACCAAAGTTTTACCTTCAAATCTACAGCTGTTTTTAGATGAGATTCTACTCTGCATGGTCACCCAGGAGCCACGGAGCCCGTTGCTTGTATAAAGGTGGAGGAGGGAGATGCACGCTCCTGTGGACCACAGAGCACCCACTCATGGCCACACATGGAGCAGTGCCAGGAAAACTGGAGTGCTCCATACGGGGCAAGCCAACTACCTCCAGGGCAATGGGCAGCCATGGAGCCCCTATCCATGTGAACTGGGGAGACCAGTCATGCTGGCCTGGGGAGGCCAGTCAGTAGGGATGGGCGAATGCAGTTCGGAAGTTCGGAGTTCGGACCAAACTCAACCAGTTCGGTCAACCGAACCGAACTCGATTTTTGAACTGAACCGAATTTCTGAACTCGGTTCTGTTCGCCCATCCCTATAAGATAATATTCCATTTAGTTCAATGGGGTTTGAATTTCTGAACTCTGTTTGGAAGTTCAGAGTTCAGACCGAACTCGAATAGTTCGGCCGACCGAACCGAACTTCCAAACCGAACTCAATTTTTGAACCGAACCAAACCGAATTTTTGAACTTGGTTCTGTTCACCCATCCCTACCAGTCAGCCATGCCAGACCAGTCTGCTGCTCATAGGCACTGTGGGTGGAGGGACACGGCCTTTGGAAGTCACAAGAACTGGCTGGGAGATCTGGGTTCCTCAGCGCTCATGCCGAGGACATGTCAACTGCAACGGCCAGCCCAGGATACTTCCTCCTCCCCCATGTTCTGTGGCAGAGGGAGTGTCTGGCAGTTTGCCTTCATAGCCAGGGTAGCCATGCTGGGGGTCACCTGTTTGAATCCCTCCCCATGCACTCCACCTGAGTGGGTGATCTGTGGCAGTGCCACTCAGTGGCCATGCTGTCACGGAGAGTTATGGGACTATAGGTCTAACAAATATATAAAGCTAAAACTTAAACATGGATGTAATGTTAAGGTTAAGAACTGGAAACTCAATTCCTGTAATCATGTAATGTAAAACTGAGAGATGCAGATTCAATCCAGGAAATGGAGAGAGACAGAGACAAGGATGGATGTGGATTCACTGAAGACACCAGACATACCCCATGGAGGTGGAAATTAAGCTTCCTGTTTGCCTTTCTACGGACCTGCTGGAAAACAAGGTTTCTCCAGGGTGGGAAAATCACACAAAGGGATAGCAAAGGTATTTAAACTAATATCATTGCCATCAAGAGACAATTGCAAGTGGAATGGGAATTCAATTCAACCCCTGACTAAGCTGAGTCTTGGAGGCAGCAGCTTGTCTGCCAGCCAGACTGCTGGAACTATGGACTGAAAGAAAGGACTTTGCTTTCTACCAACTAAGAGACAAAGTGCCCAGACCTTACACCTGGCTGAGAATAACCTCAAGCTTATGGACTTTCTATAGGGTAAGATTTATATAAGGATTCACCCAGTATAGAATAGGAATGCGTTAATTTACTGTTTACTTTATTAGCCACTCTGTGTCAAACTATTCTTGCTTATGTAATCAATAAACTTTCTTCTTATCTATTAAGAAGTGCCTGTGGTCTAACACTGGAGTCACAAGCTGAGTACCTGTACTTGCAAGCACTGGTGAACCCAGAGAGACAGTGTGTAAATGGGAAGCTTTCTGGGACCTTGGGTGACAAAAGGATTTTACCCTTTGCAGGACTGAATCAACCAGAGAGAGAACTGGTTCAGGTGGCCTGCAAGTGAGGGAAATTGAGTCACTCAACCCAGGAAAGTGGGGTAGTTGATTCCCAAGACCGTGACAGTGGCGCCCAATGAGAAGGTTTACACTCAGACTTGTGTGCCAATGTGTAGAAAGTAGAGGAGGATAGCCAAGTGAGTAGAATCCTCTGAAGGGAGTAAATCCTATACCTGGACAGAGTGCGTTGCCAGTGCCGTCTGGAACCCAACTCTGAGAGTGGAATAAGCAGATCTTTGAACGGAGTATGCAGGTTTGTTGTTTTAATTTTGATTTCCTTGTCTTTGTCTCTCTCCATTTCCTGGATTGAGTCTGAATCTCTCAGTTTTACATTACATGATTACATGAATTGAGTTTCCAGTTCTTAACCTTAACATTACATCCATGTTTAAGTTTTAGCTTTACATATTTGTTAGACCTATAGTCCCATAACTCTCCTTGACACATGCCCCCCCCCAATCACCTTGCTTGTTTAAAACACCCAATGTATCAACTATATCAGCAACTGCTACGGCAAGCATTTCTGTAATATATGGCATTCTTGTACCCATCCTTGAAACCTTTTGCTTGTGTAAGTGGGCAGCCAAATTCTGTCACATTAATGGAAGAAAGCTTCATGTTTTTGTGGCACATATTTTCTACCATATAAGTCTGTTTAAAAAAACTCCCCCCCTTCCCCATTTTATAATCTGGAAAAATTAAATACTGATTTGGATGATGTAAACGCCTTCTGTTTTATGCTGGATGATAAAAGCCTCTTCAGGGGCTTCAGCATTTCTGTCTTCTTAAATTCAGAGGAAAAATATTCAGTTCCAGATCCCATGCCAACCAGATAATATACCGAGAGCACTCAATGGCCCCTCTGATTGGTAGATTTATGTCCCTTCAGGTAATCTCTGATATTACATCACATCTACTTTAACCCTCACTTTCACCTCTGATGGGGAAATGCCATGGGAAGACACAGGGCGCTTTTATACAAGGTGCTGAACAGCACCTCCTGAATCCCATGTTGAGACAAAAGCCGTGCGGGGAGTGTTTATATGCCGGAAGTAACGTGCTCCCCATTGTCGGCAGTGGCGCTGCTACCAACAGGGACCACATCACTTCCGGCAGTGCGGGGAGCATGTAAATACTTCCTGTGCGACTTTTCTTTCAACGCGGGACTCAGGAGACACTTTTCAGTGCCTCATATAAAAGCAGCCTCAGTCACAACAAGTTGCCACTTATTTGAAAGTAAAGATATTAGAGTAGCTCTACTGATAGAGTAGCCCTTGTGTTGGAACACCTGAAGAACTTTGGAACACCTGAGGGTACTTCTATGAAGCAATGGATGTCAGCCATTGTTGGATATAGCATGCTGGGCTAGATGGACTATTGGTCTAATCCATCATGGCATTTACATTCTTATCAAAAAAGGGTTGGACACGTTGCTCAAGGATAGGTCCATAAATGGTTGTTAAATGACCGTCCATGGTGTTTGTCTTATACTCTGTTATCGAAGAGCACAGCTTCCGTATTCAGCTTGTTAACATGCACTTGAATTTAGCTACTTGTATTACTAGTGGCTCTTTGAATTATATACCAGCCTTTAGTCTCCGTGTGGTAGAGAACACATAGCTTCATCAGACCTATGATTAGAAGATGCTATTACTGTTAAAGCTGTGATAGATTTGTTGAATATCCTACATTTCCAGGTGTCTTGACTGATGTCCCACTTCCAGAGACAAAACAACATGCAGCACCAGCTCAAAAACTGGCTCATTTTCAGGTGTGGAATCCCAGTCCTGTGGACCAAAATCTCTCAATCCCCTTTTGCTACATCTGCTCATGAACTCTTCCACAAGAGTTTTCTTAGCTCCCTACTGTGAATGCATGAAAAGTACTGACAAATAGTTGAAAATTAGCCTCAGAGTGGAAGTATCCATGGGGAAAAAGACTCCGTGAGGTTAAGTACATTCACTGCACCTACCTAGGGCTGGCCTTACCACAGGGTGACCCGGGGTAAATGCCCTGAGCCCTGCTCTTAACAGGGGCTCCACAATGGGGCCTCTGTTTTCACCAGAGCAGGGTGTGAGGGCCCCATTCCCTCCCAGCATGGCCTCAAACACAACTACCTTTAAGGCCCCGAAGGAGGATGCCCCAATTGGGGAGGGGCCACTAGGGACCTCACATATTTTCTTTGCCTGGGCCCTGCAAATTCTAAGGCTGGCCCTGCCCTTACCTCCTTGTCTTTTTGACCGTAGATTGTGGACCAGATTCAGCAGGCTGTGCTTTGGTTTGGTCAAAATTGACAATCTTGCATAGATTTGGCCTGGGTTTTTCTTCATACTGTGACTGTAGGGTGGTGTTGCAGATTGTTACTCATATACTCAAGGTTTTGACATTTAAAGCTCTAAATGGTCTGTTCCCCATATATCCGAGAGACCGCCTGTCCTTCCATGCCCCACTACAGCCCCTGTGATTGGCTGGAAGCACCTCCCTGTGGGTACCATCCATTAGTCTTGGTTGTACGATGAGGGCTGGCCGGAGGCATTCTCAGTTGCTGCCCTGTTGCTATGGAATTCCCTTACCCCGGAGGTTTGTTTGAGCCTGACCATCTTCCAGAGGTGGTGTAAGACCTTGCTCGTTGTAAAGGCATTTGGCGGGCAGGGATAGGGGGATTGGTGGGTGGGTTGGGGTAGGGTTGTGAGGAAAGTTGGAATGGGATAGGGAAAGGTGGTATTGGGTGGTTTTGTGGGGAGCTGTGGGATGATTGGGAGGTTTGGGGGGCTGGTATTTGATTGTTTTAATGGATTTTTATGTTTTTATATATGTTGTTAGCCGCCTTGAGTTTCTTAGGGAAGCGTGGGATAAAAATTTAAATAAATAAATAAAATATTAAAATATAGTGGAAGAGTGTTCAGTTTGACAGCCAGATGGTGCTCTCCAAAGTCTGTCCCCACTTGGGGCAGAAATTATTCTCTGTTTATATTACCTGGGCATTTAGCTCTGGTGCAGTTTGCACATGAAAGTGAGAGAGTGGTGACAGAAGATCAGTGGGGAGTGGCATCTCCCTAGCTTTATTTTCCCTAGAGGCTTTAGTAAGAGTTGAAGTTGGAACATCCCAACATAAACTGCCTTAGCTTGGACTTTGTGATGCATAAGCTTTCACAAAGTCATCCCTCCTGTCCATGTTCCCAAAGATTTGGTCTCGGGTTCCTTTAATTTATTGTCTTTTGCCCAAGCTAACATGCTCTGATCCCAGTGGAAACTTTTTTTTACTGGTGTGTCTGCCCAACGACCTGAGTTGCGTGCACTGGCAAAAAAGAAGTCAGATCCATGCCTAACTTCATATGGATATTCCCAAACATAGCTCAGACACTACCTGAATTGTCTCTGCTTTTTGTTCTGCTTCCTCCACTCTTCCTTGGGCCCTGCCTAAAACTATATTTCACACAAGGAAGGATAGATAAATTATCCCATGCTGCACTGCGAATGGCAGTGCAAGAATCCATGCAATATGTCTTCAGAACTCTGTCAGCAAATGTGTTCTTAAACAGATCCCATATGAATGTGGCGTGGGTCCAAACTAGGTCACCAAGCTGTGAGGCTAGCAAGAATGCATCAGCTTTAGCTGAACTATTTTGAGTTAAAGCAACTCAAGCACAGTATGTGGTGCGAATGTAGCCAAAAAAGACATCCCAATTAGAGGACTGCAAACTCAGCCCGACAAAACCCAACTGCTCCTATCTGGCTCAATTTGGACACACTCCTAGTCCATACCGCTTGGACTGGTACCATGTCAGGTGCTGCGACTGTGGGAAACCCCACCTCTATGGACTACCACAGCATGACAGTGCCCTGTAGAGGTGTGGCCACACTGGAAAGGAGTGTGAAAACACCATTGCCCCACCCCTTCTGGAGCACTGCGACACCACAGTGCTCCATATGGGAAGCTGAAAAGGGATGTCTGAAAAGGGGCAGAGTTAAGGTGCTTCCCTCACCCCTTTCCAATATGGCTCACATCCCTGAAACAGATCAAGCCTGGACTCAGAAGAGCCTGGCTTGGACCCAATGCAGCTGGGTTTGGAGAAGCTTGGCACCAAATTTCCAGTGCTCTAATCCTACTTGCCTGTATGAGACTTGTCCAAAGTAATGGAAGGAGCTTTAGTTTGGCCTGTATCACACCAATGACTTCTTCTGCCCAGAAAAAGCTTCAGTCATTGGAGCCTTCGCACTCTATATGCTAGGGTGTTTCACAAGTAGGGAGTTTCATGGGCCTCAAAATGATTTACTACAAATTTTCATCCATATATGGGATACAAATTTTGTTATCAGACAAAATACATCTGCAAAAGCAACAGCTGATAAGCTAATGAAAGTAATACTTCTTAGCTATGTAGCAAAAGTCAACTTGTACATTTTATATGAAAAAGAGCAATTTGAACACATGTTTAACATTATAGTAAATGATCTAACAATCTAACAGTGTTCTCTTTTGCATTTAGTAAAATATCACCACAGGTGAAACTTGACTTTTCTACTATTGGGAAGAGATCTTGATGCATCACTGAGCTTGTTGACTTGTCCTCCTAGTGTTGGACTTTCCTCTGTGAACATCTATAGAGACAAACTTCATTAAACCTTGAGTGATACTTATGCTATTGTAAGAGATCTCACGGAGGCTAAACATCTACTTCAGAGGCATTCTGATAAACACTGCAGAAACTTGTCCTTTCAAGAAAATGATTTGTGAATATGAAAATTCTTATTCTCATCTTTATTCATTTGGCAGTAAAAGGCTCACTAAATTTCATTCCTTGCAGTGCAGTTACAAAACCATTTGGACTTTAATTATCTGGTGGAGGGAAAACCTGATAGCAGATTTGGGTATTATTCAGTGAATATGACATATGACATATTGTACAGCTTGTTGCCCTGGTTTCAGAAAATATTAATGACTACTGGGTAAGTGGGGTGCCACAAATATCTTCTCTGTCCAAGTTTAGTCCATCATCTAGACTTTTCGCTGTACTGTTATTGACTGTTCGTTAGCACAATACTGGGAATGCTTATAATCAACAACAGTCTAACTTATAACTCACAAGAATGATAATAATAATAATAATAATAATAATAAAGTTTATTTTCACTAGCCAAAGGCCATGGCAAAGAGAACAAAATAACAACAGTTTTGTAAAATTATTAACAGGTAAGTAATAGTAGTAAAAAGATTTTGTTTAACCATTGGTTATAACATCATCTAAGATCATTACAATAGCATTAACCACAACTATGCGAGCGTCTATAATTCATCTTTTTAATCACGAACAATCACCTGGGTAATAGTATTCTATAAATTTACCCTAGCTCTTCTTCGGAGTTTAAGTACGGGAAGCTTTTGACCCCTGGGAGGATGTACCCAGAATAACAATCCAGAAATATATTGAGAGTACATTTATCAAACCAAATTCTAGGTAGCCGTCATTGGTCATACGATTGTTACAAGTATCATTTCTCATAACATTACCTATCCAGAGAAAACTCTGGATCTTTAGTTCCTTCCTCCATCCAGTATTACCCTACCCCATTCCTAATCCTTGGTTCTTAGCCCAGTAGTTACAGTACATTTAGGTGACCCCGCTGTTTGAGGAAAGGCGCTCTTATAATCATCACCGCCCTAGCAAAATCCGCATCCGCTCTGGTGACAGCATTATCATTGGGACTCAGCAACCTCCGCATGACCCAGACATTGGCCCTGGACTGAAGATCCATCAGAATTTTCCCCAAATATTTTATCCGAAGTCCCATCAGCGTGGGACAATTCAATAGGATATGAGTCACTGTGTCAACTTCCCCCTGATCACATAGTTGGCAAATCCTTTGGGATTTAGGGATACCCCTATATCTCCCTTCCACCAATGCCGAGGGAAACGAATTACATCGTAATTTTGTAAATGCCACACGTTTATCTGGGTCTATCCACATAAAGAGATAATTGGAGCTCATTGATTGGGGCTGATATATCTCAATTTCCGGGGCAACTTGCTGCAAACCCAGTAATGAGTGTTTCGTCTGCTTGACTTGGTCTTGTAGCCTCTGCTGAACTAAGTTCTTAAAGACCCTAGGTCCAATCCTTCTCGGAGAACCCACCTCCAATCCTAGCCGTTGGATTACCACTTTCCCCTGTTCTAGCCATGGGTCCAACAACCCACTCCTCAAGGCCATATTTATTAAGGATTTATCCGTCCCAGGGGCTGTGATCAACTTAACCCAGTAGTTTATCGCCTGTTGTTTAATTAGGGACCCCACTGGGGCTGAGGTTGTCTCCAGCCAGGAGACCACCTGGGGGGAACTCCTCGGGATGCCCAATACTGAGGCCAGGAAACCATTTTGGAGCTCTTCTATTTTATCAATGTATGCTAAACCCCACACTGGGGAGGCATACAAGGCCTGAGACAGTACCTTGGATCTAAACAGAGCAACTATTACACGCCCTCCTTGGCCAAAATACAATTTCAAAATGGCCACAGTAGTCTTCCTTGCCTGGTTCTTAACTTGTTTGAGATGTTTTTTCCAAGTTGTTGACTCTGAGAAGATAACCCCAAGATATTTAAACTGGGGGACTTGTTCTATGACCTTCCCCTTGGTTATCCATGTCCGCGGCTTTCCCTTTTTCCCCTTCCCAACCACTAAGATCTTAGATTTAGAGTAGTTTACTGTTAGTAATTCCCTACTACAGTAGTTCCCAAACATTTCCAGTTGTCTCTTCATTCCAATGGGTGTTTGAGATATCAGCACCGAATTGTCGGCATAAAGTATAATTGGGAGGTGTCTTAGAGCCACCAAAGGGGCATGAGTATCTTTGGTGTTCATGTACTGAATCACATCATTCATAAACAAATTAAATAGTATCGGAGTCAACTGACACCCCTGCCTAACCCCTCTCTGCACCAGGATAGCGTTGGACAAGACTCCTTTATTGTCCAACCTCACCCTCAGCAAGTTATCCAGATGGAGCTGGATAATCAGGAACAAAAGTCTAGGCTCCATATCTAGGTTTCTTTGCTTCACCCACAGGCGCTCTCTGCTGATGGAGTCGAACGCTTTCTCCAAATTCCATAAATCCCAGATACAGCCTCCCCTTCTGGGTCGTGTACTTCTGGACCAGAGAGGACAATAGCAGAATATGGTCCACCGTTGCCCTCCTGGCACAGAAGCTGACTTGCTCAGGCGCTATCTGCTCTGTTTCCTCTACCCATATTCTTACTTTCCCCAATAGGAAGTGGGCGTAAAGTTTTCCTATTATACTTAGCAGGCTGATAGGCCGATAATTTGCTGGAAGGCTTGGGTCTCCCTTTTTGAAGATAGGCACTAGAATACTTTGCAGCCAGGACCTGGGTACCACTTCAGTTATATTTATCTCAGTGAAAAGGGGGGCCAAGTGACCAGCCCACCAGTCCAAGTTGTACTTTAATAGCTCTACTGCAATTCCATCAGGTACCGGAGCCTTACCTAACTTCAAAGCAGAAATTTATATTATTTTTATTTATTTTCCAGATTTATACCCCGCCCCCTCCTGCAACGCAGCTCGGGGCGGCTTCCAACAGTCAACAATAAAACATTAAAATTCCTTTTCAAATATTAAATATAAAATGTACCATATAAAACAGGGCTAGAAAAATAATAAATAAATAAATGGGTGGGGGACTAAAATCACCCCTCCCCACCCTCCCTCCCAAAGGCCTGGGCAAACAGCCAGGTCTTACAGTTCCACCGAAATGTTAAAAGGCTTGGGGCCAGGCGAGCTTCCTCCGGAAGGGAGTTCCACAGCCGCGGCTCTACCACTGAGAATGCTTGCTCCATCGTGGCCCCCCGCTTAACACGGGGGACCTCCAGGAGGGCACCCCCGGCAGACCGCAGGAGCGGCTCCGGGGGGCGAAGGGCGAGGCGGTCCCTAAGGTATGAGGGGCCAAGACCGTATAGGGCTTTGTAGATCATCACTAGGACCTTGAACTTGGCCCGGCACACTATCGGCAGCCAGTGCAGAGCTCGGAGCACCGGTGTAATGTGCTCCCGGCGACCCGTCCCCGTAAGAAGACGAGCCGCCGCATTCTGCACCAGCTGCAGCCTCCGGGCCAAGAACAAGGGAAGCCCCACGTAGAGCGCGTTGCAGTAGTCGAGCCTCGAGGTGACGAAGGCATGGATGAGGGAGGCCAGGTCCGGGCCAGAGACATACGGACGCAGCCTACGTACCAGATAAAGCTGGCGGAAGGCAGCCTTAGCGACTGCCTCCACCTGCCGCTCCAGCCGCAGGTCTGCGTCCAATATGACCCCCAGACTCCGGACCTGCTGAGCTACAGGAGGGCAAACCCCCCCCAACTAGGGGGGCCGCCACCCCCTTCGCCCTCCCCACCACCATCACCTCCGTCTTATCTGGGTTGAGCTTCAGTCTGCTCAGCCGCAGCCAATCCGCCATGGCCTCCAAACATTGGGATAGCAACGAGATAGCAGGGTCTGGGTCAGTCGAAAAGGAGAGGTACAGCTGAGTATCTTTACCTCCTCAGGAGTTACTGGAGGCCAGGAATCAAACCTATTGCATGGTTCTATTTCTATGCTATTATTGCCTATCAGTGGTGCTGCATATAATGTGCTATAAAATAGGTCCCAGGCCGGGGGCAGACTGATGGATTTATTTCCATCGCCCAATCTCTGCTCAAGGCGTGTATTAAGGACCAGAACTTAACTGCGTCTTTTCTCTGTGCTGCCCTGTGCAAAGCCTGCCATTGGGTCTTACTATATGCTAACCTTTTGCATTTGAGTAGATCCCTGTAATAGCTCCTCGAGGCTTGTACTTGCTCTCGGAGGTAAGCCGATGGCACTTTTCTCAATTCCTTCACCCAACCTCTTAATGTAGTTCTAGCTTTCCTACAAGCACCATCAAACCAGGAGGGAATTCCTGGGAGCCAACCACGAGTCCTTTGGTCTGGGTCTTGGACCTCCCAAAAAGTCAGAGGGGTCACCACTTGGAGGAGATTATCATATCTTTGCAGATTATTAACCTTGACCCTCCCTGGCAGCTCATATAATTCCTTGACTTCCTGCTGTGCAATTAGGGTTTTAAAAGCTTCTACCAGCTCCCTTGACCATCTCCTATACGGACTTAACCTTTTTTCCTGAGTCCCTCCCGTGTGCCTATTTATGATCATTTGCTTTATCTCCTTTCCAGCCTGCTCCAATATCAACAAGATCGGTAGGTGGACAGTATCCGCTCTCTCTACCACCTCCATCCTCAAGATGGTTCCAAAGCAGTTACTAGGGGCCAAGAAATAATCAACTACACTCGACCCGTTTGGCAAGTGGAGAGTGAAATTTCCCTCCTTATCACCCACAACTTGTCCATTTACCACCCTGAGGTCAAAAACCATCATCAACCTTTCCATAAACTCACTTGTGGGACTCACATACTCATCTTTTGAGGATCGTGGAGGTACTAATAAATCGGCTCCATCATATTCCAGTTGTATTTGGTCCCCATCATTTGCCGGGTTCCCCAGCCGCACATTGAAATCTCCGGCCAAATAGAGGGGAACCGCTTGGAATTCATACTTCCAACAGTATAGTCGATATTTCTGCCCATATAGCTATTGAGTAATAGCTCGATCCCACTGGAGGCACATAGGCATTCCCTAGTAAGATCTTCTCTCCTCCTGGCATTAGACAACTATATAGCACAAAGTTTGATTTGTATGAACTGATTTCTTTAATTTGGATATATAAATCCTTGGCCACCAATAAAATCAGCCCCCCACTTGGCCTCCCTCCTACTAACGAAGGCGTGGCCCCTAGGGTGAAGGTCTGAAAGCCGCTTAAATAAGCATCCATAGTGTCCCCAACCACCCACATCTCCTGGAGCAGGATCAAATCAAACTGCCCTAAAAATAATAAAAAGTCGAAATCCAGGCATCTTGCCCTCCAATCTGCTATGTTCCATGACAGGATAGAAAGTTTATCCCAGCCTTCACCTCCTAGTCAATCGGCTTTGGGGGGAGCCTGGAGATCAAATAGTTGCTCGATTTCGCTCTTACTGGGGCTTGAGATTGCCAATGGGGCACCTACTAGAGGCTTCTGTTGTTGAAACTGGCACTGCTCCAGATGGTCAGCCTCCCCTTGCCTGGTGGTTCTTCCCTGCTTCTGAAGGTCATGCTCTATCACAGTGGGGAAATCCTGGCTGTTAGATGTCCTTGGTACCTGGCCGCTGGTCCATAGTACTGGGAAGAACTAGTCTCCCCTCATCCTATGATTCCCTTCTGATCCCCCCTCCCTGTAATCCACCGGATTGGTGAGACCGGCACATTTCCCTCTGGGATCTTAATGGTAACTCCCCTTGCAGAGTATTTCCCTTGGTTTGTAAATTCTGCTGCTGAAGGCAAAGCCCCTCCCTGTATAAATACTTTGTCCCTAAAGCTTCCATCCCCCTGATTATACTCACTACCCTTAAACTTTAATGATCCCAATTGCCTCTGCACCAATTCCAGCCTCTCAATCAGCTTTGCTGAAGTCACCAGAGAAGGTTGTACCCCTGGTAAATATGAGTCCCTTGACATTTGAATCTCCAGTCTTGCTTTTTCCTCCCTCACAAATTCCACCTCCATACTATAAGAGCCATGCATTATGCTACCCTGCTGGGCCCAAGTCCTGGGGGGAGCTACAAAATGGTCCCTTCCTTCCTGTATCCTCCTAATACTAGTTACTAGCTTAGGCTGCTCTATACTTTGCTCCCCTGGGGGCTTCTTCCTAATTGTAGATCCCCCTGTATATGGGTATTATCCTGATCTCTCCGAGGTTGGAACACATGAGATACAAAAACTCCCCTCCTTTCCAATATTACTCACTGTGCTAAGATTTCTTTAATCAATGGGGTGGATAAGAAAGTCACCAGAATAGTTTGTCTGCCCCTTACTGTTGGTAAGTGATCCACTGAAACAAGGTCACACCTTGTAATTCTTAGATGTAAAATGACTCTAAGGTGTTCTGCCATATCCAGCACTGTGTCCCATTTGGGTTTAGGCCATCTCCCCTCTGGGTAAACCGTAAGCAATAAAACATTACATATTGGACCGAGGGTCCCATCCCCCTCACAATGAATCAATGAAGGTACTTGGTTGGTACAAACCTGTGGCTCTAGGTACTGTTGGGCCTGGCGGGGAGGTATCTGGGACCTATGAGGCATCCCTTCTCCTTTCCTCTCCAACCCCAGCTCCAAATTTTCCCCCATGACCCCAAACAATTGATCATTTACCAAGCTCATAGCCTCTTGTAAATTAGTAATCCGTGTTAAAACAAAATTCAAAGTGTCTGCGGTTAGTAAGAGGTGATCTGTCAAAAAGGTTGCCAGCCTGTTCTTTGCTTGTAGGTCTGTTGTTGTTGGTAGTTTTACTGGGGGCAAGGGGACTCAGGGCTCGCAACCTGGCCCATTCTCGGAGCAATGCTGACCAGGCTGCCTCCAAAAACATTCAGACCTTCCTGCTCCCTCCCCCTGAATTTCCCCATACTGCTGGGGTTGCTCTACTACTGACAGCTGCGAGCAGGAAACCTGATCCCTAACACCATCTGCTACTTGCTTAGTGAAAAAATTGTCAATTTTCCGCTGTTTTGGCAAGTTTACTTTAGCAGTGGCAGCTTCAAATGAGTCCCCCCTCCCTCGCTTAGTATTGGCCATTCTCTCCACACTCCCCCAATCTAGACTCTCTTACACAAAGTTCAGAGCACGGTCCACTCTCCTGCGCTCTCCGAAGGGCACTCCAAAGGGCTTGCACCCTTTTGCGTGCAACCCTTCAGCGTGCGCTCTAGGCGTGTGCCTATGGCACTGCCGTAGACTAACCAGTCACTTTATTCCTTTGTAGGTCAAGGGTCCGCCTCTTCCCCGGGTCTGAGCTCTGCCTCGCCACAGCTGACAGGTAGGGAATGGTAAGTGTAGCTGCCTCGCTCTAGTTCTCTCTGAGCAGCCTCGGGCTCCTGGCCACAAGAATGGTAGAATTCTGGTACAAGTGTCTAAGGATAAATTTCAGACATTACGAGATCACAGTCAACCACAGTGAACCACATTCAATCCCGCAGTGGGGACAAAAAGCCCTGAATGTCTGATCGACGTTATCCAGATGTTCACCACAGGCAACCACCCATCGGGGTCAGACCCAACCATGGTTCTGGAGGTCGAGATGGGACCATCCCCGGAACCGGGATCAATGAGGTTCCCACCGGGAAACTGCAAAAAGTAATGACTGAATGGCAGCCACTGAGCGGGATCAAACAAAACAAACCCTAGCTGTGATGAAAGCATGCAATGTTGCTGTCTGGCAATGAGCAACAACACAGAACGGGGATGGAGATTTAAAGGGCACACAGCAGCAGGGGAATGTGGCAGCATGGAGCAAGGTGGAAGGGAGAGGACAGTGGAGGATGAGTGAGCAAGGGAGGAGTAGCAGCAGCAGCAGCAGCAGCTGGGGCAGCCCGCCCCAGAGAGGAAAACCAGCCAGGGGACAGAGGCACCCTGGAAACTGGTAAGGAGAATGAGAGGGCCCCCCCACAGTGGCACAGGGGCACGGAGGGGGGTGCTCAGTGGGAGGGGGGCAGGGAGGCAGGCCATGGGTTCGAAGGAATGAAGCACCTAACACACACACACCCCCGTATGACCCACAGACCCGGAAATGGGCCAGGGAGATGGAGCCCCCAGATGAGACCAGAGGAGGGGAAGTGGAGGAGGAGGAGGAACTGCAGGAGGCAGAACCACAGGAGGAGGAGGGCACCTGCGGGAGATGCTGGTACCAGCAAGGGGGGGCAATGGGGGTACAAGGAAACCCTTGATTTCATACAGATCTGCGGGTCCCTGGAGCACCAGGTGGAGCTAGCTGTGAACCAGAGGAATGAGCATGTGTACACGGACATCGTGCGGGACATGGAGGTGTTGGGGCACCACAGAACTGTGGCCCAGTGCTGCAAGAAGGTCAAGGAGCTAAAGAGGGTGTACAAGGCCATAAAAGACAATAACCAGCAGTCCAGACATGGAGCACAGACCACCCCCTACTATGATCAGGGCCCCGATTCTTCTGCAAAAAAATTTCTGAAATTCTGCGACCCAAAATGGAAAATTCTGCGACCCAAAATGGAAAATTCTGCGACCCAAAATGGAAATTCTGCGACCCACAATGGAAAATTCTGCGACCCAATAAAGTTGCAAAGCCGGTCTAGTAAAATTCAAAATGAGTTCTTTAATAGCAGTAATGACATCTTTATAATTAAAAACAAACATTTATTTACATATTTGCATTAATTAACACATTTTACAGTCCAGCAAATAAAGACATTTATTTATTTGCATTAAAACACATGAAAACAGATCGCCTGAGATTGTCTTCCCCAAAGCCTCTG
>QEPC01009281.1:4294611-4307132 GCA_003113815.1 Sphenodon punctatus
TTTTTAAAACAAAAATCCAGGCTGGGCAGGGTGGGTGGGGGGTGTCCCCCCTTCCACCCGCGCAGCCTGGGAGGGGGAGGGAATTAATTTATTTCATTGGTTTCAATGGGGACACAGCGCCCCATTAAAACCAATGAAATAAATCCGGTACCGGTATACCGGATTTAATCCGGGAATCCGGTTTTCATAGAACCAGTAACCGGTAAATCCGGTAGCCGGTAATGGGCCCGGGGTCCCACCACTACCCGCCAGGTAACAACTGCCAGGACAGGGCCCTATGGGAAGCTGCAAGCTGTTTCCACTGCTGTGGGGATAGGGGTTGCTTGTATTGGAGGAGCTGGCTGCTACTCTGCTCTCCCTTCCCCCCCCAGGTAACAACTGCCAGGTTGGGGCTCTGTGGGTGCCAGCACGAAGGGCGGCACCCAAAGAGTGTTGACCATTAGCTGGGCCATGGCGCCCAGCTCCCCCTTGGTTTTCTTCTACTGCTGCTTTGAAAGAGATATTTACAGCTCATCCTTGCTGCTACTGCTGCTGGACCCGCTGTTTTTTTGGTGTTTTTTTGGTGGTTTTAAGGAGTTTTGGGGGGGAAGAGGCAGGTGGGGCCTGAGGGTGGGGGGTATGGGGAATGGGTTAGGGAGGATAGGGCCAATCCCCCTGGTGAGAGGAGGGGAGATGGCCCTTGGGGAGGGTGGGATGAGGGGGCACCTCCCATATGATGGGGAAGGAGGACTACCTGTGAGAGAAGGATTCCCAGGGAGAGGGTGTGTGGGTGGGGAGGGGAGGGAGGTTGGGGGGGGATGGGGAGTGGAGTCCCTCTCGCTGGCCTGTCGGGGCAGCCCATAGAGGGTGGGTGTTGAACGGGGCTCTCTGAGGATGGGAGGGTTTCCACAGCTCTGGGTGGTGTTACAGGTCGGGGGAGATATGGTCCAAAGGGGAGGGGTGTTTCATCACTGAGGAGGGAGTGATACCTTGTGCCCATTCCCCCCTCAACTCCCCACATGGGAAGGTTGTGGTTCGAGGCCCAAGAGACCCCAGGCCTTGGCCTGGTGCTGCTAAACACGAGGTCGGTGGTTAATAAGTCATCTACCATCCAGGAGTTAATCCCGGAGTGGGACGTCGACTTGCATGTATTACAGAGACTTGGCTGGACAATGAATCAGGCCCTATTCTGGGCGATCTTGTTCTGGCTGGGTTCTCTGTGCAGCATCAGCCTTGGCTGGAGGGATGGTGGGGATGGGCCGGTGTAGCTATTGTTATCAAGGATGCACTGTCTTTTAGAAGGTATCCTGTGCAGGCTCCATCAGGTGTTCAGTGCCTCCATCTTGTGTTGGATTTGGCTGGAGACAGATTAGAGGTGCTGCTGGTGTACCACGCACCCAATTGTCCGGCGACATCCCTACATACTCTTGCTGATTTGGTGTCTGATGTGATCCTCCGGACCCCGAAACTAGTGGTCCTGGGGGATTTTAACATCCACACTGACACCAATCTTGGAGGAGCGAGGCATGAGTTCATGGCCTCCATGACAACCATGGGCCTGTCCCAAATCATCTGTGGCCCCACACATGAGGAGGGAGATACACTGGATTTGGTTTTCTGCACTTGCCTTGAGGCGGGGGGGTCAGTTTGTAGAAGTCAGGGGGATGGAGCCCTGTCATGGTCTGATCATTACCTCCTTAAGGCGTGCATCCTGGCGCATGTCAGCCCCCAATGGAGTGCAGGACATATTAGATCAGTTCACCTCTGGATACTTATGGAACCAGATCGATTCCGGAATGCCCTGGGGGAGTTTCCCCTGGTCCTTGACATCCACTCGGTTGATGATCTCATAGCCTTCTGGAGCACCTTGTTGGTCGAGACCATTGACAGAGTGGCTCCCAGGTGTCCGCTGTCCTCCTGAGTCTCCCGCAGGTCTCCTTGGTTTACTGAGGGCCTTCAGTGTTTGAAGTTGGAGAGCAGGTGGTTGGAGCAATGGTGGCACCGGACTCACGACCAGTATGATTGATCGCAGCATAAGAATAGTTTAAAGGCCTATGCTGTGGCGGTGCAGGCAGCAAAGAAGCAGTTCTTTGCTGCCCTTATTGCATCTGCAAAGTCACGTCCAGTGGAGCTTTTCCAGGTTGTGAAAGGTTTGGTCAGTCCTCCCTGTCTCCGCCTGGACCTGGAGCAATCCAGTGACCACTGTGACTGGTTTATCGAGGACTTTGTAGATAAGATCGCTCACATCTGCCACAATTTCAGTTCCGCAATTATTGCACAAGTCATCTTGGGGCTATGGATGCCCTGTCTTGTCCTATTTTGTGGGATCGGTTTCAGATGGTATCGCCTGCTGATGTGGAGTCCTTGTTGGGATCTGTTCATGCCACCACTTGTGAACAAGATCCTTGTCCGTCCTGGCTGGTGAAAGCCAGCCAGGAGATACTATGGCCGTTGCTGGCTAGGGTGAATTAATGAATATTGTTTATTGTTGGCCGTAGGCCGTAACAAAATATTATAACAAAATAATACTAGCAGTATTTTAAAAAATATAATGACCAAATTCAAACATGAAAACCTGATCATAACACAATAAATATCCCATAATACTAAAAAAGTATGAACCAGATAAACAACATCTATTACATTTCTCATAACTTACTCACAATTAAAACAACAACACATAAATAAAAAATATCCACGAGATATCCCTAAGAGCATTTCAATGCCCATTTGGGCATAACCTACCCCTCCCAACCATTAGGTATTTTCATTTCCCCCCCTTTACCAGAATTGATTTGATTGGGCTCAGTAAGCCAAGAACTTTACAATAAAATGCAGTATTTATACAAAGGCAGTTGCAACAAAACCAATCAATAAAGGCACAAAACGAAGCCACTTGGGACCCGATTTGGCCCCAAACCCGGGATCCTACAGACTCAAAGTCACCTGTCTAAGGGAGATAGTATTCGCACAGAAGCTAGAGACCAATCTTGTGGTTTCAGAATCAGCTTTAGATAAAAGTTTTTTTATGAGGATCTCATAGGGGTGTGACTTATCCTGTAAGAAGCTACTCAAATATCTACCTCTCAAATCAGCATAGGTAGGACAGACAAAGAGGACATGCATAGCCGTCTCAACCCCATGGAGGGAGCATAAGGGGAAAGTTCTTTCCTCCCAGGGAATGCCCCTATAACGACCCTCCACTACAACAGAATGGAACACGTTGCATCAAAACTTAGTGAATGCCCACCTGCGGAACGCATCTGTCCAAGCTGTAAGATAACTCTCATCCTTATCCAGAATGCTAATGCCCGGGTAGGCGGGAGCATTCCTCTGGGTTTCCAGTAAGTGCCTCTCAGTCTGGAGTTCCTGATCCAGGATTCTTTGTTTAAGAATCGTAAATGCACGTTTGCTTCCCAGGAATCTGAGAAACTCCCTGGAGAACCGCAGCTTAAAGATTTCACCTGCTGTTTTCCCTTCCCAGCTCCTAAATAAGCCGGTAGATAGTGCCAGAGCCAATAGGGAATCCCTCTGGGCTGGGAAAATAAATACTTGCAGCCAGAATTTAATCAGAATCCCCAGAGCACAGGAACAGACTGTATTAATAGCTGCTTCTAGGTGGAGAATAACCCGAGGGGTAGCCCGAGAGATTCCCAGAATGGCACGCAGAAACCTGTTCTGGACAGGTTCCAACCTAGTTAGAAAATCAATCTCCCAAGCGGGAAAAGCATATAGAAGTTGGCCAATCACCTTGGCTTTAAATAACCGGATAGCTGGTAAAACTAGCCGGCCCCCTCTTTTTGAGTAATAACTAAAAATAGATGTAGAGGTTCTCTTTGCCAGGGCTATAGCTGCCTCTGTGTACTTCTTCCAGTTAGGGGTACTAGCTATAACCACCCCCAGATATCCAGGTTTTCCAGGGTTATTATAATAATAAGCCTAGAAACCCAGATATCTAAAGGAATTAACCTGTTCTATTTGACTTGACCCGATAAACCATCAGTGATAACCGCTACGACCACCCCTCTGCACCACCAGAACCTTCGTTTTATCATAATTTAATTTTAGGTTCTCAGCGGCACAGTATTCTTCGAACTTGTCCATTCCCCGTCTCAAACCAATGGACGTTTGAAAAATTAGCACTGTGTCATCAGTGTATAATAACGCTGGGATCCTTCTACCTTCCAGATTTGGCGCATGCATGTCTGTTGTCTTCAGCCAAGTGATCACATTATTTAGATAGGGGTTAAATAGAGTGGGGGCCAGAATACATCCTTGCCGAACACCTCGGGTCACTTGCACTTCCCTAGTGGGCTGTTTAAGGGGGGGCATAATGAATCTGAAGAGAATTCCCGGAGTGCAGCTTAATTAGCAGAAACAGAAGCCGAGGGTCCACAGAGAGGGCGCTAAGTTTGACCCATAAGCGCTCCCTATCGATAGAATCAAAAGCTGTGTGCAGGTCGATAAAACAGAGGAACATTTTCCCCTGATGACCTACATGGTGATTCAAAAGCTGATGTAACATAAAGACCTCGTCCGTTGTGGCTTTTCCTTCCTGGAACCCCACCTGTTCGATTTCTATGATATTATTAACCTTCTACCAATTCCGCAGCTTTCCCAACAAATATTGCGCATACAGTTACCCAAGCACACTAAGCAAACGAATGGGGTGGTAATTATCTGGAAGCTCAGGGTTACCCTTCTTATAGAGGGGAATTGCGATGCTATTTAACCACCCGACTGGGAATCTGCCTGTAGCATTTATTTGGGTGTTTTGGAGTTTTGGAGGTTAGAACCTTTGCCTGTGCTATGGTATCTTTAGCTTTCTGTGGAATTTGTCTCCCAGCTCCTGGCCACTGAATTCCCAGAAAGATTACTTTTTGTGCAGGTCCTTGAATCTTTTTTGGATTAACCTCCCACCCTCTGGCTCGCATGGTTTCTGTCACATCACTCAAAGCCTCTGCCACTTCCTGCTTACTGTGCCCCTTCAGCATAATGTCATCAATGTAATGGATCACCAATATCTCAGGGGCCACAGAGCATATTTCCAAATCCCGGGCCACCATCCCATGACATAGAGTGGGGCTATGTAAATAGCCCTGGGGTAAATGTAAAAAGGTGTACTGTCTCCCCTCCCAGGTAAAAACAAATTGGTCTTGGGATTCCTTGGCAATAGGAATTGAGAAAAAGGCATTAGCGAGATGTAACACAGCATACCAAGTGCCTGGGTGTTTCTCAATCCGTTCAATTAAGCTGACCAAGTCAGGAATGGCTGTTGCCAAGGGTGGAGCATGCTTATTCAACTGACGGTAATCAATAGTCATACGCCAGCTCTCATCAGGTTTCTTTACTGGCCAGACTGGGCTATTAAAGGGGGAGACTGCTGGTCTAATAATCCCAGCCTCCTCTAAGCCTTTAATTGTCTGTGAAATCTCAGCATGTCCCCCTGGGAGGCGGTACTGCCGCAGCACCACAGGCTCATTGGGAGCGGGAATGCAAAGAGGAGTCCACTTAGCATCCCTACTACTGTCCTCACCCCAAAGGTGAATTTTCCAGTGGGACGCTGCACTTCCCTGCCTTGCAACACATTCATTCCCAGAATATACTCAGGGACTGCCGTGATCAACACATCTGCCCAGGAGGGAGGGTAACCGTAACCCCCTAAGGTCAATCGCACTTTTGTCCATGTGGCCTCATTCTCCCCCCCTCCAAAGGCACATGCAACCACTCGTTGTTCAGCGTGTTTCTGAGGATTACCATGTATCAATGTGATTTCTGCCCCAGTGTCTATGAGGGCCATCACCTTTTGTCTGTGGCCAGGGCCCCAATGAATTGTCAGAGGGACGTGGGGTCTCAGGTCGCCTGGGGTAGCCGTCTTTATTGGCCCTACCTCAGCGACCCGACCACCCCGTCATTCAGGCTTGGGCACTTGCCATGCTGACAGATCAGTATATAAGGTGGAAGGAGCTTTCTCTGCCGGAGCAGAGGCTTCAGGGGAGGATATATCTTGCACTTCCACCTTATCTTTTACTTTCACTTTCCCCTTACATTTCTTCTTGTAGAAAGCATACAAATCAGAGATAGGAATGCCATTTATTTGGGCTTTTAACCCACCAGCTTTCAACAAAGCAATGAAAATTCCTATCTGGGTAGCCAAATGCCACAGACTCGCCCTCCCCCCCCCCTGCACAGTTTTCCAATGCTCTATGCTGTCATCCTCCCAATCCATGGTCTCAGGAAAGCGAGCTTGCACTGCCTGGTTTACCCAGTCAAATAACGAATGTGTTGCATTGCGGGCCACTCTAAGTGTCTGATTAATCATGGGATCCTTGCTAGAACCCCCAACTTAAGTAATTCTCCATCCAGTAAGAAGAGGCCACTTGCCCCCTGATCTCACAATCTAGTTAGCCATGTCCCCAGTGTCTCTTGGAGCAACTGACGATGTTGCTTAGCTATGTCTTGTAGCTCTGTCTGGGTGAAATCTCTCACCACCCTGATAGCTCGCCCACCTCCTCCAGGCTGCCCCTTAGTCTTATTTGTTATAAGGGGTTGAGTCTGAGCCACGGGTGAATCAATTTCAGGAGGGTCTTTTGAACCCTCTTCCCCCTCAGTCCATTCCTCTGAAGAGGAGGAATCCCAGATGTTTCCATCCCATGTGGCCGGATCCCAGTTCGAGCCATGCATCAGTGCCTGCACTTTTGCTTTATTCACTGTCCAGTTATGGTGCTGTGCAGCCTTTTGGTGTTTCACCTGGGCTAGACACACAGCAGCAGTCATAGCCTGCTCCTCTGCCTTTTGCCCTTGCTCCTGAGCTGCATCCAGCCCCTCACGTAACAAAACACTTCACTGCTTCACAGCTATTAATTCCTCAACCGTGCTTTGACACTGCCTCTCTAACTGCTCCAGTCTTTCCCACAGCCCTTTCACAGCTGTAAGGAGCACCCAACCAATTCCAGAGACTGCTTTCTTGCTCCCCCCCCCCCAAGGACTCCCAACTCCTGCAGGCATTTCTCAATTGTCTGAGGTGTGAGCCCCCTGGGACACAGCAACTCTGTCCAACTAACCGGGGTGAAAACCCGGCACAACATCTGAGCAGCCGGAGCCCATTCAGAGGTGGCAGACCACCCCGGGATCCGGGTTTGCTCGGGCCCAACAGCTTTTTTGAACCACATGTTTGGCTCGCTGAACTGATCCTGCCGACTACGCCAATTGTCTCGTACGTTTTTTGTTTAGATCAGTTTCAGTGATAGCTCCAACAATAGGTGCCAAAAAACCTGTTTATTAAATATAATAAAGCATAAAGATAAAAAAAATAACCCCAATGAATACAGAAAGTAAAAGAGACTTCTCACACATCCTTATATGCACGCCGGGGAATTCCTACCGGCTGAGGAATGATCCCCAAGCAGGCCGCAGGTTCTGCTGCGCCCCTCCACACGTCTGCAAAGTAGCCAGCAATGAAGTTCCAAGATGGTTCCTTAGCTGCTCTGTTTTATAGTATTCCAACTCCATGAAACTTATTATGGAATCACTGCGCATGTGTGACCACTTCTAACTAGTGCAGCTGCCTGCCTGAGCATTCTTAGCTTCCAATTAGTCTTTCTCTGAGCCCTGATAAGGGAGCTTCCCACAACATCTCTAACTGGCCTTGACTTTCTAGACAACAATTTATACAATACAGAGAAGTTGCAAAAGAGGCTTACGTAAGATACATCCATTGCATAAAAATGAGTTTCCAGTTCTCAGTTTTACATTACACATATGTCTTTACTTATCGGTCAATCAAAATAAATTCTACAACATATGCAGGCCGAATTAAGATATATAAGTGTCCACTATCTGACTCAGCCGGTGCACAAAGGTCTTTTTGCAATCTTTTCACTCCACTGTTAACTGTGTGAGATCATTGAGCCAGCAGAAGGTTGGTTTCTTCCGGGAAGGAACCTGGTCCTCGGTTTTAGGTGGGGTGGGGTATTGTTTTGGGTATTGGGGCTATGCCTTATGTTAAAAGATTGAGGGCTGAGGTGGCCTCTTTATGCTCCCCCCAGCCGAAGGTTCCTAAACAAAGGAAGATGTAGGACTATTTGATTCACAAGCCTGTCCCCCAACCTGGGGTGGGGGGAGGTCGGCAACAGTCACCGATGTTAGTTTAAACAACAGGTTTACAGCCGTATCTCTCAGACTCTGACCTCGCCACTGTCATCCATGCCTTCATCACTTTGAGGCTGGATTACTGCAATGCGCTCTACGTGGGGCTGCCCGAGAAGCTGGTTCGGAGGCTGCAGCTGGTGCAGAATGCCGCGTTCCGTCTCCTTACTGGGGTGGGCCGCAGGGAGCACATGACACAGGTGCTCTGGGCTCTGCACTGGCTGCCTATAAAGCACCAGGCTAGGTTCAAGGTGCTGGTTTTGACCTTCAAAGCCCTTCATGGCCTGGGCTCTGCCTATCTAGGGGATCGCCTCACTCCCCATGTGCCTGTGCGACCCCTGAGATCATCTGTGAGGGCCTTTTTGGAGGTTTCCAGGGCGAGACGGGTGGCCACTGAAGTGAGATCTTTTTCGGTGGCTGCCCCTGTGCTGTGGAATTCACTCCTGGAGGAGGCTCGGTTGGCCCCCACCCTCCTGTCGTTTTGACATTTGTGTAAGACCTGGCTGTTCTGCCAGGCTTTTGGCGAGGGGGGGTGTTAGGGTTTGGGAGGGAGGGTAAATGTTATGATTTGTTTTAAAATGTGTGGATTTGTGTTTAGATGTTTTATTGTTACATTTTTTGTGGTGTTCGCCACCCTGAGCTGCCTTTGGGCAGGAGGGGCGGGATATAAGTTTTAAATAAATAAAATAAATGGCTGGAATCTGACCACATGACCACATAAAGCAGGCGATCACATTTGAAAGCCTGCTTTTCCCTATCCGGTCCAGAGTACCTGACAGGTCCATGCACCATGGTGGCCATCATTGGCCTCCATGGCTGCCTGTTAAGGTGGGGGCTGCTGGACGCAGCGTGGGGGTGGAGATGAGTAGGTGCATATCTGTGCCTCTCCCCGCCCTCCCTGGCAGCCTAGCCCCTGTTGCATCAGTTTGAGGCCCCGGATTGGTAAGTTCGTGGCAGCAGCTCACTGCCATCACATGTAAAAACACCCTATGTTTGTGACGTGCTAACAGACTACAGTCCTGACAGAAATATGTATGTGTGTGCGCATTCACATGTATATCTCTGTGTGTTTTTAGACAAGTGCTTCCCCACACATTACCCATCCATCATGCATGTTACTTGGCTGCACAGGGCACCAATGTGGCCTTGCAACATGCATGATGGGTGGGTAATGGGTGGGGAGGTGCTTGCTTGTCTAAAACCACCCATTATCTAGATATAGGTGTGTATGTGTGTGTATAGATATATAGGGCCACAGTAAATGAACAGTAAATTCAGTGTAGTAGGATCTTCTGTTTTACACCTGAAGCATTCACATGAACAGAATGTTCAGACAAAGTTATGCAAGTGTAGGAAGAGAAGTATTTATTCCAGAAAAATCAGGAGTACATATTCCACTTCAGTTTGTATTTCAAAGTAACTGTTGGTATGAACACTTATTGGTGTGAAAGTAGTGGCATAAAGAATATAAGGAACATAAGTAGTGCCATACTGGGTCAGCACCTGTCTCCGATAGTGGCCAATTTCAGTTGTTCAGAAGAATTACCAACTTCAGTAATTCAGAAGAAGTACCCAACAGGCCACAATGGGGTGATCCACTCCAGCACCCGACAGTAAGAGGTTACATTCCCCAAACCTACTTGTCTAATAGGTACTAAGGGACTTATCCTTCAGAAACCTGTCCAACCCTTTCTTAAACCCAGCTATACTACTGGTCTTGACCACATTGTCTGGCAACAAATTCCACAACTTAATTGTGTGTTGAGTGTAAAAATACTTCATTTCATTTGTTTTAAATCTGCTACCCATTAGTTTCATGGAGTATCTATGTGCTATTTGCAAGGGTAAATAATCATTCCCTATTAACATGTTCCACACCACTCATGATTTTACAAACTTCTATCATATCCCCTCTCAGTTGTCTCTTCCTCTTCAAAGTTGAAGAGCCCTAACCGATCCAGCCTCTCTTTATAGGGAAGTCGTTCCATACCCCTTATAATTTTTGTTGCCCTTCTCTGTACCTTTTCTATTTCTACTATATCTTTTTTGAGATGGGGCAACCAGAACTGCACAAAATATTCAAGGTGTGTTTGCACCATAGATTTATATAGTGGCATTATGATATTTTCAGTTTTATTCTCTATTCCTTTACAAATAATTCCTAACATTTGGTTTGCTTTTTGACAGCTGCCACACACTGAGCTGAGGATTTCAATGTACTGTCCACAACGAGCCTGATCCCAAGTCCCATGGATCCCATGCATGTGCGCATGTGCACAGTTAATGCAAGACACAATGTGTCCGCAACAGAGATCTGCACGATTTGTACACTGCTGCGCACAGGGTCTGCGGGGCTTGTGATCAGCCTCATTGACTAAAAGGTTCTTTTCCTGAGCGGAAACCCCTAATTAAAAACTCAACATTGTGTACATAAAGTTTGGATTGTTTTTCCCTATGTGCATCACTTTGCACTTGCCCACATGAAATTTCATCTGCCATTTAGATGCCTAGTCGCCCGGTCTCGCAAGACCCCCCTGCAATTCTTCACAGTCCGCTCATGTTTTAACTACCCTGAATATTCGTCTGCAAATCTGATCTCCTCACTCCCCTTTTCTAGATCATTAATGGATACATTAAATACCGGTTCCAGTATAGAACCCTGGGGTACCCCACTATTTACTTGTCTTCAATGTGAAAACTGACCATTTTGTCCTTCTCTTTGTTTCCTATCCTTTTAACCAGTTACTGATCCACAATAGGAGACTGTCTCCTTTCCCATGACTTTTAAAAAAAATAACTTTTATTACTTAAGTAAAGTACATTAGAATAACATTATCAGTGTATAACAAGTTGGACCATTGAGGGACTAGCCCAATACAGTCCAATTTATCATACATTGTTCTGTCTTCTTATTCTTACAATACTTTAATCAAAACTAAAATTTATATCCAACTTAAAGAGCAAACATACATAAAATTACATAAATGAAAAAATAAACTAATAAAAAATTGATGCTGTCTTGCCTGGCCAAGTGTTCTAACTAATTTATTATCATTATGGAGACTTATTTTTAGGATAGTAAATTGCTATAGTATTCAGGGAAGAATCCAGTCATTTCCACACCTGATCCTGTTTGTTTAAATTTTATCTAGACTTATTGTTAATTTTTTCCACTGAGACTTTGTACATTTTTGTATAAGCTCCCATATATGGTCCCATACTGCACAGAAGTTTTCCAGTGTTCCATGGACATCCGCCTGTATTCTTTCCATGGTTAATGTGTACCATAATCTTTGAATTCATTAATTTATTGAGTGACTCTTGACTGATTTTCAGTTATGAATACTAGTCTTAATTGTTAACTTGCCAATTTTCTTTCCTCAGTGATAGGCAAATCCAGAAAGATTCCCAGTATTGCAAAGGAGGGATGGAAAGGTATGTCCACATTAGCAATCTTATTCATATGCTGCCATATTTTTTCCCAGAAATAATTTATGTAGGGGCATGACCACCAACAATGCAGGATTGTGCCAGTATGTTCACATCCATGCCAGCACCTCTGAGGGTAGTTTTTGTTCATTGCATGTAATTTTGTAGGTGTTAAGTACATTCTGTAGGTTGTTTTTATTTGAGGTTCTTTTACTGAGAAAGACTTAGAAGCTTTTTGCATTACTTCCCACATTTGTTACATCATTTTTTGATCTATTGTTATTTGCGGGTCATCCTCCCATGCCGATACATAACTTGTGTCAGGTAAGTGAAATAATTTTTGTAAAACATTATTAGGCATGATAATGTATGAACCTGGGAGGAGTCACCGTATAAAACTTTTTCAATATATGTAGGTTTTCTTACACATTTTTCCCTATCATGTTTGTTGTTAAATATGCTCTTAATTTTTTGCATAAGGAAAGAAATCTGGGTCTGCCAACTTTTTAATTTCTTCAAAAGTTTCTCATGAGGGATCTTATCAAACACTTTCTGACAATCCAGATACACTATATCAACTGACTCCCCCTTATCCACATGCTTATTCACACCCTCAAAAATTTCCAGTAGATTAGTGAGGCACGACTGCTCTTTGCTAAATCCATGTTGATTCTTCCCCATTAAGCCATGTTTATCAACATGTCCTGTAATTTGGTATTTAGTAATAGTTTCCACCATTTTGTCCAGCACAGATGTCAGGCACATCGGTCTGTAGTTTCCAGATCGATGCCCTTTTAAAATATCAGCATTACATTCCCTACCCTCCAGTCCTCAGGTACAGTGGCAGATTTTAGTGATAGGTTACGAATTACCAGTAGTAGATCTCCAATTTAATATTTGAGTTCCTTCAGAATTCTGGGGTGTATACCATCTGGTCCTGGAGATCATTCAGAGATCATTCCATC
>QEPC01009281.1:4319834-4332391 GCA_003113815.1 Sphenodon punctatus
CCTCTCCACCCCTGGTGCCTGGAAGTCTGCTCCTCAGTGACTGACACCTCCCTGTAATGTTTGACCTTCCAGTGAACCTTTTTTTGCCACCCGAACTCATCCGAACGCGATCCGAACTGACCGAACTGTTCGGCCATTTTGCCGTTCGGTTTGTTCGGTATGTTTGAGTTCGGGTTCAGGTTCGAGTTCGAGTTTGGTCGTCCAAACAGTTCGAGTTCGGGCCGAACTCCGAACTTCCGAACTGCGTTCACCCATCCCTAAAGCTTACAGTTTGTTTCCCAATGCCACCCTGTGTCATGAGGTCAGTCAGATAATGCAGCTGAGGCTGTCTAGTATGAGAGAGAGAGAAAGAGAGAGGCAGGGCAGGTGCCAGGCATTGGGAAGGAGGGACAGCACCTCTGCAGCACAGGAGCTGTAGCCCTAACCCAGATTGAGGAGGAAGAGCCCTGTCCCAAGACTGCCCCTGGCATGGGATGGCGTGTGCCACTGCACCATCACTCCTTGTCCAGGGGCAGCTCGGGGAATCCCAGCAGTGGAAGATTGACCTTTAGGAACAACAACTGCTCCACTAACTTGGCCTCTAGTCTCAGGTGGTGCACGGAGCATATGTGGACTGATGCTGCTGGTGAGGCTCCTTTTGCTGTTTTGCCCCCATACTGCTCCTGCTGCTAGATGCATCAGCAATTGGTGTAGGATGCTTGCCTGTTGAAGAAGCCGGGTGACTGGCCTCTGCAGTTGGGAACCCGCTGGCATCCACTTTCCCTGCCTTCCCGCTTAGCATCAGAGCACTTTGGCATGATTTCAGGTGCCTTGCCATTGCAGTTGTCCCAAGGCTGGCGAGCATCTGCCCACGCTTCACCAGCTTATTGTACAAAGTGCACTGCACCTCTCTGGGATAATCTGCCCACACCAGCTTAAAATGTTCCCAGACAGAAGATTTTCTCCCGCATTCTGGCCCACCCCGGGTGACACACTGCTGCCAGCACTACTGGGAGGGGGAGAACTTGGTGGCACTGGTGACACAGCTCTGGGAGGAGGCTCAGCCATCACCTCAGTTCCAGGAATCTCTTCGGCACTAGTGTCTGTGTCTGACGCACTGTTGTCCGCGATCACGGTGATGTCCCATAAAGGGGAGTACTGGGACCCTGAGGCTAGACTGTCCATGCCCACCATGCTGCTGGCACTCTCCCTGTGCCGCCCTCTATAGGTGCTAGTGCTGCTGCTGCTGCTACTCCTCTCCCTACTGCCATTGCTGGGGGGTCGGGCCCTGCCTCCAGCAGCTGGGGTGGGATCCACCAGCTCTGGACTGCTGGGGATTGCCTCAACAGTGGGGGACATTGGTGGCCCTGGAGGAACATTGGAAGCAGCAGCACCTGCTTCAGCAGCCGCAGCAGAAACATCAGCAGCCTCGTGTACTATAGGCCTTCCAATGCCCTGTATGGCAGTGGAGGAGGACACTGTCAGGAGGTGACGCTGAGCCACTGAAGCCTGTTGCCCTAAAGCAGACCTGATGAGTGTGGGGTATGGTGATGTGCTCAGGCTACTTCTGCTGCCTGCTGCCACTACCATGGCATGGCCCCTTCCACCTCTGGCACGTGCCCCATTACCTCCCCTACGGGCAGCAGACTGGCATCTCCTTTCCTTCTCCATTTCTTCCTCCAAAATAATGTTTTTATATTTTATTTTTTTATTTAAATTTTTTATTTATCTATCTATCTATCTACACTCAATCTAACTGCTATTAACTATTCTAAATTCTATGAACTAAATGGATTATCTATCCAATAAGTACAAAGGCCTACTCCTAGAGGTGATGCGGCAGGAGCTTTTACAGCACAGCAATTCCATTCCTAAACCTCGGCATCTCATGTTGTGCCCAGCGGAATTCTGCCCGGTACCTCTGCGATCTGCATTTGCTGCTACAAGAATCTGCAGATGTGGCATTTATGTGCTTTATTGCTTTTTCTGATCGTCACCATTGTCGCATACAATCGACAGCCTTTTTCCGCCTTCCGCCAATTTAATATATGAGAGACAGTCATGAGCATTTATCACGGTTCCACGAAGGGAGCATGCAGCTCTGCTGCGCATGTGTGTGCTGTGCTGACTGCTGGTGTTGTCCCTCTGTGCCGCAATCACTGCTCATTCTTCTCAAATACATACATGCACATGGTCTGGGTGGGAGTTCAAGGAACAGTGCTTTTATTTAATGGTAAATTGATCTTTTATGTAAATGTAAATTGACCTCCAAACGAAAGTTTTTGGAGCAAAACTCCTGGTGGGAGTTTAAGGTGACCTGTGTATTGGCTGACTGAGTCATTTTTTACATAATCGGACCGGTACAGAAAGTTGAAGGAATGAAGTCCATGCAGAAGAGTTTGTTACAATCCTCATTCCGCACTTCCTCGGTCTAGAAGAAGTCAGAAGAACAATAGAACTCTGTCAGACTATCTCTTGATCCAATGTGAACAACAACAGTAGTGTTGCTGTTCACAACTCCTACAAAACCAATACAGCATGGTGGCATAGTTGTTAAGGTTCCTGCTTGCTGTACAAGTTGAAGCTGTCATTGTGGGGGTTTGAATCCCCACTGTTCCGTGTCACTTTAATTTTTTTAAAAAACTTTTACATTACTGTTATTGTATGTTAATCATAAAATTATTGCTGTGTTGTGTTGCTCATGGCATACTTTGTATGACCAAATATATGCTTAGTTATTACGTTAACCAATAGCCAAGACTGAGTAGCCGAGGCCAGTCCAGTCCTATTATGCAGCCGTAGCGCCACCGGCATTACGCTCACTCGCCGATGCCGTCACTGACTGCCCTTCCCCCACCTGTCCTTACGTGCCCCCACCTTCCCTGACCCCAGAGTTAACTCCACCTTACCTGCCCCCACTCTCACTGCCTTCCCCCCTCCTGTCCTGCCCGGCCCTACACATGACCTGACTGACCCACTGGGACACCCACCCACACTACCATATTCACAATGTAACTTTCACAATGTAACAATACATCACAATTCACAATGTAATACATAAGCAGCGGCTCAGTGGCATGGTGGGAGGACTTAGGGGAGTGCTGCAGACAAGCAGGCAATACATAAAACAGATCTGCGGGTGGCACCCTGACTCCCCTCCTTCCCCCTCTAAGCCCATCCATGCATGCATATGAAATCTGAAGTCATGCATAGTTAATAGGACATGGTAGCATAGTGGTTTATGTCCCCCACTTGCATTCTGTAGTTTTGGTTCTGGTGGTTCTAATCTGCAGTGTTGCGTTTTACGTTTATAATTTTTTTCCGACTTTTATATTACACAGTCATCGTCTATTAATTATCTATTAATCTTAAAATCATTGATGTTGTGTTGCTCATGTAGCATACTTTGTAATCAAAACAAATATGCTTATTACATTAGCCAAGACAGATCCGAGGCGAGGCTGTGTGTGTCCTATTTTCTCTCTGCTACAAGTTTCATTTATAGTTTCATTTATCGTTCAGGACTCAGTCCAACTCCTGCCTGTTACATGACCTGCTGCTGCTGACTCTGAGTCTCCTCTGTTTGATTGCGACTTGAGCAGACGCGCTGGTGGCCGGCCCGTGTGGGCGGCAACCGGCAACAGACAGAGAGAGGGGTGTGTGGTGCCCGCCCGGACTTGCATGCTGTCTGTCTTCTTCTCCTGACTGGGGGACACTTTATTTTTTCACTCACTGACCTATCCACACAGCCCACCTGTTAACAACACAAACACTATAATTAATTAACCATACCGTACCCTTTCTTCCTTTGCTCCGACTCTGAGCTAGTGAGACAGTGACTAGAAAAATCTGTGTTGTTTAATTGTTACTTGGACCACATGAAGAATATTGAAGATGCCATTATTACAATTAGTATTAGCTTTACCATGTATTACTAGTCACTGGTATTCTAATTAGCTATGTCTAACACATACTTTTTACATGCCAGATTTCTTTCTTATTAATTACACTCTTATTTTATTTTCATAATTTGCAACTTTTATGGGAAAGTATGATTGGTGTTGCTTCTGTGATTTGGGTGGAACATCAGGGATTTGGTGGAAAATGTCCTCATGTTCCTCCAATGTCATGGTAAGAATAAACTGTTTTCACTTTTCATAATTGTTTTAAGAAATTTATTGAAATTTATTTATTGAAAATTATTGCGATTGTTTTAGAATAACTTTCACTATCTAATAATAAGTATCAATTACTGTTACTGAAGTGCCCTCCCTTCCACCAAGTAGTCTGCAATTACTATTTCCTATTTTAAGTTGTTAACTTAAAACAAGAATGATAACTCTCTGCGTCTCTCTCTAGTGCTTTTACTAAGGCGCGCTGCGCTGCCCAAGACCGTCCCATGCTCCCACCAGATAGACAGAGTCCAGAGACGGCTTAAAGCTGTTACTTTAGCCGGACGGACCCATCCCTGTGACTGACAGCTGACAGCCACAGGCATTTAACACAGGGAGGCGGGCTTTATTTCATGTTGGCCATGTGGTGTGTGTTTTCATGTCAAATCTATCTCAATTCAAAACTGACAGAATGGCTTTGGCAGGGTTTACTTCATTTCTCGATGGACTTATTAGAATTGGTAAGTTAAATAAAAAATGTTTTATGTGATCTCTCACTGTATTCCATGCTTTACATTAGTAGGGATTTTGTCATTAATAGTGCATTGATATGTTTTATTTTTCAATCCCATTACAGGGGAAATTCTGGTGGACATTGTTTCCACAATTTGGTCCACAGTATGGGACACTGTGGATGCAGTGCACAACATAATGTCCAGACAGGAGAAAATTGGTAAGGATTTCTCTAAGAGCCATAGTTACTAGTACCCTTGTGAATAGTGTTGCCCTAAAAAATTAACTTTGCTGCTGTTCAAGAATGCATACACTAACTGTATTCCATTTTTACAGAACAACTAGAGGCACAGACGGAATTGGTCCAAAATTTGAGGGAGGACAATCAAGCCCTACGTGTCTCACTTGATGAAGTATTCCAGGAGGTGCGTTGTAATGCAGGAACTTCTGAGAGCTGACAGCTGATTTGTGATTTGTACAAAGTTGTATGTTTTTAAAACCAAAGTTTTAAACTATATAATGTTAATGTTCCAAAAATTATATATTTTTAAATAGTTTGTTTTAAATTATTTTTTCTATTGAATAGTTTGTTTTTCACTTATGTGCATTTTTATTCATTATTTAGCTTTGTG
The DNA here is from genome assembly GCA_003113815.1 of Sphenodon punctatus. Taxonomy (NCBI): domain Eukaryota; kingdom Metazoa; phylum Chordata; class Lepidosauria; order Sphenodontia; family Sphenodontidae; genus Sphenodon; species Sphenodon punctatus. The sequence continues at coordinate 4,325,071 of QEPC01009281.1, forward strand.
TCTGACCTGTACATGTAGTATCCTACTCCATTGAAAATGTTCCCATTTCCAAGCCTTTCCTGACGTACTCCTGTCCTGTCGCTCACACCACACTCACCAGTGAAGTGACCAAACACACAAGTGACACAACCCTATCTGCAGCAGTTGATCCCTTGCTACAAAACTCTAGTATGTTCACCAGGGAATGAGAGCAGATAGAATGTTTACCAACCGATCATAAATAATTCTCCAGGCACCTATGGGCCATTTTGTAATCATTCCATCCATACAGCATTGGGTCGATTCATTCCCTTATGTTGACTGGGGCTGCCACTGCCAGCCACCAAACAGTAAGAAGTTACATTCCCCAAACATACGTGAACCCATCTTCCAGAATATTTCTGAACCCCTTCCTAAATACAGCTATACATACTGGACTTCCCTCATTGACCACATCATCTGGCACTGTCAGCCAATTGTATCACCACTTAATTGTGCAATGTGTGATGGGACTCCCCTTTTTAAATATATATATACACACAACCCCATACCAATTAGTTTAATTTGGTGTCCCCTACTTCTATTACCATTTTTGAGAGTAAATAACTGTTCCCTTAATTTTTTGGGTCCACAACACTTATGATTGTATAAACTTCTATTATATCCCCCTTCCCTCTCAGATGTGTGCCTCACTCTCTTCTCAAATGCAATGAGTCCAAATCAATTGAGTGTCTCTTCAAATGTGGAGGCACTCACAGGTCAGCTGAGAAAATGACTCATGCATCAAAACACACACACCCAGCATACCTACCTCTTTGTTATGTTACTAGGTAGGGAATGGCTGTGAACGTTAGCATTCATCGCCCTAAAATTTTTTTGTTATAAAATGCCCCTTCCATTTCTCACCAACTGTCTATATAGGCTTTATTGCACACTGCACAATGGGCTGTTGTGCTAGTTTTAATTTACAATGTATCTCAATGCAAAAATAGCACAGTGGCACTGATTTTAATAGTTAATTTATATGCTTTATTTTCAAATCCCAACACTAACAAAATGGACTTTTTTTTAAGCTAAAAACTATGAGCTACAGAATGCACTGTTATCACAGCTGCAGCAGGACTGTATAATCTTTCTTGCCCTCCATGCAAAGCTTGGTGAAGTAAGTCCCAATGACAGGACAGGACAGGACAGCACAGTTATGCGTGCATTGGACTGCTCGACCAACAGATGTGCAGCAACGTCACAAAGCAGTGTGCATTTTGGTATATTTTCTATAATTTTATTAGAGAAATGCTAAAATGTTTAAAAATGGTTGAAATGATTGAGAGAATTTTAAAAATATTTTCTTTTCTTGACATTACAAAATGAGGATGCCTGCTGTACATGTCAATGATGTCATCATACCCTATTCCATTAATATTTTCCCATTCCCATGTTGAAGCAATCCATTACAGACTCAGCTGCTTTCTGTCACCAGTGTCCAACCACACAGTCGCAGCTGCATAAACTACAGTACCAGAAGTGAACACAATCGACATCATCATGCGACGATGCGCTAAAAGAGATAAAATTGAAAGACCAATAGGTCTTTTCCATAGGCCTTTAGAATGCCACATTATGAGTGACTCCTGTCATGTCACACCACCACGCACACCCATCTGTGTTCTGATTTCTTTTATTAACTAGAATATATAGCATGTTTCCAGTTTCCAATGTATGATCAGTGATTGAAAGACAATAAAGCACATACTGGAATGAATACCAAATTATTTTTATTGATGTAGGTATTGATATGTACTACAAGTTGGTAGCTGTGGCAATCCATTCGGTTGCAAATCCAATTAGTTTTATTCTCCAGATGAAGGCAAAACCAACTGTTCACATCTTTTAAAAAACCCACTACTGGCTTGTGAGAAAAAATTGGTTGTGGTTGGAAAATTCCTTCATGACTCCATATGAAAATGGCAATTGGATCAGTACTCGATCCCTGAAGAATACTGGCAGTGACTACACCTACAAATCGACTGTATGTAGCTGTTGTGTGTTCCTGTCATGATTTGATCAATTTCCCTGAAAAAAAGCATTAAAAAAGCACAGTTATTAGTCACGTTGATTGTTGTTCAGTTTGCATTTTTTATTTTTAATAGAGAATTTGAAGGAACACTTTTTATAAAAATCCTAGCTATCACATATCCTAGCTACACATATTATACAAATGTTTACATATGTATAAAAGATAAGTAGCATACTTGTGTTATATAAATACAACTTTGGTAGCACGTTTACAAAAAATAAATACATAAGTATATGTACTTATGTACGTGTACATAGACCATATGTATCAGTTTTAAAAAAATAATAATGCTTAGCTTCAACTTTGGATTGATCACTTCTATTGCCTGCTGTTCTTTCAGTCGGATGGACCATAACTTTCCCTAAATAGCCAAGATGAAGGTTAAATACATTAATTTATTTTTTAAAAAAACACTGTTTCCCTGATGCACAACACACTGAGTGCATGTATTCCTATGCTATTTCCAAATGGACCACACCATGCAATTCTCATGTCCAGTTTGCCTATGTGTCATTCCGTTGAGGCCATGACCACACAGCATCCATGGCTTTTGGAATCATTGGTGGGTGCTGCTATCCTGAAAATTAGATCCATGTTCCAGAGTTCTGCAATCTGTTCCTGTCGCGAGTTCTGCAAACTGTGTGTGTTGAACAGAAAAAGACAGCACAAATTAATCACTGACAACACAATCACTATGCCAATGCATTCCTATGCTATTTCCAAATGGACCACACCATGCGATTCCCAAGTCCAGTTTGCCTATGTGTCATTCCATTGAGACTATGACTGCACAGCATCCATGGCTTTTGGAATCATTGGTGAGTGCTGCTATCCTGAAAAATAGATCCATGCTGCAAAGTTCTGCGCACTGTTCCCGCAAGTTCTGCAAAGTGTGTGTGTGATACAGAAAAAGACAGCACAAATTAATCACTGACAACACAATCACTACACATTCAAAGACAGCAGAATCACTGACATGTCATTACAGCAACATAACCTTTGTTGCTCACAAGCGGACACTGGCCAAGCATACCTCCTCACTCAGTGCTCTTGTATACCTTCCGAGATTTCGTCTGGGTGGTCATAAACTTTTTTCTGGTGATCAATCGTCTCTGAGGTGCACCTCATTATTTCCGCATCTGTGGCTTTCCCAGGAAATCCTTAGTAATTTTATGTAGGAATGACCTGTTCATTTTAATTAATACTAGGTGCTTGAGATTTAAACTGGACAGACTAGTTCTTTTATTACCTACAATTGCGCCCACACAGCTGAATAAAAGTTCTGATGGGAAACTGCTGCCAGGAAAACCAAGGACTGTGATTGCCAAAGTGTACAGTGCTGGCCAAGTGTCTCTTTTTTCTGCCCAGTAAATGAGTGGATCGTTATTCATGCCAACCACACCAGCAGATGACAGATACTGGTCGTACATATCCTCGGCTGCAGAGAGTGTTATGGGTCGGTGAAACAGATCAACTCTTCTTGGTCGTTGAGTGCAATTCTGTGCAAGGAGGCCATATTTTTAAAAATTTGACCACATCGAAGAAGTCTGAGGCTGTTGAGTGTTATCTTTGGAAACACTCTCTGCTTCATCCTCTTTAGATTCATTCGTGTTGTTACCATGCTCTCCTACCATCTGTGTGGTGATTTTTTTGTGTGCAGCAGCAGCGGATTCTCCCCCCCATGACCGTCTTAACCTTCTTGAAACGTGGGTCCAGAACTGTTGCCATCCGGAACACCAAAACTTCTCAAATTGGTTGCTCTGGTGGATGTGATGCAAGATAATGGCAAGACGTTTATCCCTCTGTCCATCTGCCTGATGATCAAAGGAGGAAGTGATGTCTTCGACGTGGCTCCTTAATAATACAAGTGAGGCCAAGCTCTGGCTGACTGTCGTATCGGCCTTGCTCATGAACTCTGTCATGGCCTGAAAGGGCTCCAGCAGAATAATGAGATTTTCTATTACATTCCACTGTCTGAGATTTATCTGCATATCTGAGGCTTCTTTTACAGACTTTGCGGCCACAGCAAAGAAAGTCTCGATTGCAAGTCTTTGTGAATGCAGTCTCTTCAGCATATGATATGTGGAGGTCCACCGCGTGCAGACATCGATAGGGAAGAAATGAAGTGGAAGGTTTCTCTCCTGCTGTATCCTCCGTAGCTCGTGTCGCGATGTTTCCGATCTACGAAAGTGTGCCACCAATTTCTTTGCATGCTCTACTGTGTCCTTAATCAATGGATCCGCTTCAAGAAATTTCTTTGCACCAAGATGCAGCGAATGAGCCATGCAGGATACATTTTGGAAACCAGCATCTGAAATGCCTTTCACTATATTTGCCCCGCTGTCTGAAACAATGCACCCAACGGAGAGACCAAGGGGCTATAACCACTGGTCTGTCAGTTGTAACAATTTATACCGGATGTTTTCAGCAGTGTGTGTCTCAGGAAAGTGCTCCAAAGCAACTATGTCTTGCTGCCTCGCCAGTCTATTCTTGGGGTCACGATGAATCTAGTGGCCAGTAACGGACAGGTACTCCATGTGCTGCGCACTGGTCCACATGTCTGTTGTAAGGTGCACAACATTGCCCTCGCAGTCATGCATAGCATCTGATACTGCTTTGCATGATGCTTCATAGAGTTTGGGAATAGTGTTTGTAGCGAAGTAAAATCATGATGGTACCCTCCATTAATTCATGGAATCCCTCATTCTCAACAAATGAGAAGGGAAGCATGTCGACTGCAAGCATCTTGGACACCAGTGCGAGGTAGTACTGTACAGTATGGTGAGATGCTGGCCATTTCATTTGATTTTGCACAGATTCTGGCAATGTTGTATGCACAGTTGTAGCACTAGCAGTGCTTCTAGATGGATCAGAGGTGCTTGTCATTCTGCAGTGTGTTCTGCTAGAGGCATTGATAACAGACTTGTGATGGTGGTTCATGTGGCTATGCATGCCACTAGTACCAGGGAAGCTCTTACCTCCTTCTTTCACTCGTGTTATTTTCCTGCAGCAGTATTTGCACTGGACTACAAATTTATTTTCATCACAGGCAGTGAAATGTTTCTAGACGGCTGACCTTCTCACTTTTCTTGCACCTGCATGACTGTTGGTGGTTTGGGTGATTGTTCCTTGCTGTGACTACAATGAAACACTGTCATCATTTGTTGATGTTGGGGAAGCCAGCGAACATGCAGACGTAGAATTTCTAGTAATGGTTATGCTATGAGCCACTGGTTATGGACTGCTGGCGTTGGTTGCTGTTGTCGTGGTGGTGTAGTTGGAGCTGGTTGATCAACTTTTAGACAAACATCTGTTGAACATCGGCGCTATATTTTTCCTTATTCTAGATTGCACTGTCAAATCATTTCCTTGGCCTCGGTGTTCCACATTTCTTGGGTTGTCATCTATCCTGGCTCTTTTGCATGGTTGACTTGCCAATTTCAATGGTGCATAACTTGGGGTGTATGTTGGATCTTCATAGTCATAGCCGTTGGTGTCATCGATAATGTCAACATCATCTACTGTGACATCACTGTCTGAGTCGGTATCACAATGCGCAGCACTCACAGTGGCTTTGTCAGACACACCCAGTAGTACCACCTCACTTTCCAGAGCATTTTATATTTCTTCCACATCTCTCGCTGAAGAAGACAATAGGCAGTGGGTGTTGTTGCATCTGTGTGTTACTGCCTCCTGCATGCATTTTTGAGGTTCATCGGTTGTGCATTTGACTTTGAGCGGAAGCATTTCATCATCATCGCGCTGTGACAATTGGCTTTCTATAGTGTTGTCTGATTCTAATGATGATTGTTCTACATCGGACAGTGTGCATTTTGCAAGATATTCCACCAGTGCCTCATGCAAAGAAAGAAAGTAATGGCGGCATTTAGAACTGCCAGGCTGCAGCAATGATATTTTTGATGGCAAAATATGCATTGATAGCAGCGGCTGAGACAATTCCGCAACATCAGACTGCTGTGGGGACTCTGGTCACAACACAAGAGGAAGCTGTGAGTGTGTGGCACATGAAGCAAAAGCTGGAGCATCCAGAAAGGTTTGTGGTAATTGTGATGGGTGAGACTCAGAGTGCTGCTTCTTCTGATGGTTCTCTGTCTGCTGTACCCTTTTTTCCCCATTGCGAAGTGACAAAGTAGGGCTCAGACAGTAACTTCTATTGTTCAGTTTATAAGAGGAATCATCACGTTTCTGCTTTGGAGAATCGTGTGCCATTTCTTCTTTTCTTTTGATAATCTACAGAAAGAAATTGAGAAAAACATGAGTGTATTTAAAAAAAGTTTCCTGGGCTTTTAAATGTACAAAATATTGAGAAATAAATGTAAATTAAAATATGGTCTTACTGCAATATGCATTCCTAAAAACACACATCACAATACATTTTGTAATATTGCAGACCTAAAGTTACTATAGAACATAGACATGCCAGATTGTGAAAGATGTACACCATCGTCCAAAAACATATTGCTATCAGCGGCTATAATGTTCCTATGCCAGACCAAAACCATGTCAATATCTTTAATGAAAGCACCAACAGACTTGTTAACATTTCTAACACATTTATTAATAGCCTTCATGTTTGTTCTATACCTGTTGCACTTGCAAATAATGAGATCAGAGAAAACAATCTTGCAACCAGGAAAAAGAAGACAGATTGCCATTAAATTGTTTCTCATGTACTCTAGTAGCTCAACGCCTTTGAGCATTCCAATATCGTTACCCCCAGAGTGGATTACAATGCATGAAGGAAAGGAAGAAATGGAGGCAATGAATTGCCTTTTGTTCTTTAAAGTAGGCAATACATTAGACCATTGCATCCCCTCCTTCTGATCCATTGCACTGTAACATTTTCCAAATTCAAATCGACCTCCGTGTGTTCTGTGCGGCAGGATTGCTCTAGTCTGGTGATGTAGGAATCACCAATGAACCAAATGTTCTTCATCATTACCAAATGGAATAAGGCAAGCAATTAGTGATTAGTAGTCTGTTTTAAAAAAAATATATTAAATCAATGTCCTTATTACACTTACTTAACTTCTGTAAGGGAGAGAACGCTGATGAAGTGTTTTGTCCTGAAATTGTCTGCCAAATGTATCAGACAGGGAGTTGATCTGAAGAGTGGATGAGAATTTAGGTTAGCAAGCATAATGTTTGATGAAGAATGTTGATTTCATCTTTATTATCACAAACTAAGCAAGTAAATAAGTAACACACAAAGCACATGCACACATCACACATCAACAGCATAAC
>QEPC01009281.1:4350137-4373838 GCA_003113815.1 Sphenodon punctatus
CCCCCGCCCGCAATTTAATACTCACCCCACTTCACGTAGCAGGAATCCGGATACTGGTCTGGTCCAATGCTTGAGTCCCCTCCAACCATGCCAGGACACTCTCACACACTCCACAAAATGGCGTTGCCGTCAATGCACACAGCTCAGCAGAGCATGCGTGTCCTCACAAAAAAACAGCGCTGCCTGCCCCAGCCAATTGCCTAATCATGGATCCAGCACACAAGTGCACAATCGCCTGTGCGCTTGCAGTCAGCGTCCAGGTGCTGTTTAAAAATTGAGAAAGCTTGCCCCCTGATGACTGTAATGGGAAACTGTAGTTTCCCATTACATGCACTTGGACGGCCCCCCTTAGCCACCTAAGCGTGTTCCTGTTATGTTTGTCCTTTATGGGACTCCATCAGCAGCTTGTCCAGTCCCTCCTTCAGGCTGGGGGGGAGGGGCTGTCTGGGAGAGGGTGAACTGCTCAGAGTCAGCTGAGCTCAGCTCACTACCCCGGCTCAGTCAGCTCATCACAGGCAGCTGAGCTAACAAATGTAAACACAGGAGCACCCTCCTTCCTGAAAATGAGCAGCAGCAACTGCTGGGGGCCTTGACAGGAGTTCTTGTGACCCATGGAGGGTCAAAGTGGGCGTGCAAGCAGCACTATGACTCAGTTCAAGGCACTGACTGCAGGTAAGGCTGTGTGTACAGGGGGTGCGGGGCGGAGGACACAGGAGTGGCATTGTCCCTGATGCCCTCGGATGCGCACTGCGCCTGGCAGGGACTACTTTCAAGTAAGAGCTTTCAGAAACCACCTCTCTTTTTTCACCTCTTGCTGAAGCAATTGCCCAGCAGGTGATAGAGCTTAGAATGGGAGTAGAGCAATGGGGACAGACCTTAGATAATTTTTCAGAGGGGATGTGTTCTCAGTTTCGCAAGTCATCCCAATAGTTCACTGCATTAGAGCCCAAACAGCTGCTTCACCAATGTGGCTATGTGAGGACATTCATTAATTCAGGGAAGGAAGGCGTGTTGTACAAACTCTTTAACCTCATTTCACCAACCCTACCCAAAGGACTTCCTACATGCTTCCTAAGATACACAAACAGGGGAACCCAGGCAAACACATCATATCTGATTATGGCACACTCATCAAAAGAATATCAGGACTTGTAAAAATTGTTCTCAAACTACTGGCCCCACAAAGGGCCAGTTTCATCCAGGATATCACTAACTTCTTTGCAAGTTTTGAAACATTAGAAACTTTCTTCAAAACAGGATCTTTATGACCATGTACAACAACAGTTCTCACTCTAATGGAGTTGCAGCCTGCCTCAGATACCTTCAGGACAGTGGAGAACACTCAGATGTCCACCCTCAGCACATTGCAATGCTTGTTGATTTCATCCTCACACACAAAAGCTCCAAATTCAATGACGAATAATATGTTCAGAACTTGGAAACAGCTATGGGTACCAAAATTACTTCTTAATGACTCCCAAATGACATCAACTTTTTATGATCAATCTTTATCTTGAAAGGGAACCTGTACAACTATTCAATTCTAAAAAACAATGGACTAAATAAATATTTGGGTTTCATAAGCCACTATAGAAATATATATCATACAGTCTGCTGCATACACCTACTGTGGTCCCTACATTTTATATAAATGTTTTGAAATGTTAACTGTCTTTCCTCCTATATCCTACAGCCCTCTGCCAAGTGCCTGATATTGCTGTCTTTATTTTGTTTATCATTTGATTCTTGGTTTCCCCTCATTGTATTTAATTGTTTGCAATATTAATGACTTATTTTCTAACATCTTCCCCCCAAGTGGTTGCCTTCATACATATACCTGTGTTGCATTTGCTCAGCCTGTAATTCTGACTTTTTACATGTCTGAGGAAGGGCCCTATATGGCTGGAAAACGTACTGTCACCAACAGAATCTGGCCTAATAAAAGATAATATTTGAACCGTTTTGTCTCCCATCTATTTTGTTTGTAATGGATTAAAGCTTAAATGAAGCTTGCATGAAAATGATCCTTTTCGCTGTGGAATGGCAGCTGTATGATGACTGTCACACCATACATCATTTAAAATTTTTAATTAGCGTCCCTAATTCTCCCATTTTAGAAAATCTGGATGTAAAAGTTACTTCACCTCCCATCCTCTCCTATTTCTCATCCTAGTGATCTTTATTTACTGCTGTAGGCTGTGGGCTCTTTGGCACAGGGACAGTATTTTTTACCTTTGTAAAATGTTATGCAAAATTCTGGTGTTGTGTAAATACTGAATATTGATAGGAGTGCTAGACTATCATCTGGAAGGAAATTATCTCTTCTGGGGCAGCTGTGGAATATTTGCTGAAAGCTCCTCCACAGCCCTGTTTCCAACATCAATATCTCTCCATTCACCTGCTTAAGTTACCAAAATCCAGCTTCTTCATCATGAAAATGGAAGGCACCCTTCTGACCATGGACAGCTTTAAATGCATTGTTGCTTAACGTGAAGTTGCTTCTATTTTCTGCATGTCAACCAGGAAGATGATCTGATGAGTTGCCATCTAAAAGTGGCCGCTGCGCTCCACAGGTCAGCCATTTAGAAAGATAGGTGAGGGATGAAGATACATAATAGCAATGGGAGCTGAAAGATCATCTCCTAAGCTCTTTCCGAACCGAAGGGATAGACATCTCTAGTTTGGGCATCTTCGTTCATTAAACAAGAAGACAATCTAATCCAAGACAATGCAGTGGTGTGTTGCTAATATTTTATAAGGGGATATAAACTGCATCTCTCAGTGGTACATGTGCTATGGAAAATGAGGTCTTAAGGACAGGGGAGTCTTATAATTTCCTATTTAAACCAAATAATAGTCTTAAAACTAAAATTGAGAAAGAAGCCAGTATCACAGTCTTATACGCACTGAGTTTCTGGATTTGTGATGTTGATGTGTTTTAATTAGTTATTTACTGTTTTAATTGCTGGTTTTATTGTTTATATATGATTGTAAGCTGCCCCAAATTGTCACTGGCATTTTGGCAGGAAGGGCAGGATATAAATAAATAAAATAAATAAACTTCACTGAAAGTGGCTGCACTTAGTTATTGACAATAACTTGACATTATGGCTAATGTAGTGTAATGTTTTATTTTTTCTATGGATGATTTGCTAGTTATATGCTGGTTGCTCTCTTGACATAAGTAAACTCAGGCTAACAGCAAGAGGAATAGGGAATATGCCGCTAGGCTTAAGGCTAATTTGACCTTGTCCTTAGTTGGAGTTATGCCAATAGAAAGAGAAACGGAGAAGAAGGCCAGGTTGGCAGGTCAGAATAAGAAATGGGAAGTGGGATAAAGAGTCTTATTGGATGGTGCAGAATTTCACCATATTTAGCTAAAATTATAATTAAATTGCTACACTTAATGAATAGTCATGGGGTTTGCCATATTTGTTATTCCAGTAGCGATGTGGTCTGTAAAAGTTGACCCAGTTTGGCAGATGCACAGCTCATCACCCCAGAAACTTTGTCTGAGGGCCACTTATTCCCTAGCAGAGTCTCTGTTGGGGAAAGAAACTCTTCACCTCACTTCACTTGGCATGGCCTCCTGTCTTCTTTTAGTGGGTAAGATTTGTCAGCCTGGGGAGTCTGTACTCCTCTACCAAAGAGACTTTTCTAATATAGGGTGATTTCAGACGTGAAATCACCCCGCACCGGGATCCGTTTCGGATCCCGGTGAGGAATCAGTCTGGCTGTCCTTCAGACGTGCTGGTCTGATTCCTACCAGGGATCATGGAGGGGGCTGGGATGCGTGGTGTGACATGTGACTGAACAGGCCCCCCCCTTGCTCCCCTGGCCACCCGCCCTCCGGGAGACGGGCGGTAGCAGCGGCCAATGTGGCCACTGCACCCAATCCAGCAGCGTGGTCTGGGCCATGATCTGACCGGTGGAAGGTAACAGATGTTATTTTCTGCCAATTCTGGGTCGTGGCTACTGTGACCATGCTTGGGGCCCAATTCCATCACGCTTTCGGACCTCTGGGTGGCCAGAGGTCCAAAAACGTGGTCAAAGAGATTCCCACTGGGGGTTCACAGGGGTGAACATTATTGTTATTGTTATTGTTATTAATATTTATTAGCTGCCCCCTCATGCCAAGGCATCCCGGGGCGGCATACAATAAAAATTTCCCCCCTAAAACTAACACAACCGTAAAACCATTCAATCTAAACACATAAAATAAACTGCAAAAAACCCAACCCCTTCTAATCCCCCCACCCCAAAGGTCTGGGCGAACAGCCAGGTTTTACAGGCCTGACAAAATGCCAACAGGCCTGGGGCCAGATGGGCTTCCTCCGGGAGGGAATTCCAGAGCCACGGCCCAGCTACCGAGAACGCCTTCTCCATTGTGGCCCCCCGTCTAACACGGGGGACTTCCAAGAAGGTGCCCCCGGCAGACTGAAGAGATTGCTCTGAGACGTGGAGGGTGAGGCAGTCCCTGAGGTATGAGGGGCCCAGACCGTGGAGGGCTTTATAGGCCAGTACCAAAACCTTAAACCTGGCTTGGTACACTATTGGCAGCCAGTGCAGAGTTCAGAGCACAGGTGTTATGTGCTCCCGCTGGCCCGTCCCCGTAAGGAGATGGGCCGCCGCATTCTTCACAAGCTGCAGCCTCCAAACCGGAGTCAAGGGAAGCCCCACATAGAGTGCATTGCAGTAATCGAGCCTCGAGGTGATGAAGGCATCGATGAGGGTGGTCAGGTGGGGCCTGGAGATGTACGGACACAACCTCCGCACCAGATATAGCTGGTGAAAGGCTGATTTTGACACTGCCTCCACCTGCCGATCCAGACGGAGGCCTGAGTCCAAATCCACCCCCCAGGCTCTGAACCTGTTGGGCCACAGGTGGTCGAACCCACCCCCCCACCAGCGGGGCCAGCACCTCCCTCCCCCTCCCCACCAACATCACCTCCGTCTTGTCGGGATTGAGCTTCAGTCCGCTCTGCCACATCCAATCTGCCACGGGCTCCAAGCACTGGGAAAACAATGAGACGGCAGGGCCTGGGTCGGTCGAAAAAGAGAGGTACAACTGAGTATCATCAGCATATTGGTGACAACGCACCCCAAATCCTCTCACGATCTCCCCCAAGGGCTGCATATACACATTAAATAATAATGGAGACAGGATCGAACCATGCAGAACGCCACAGGTCAAGGCCTGGGGCAAGATGTTTCAGCCCCCAGCACCACCCGCTGGCTCCTCCTCGAGAGGAATGAACAAAACCACTCCAAAACAGTCCCATCCAGACCCCCCAGGTCTCGCAGTCATCTCAACATCAGCCTGTGGTCCATGGTATCAAAGGCGGCCGAGAGGTCTAGCAGGATGAGAAATGTTGAACATCCTGCGTCCATCTCCCGGCGGAGATCGTTCACCAATGCCGTCTCGGTACTATAGCCGGGGCGGAACCCAGAGTGAAAAGGGTCAAGGAAACCGATGCTATTAAGATGCGCCTGGAGCTGTGTCGCTACTGTCCGTTCAATAATCCTCCCTAAAAAGGGAGGACGCTATGCTACCACCGCCACCACAGGGGGTTCACTGTGGTTGACCGTGGTATCGTAACGTCTGAAATTATCCATAGACTACTTCTCATTTAGGGTTTTTAGATACCATTTATTTTAGCACTTTTTATTCCTTTTACTTTTAAGATCATTTAAAGGTACTGTGTGAAATCATTTATGTATTACTGGGTCTGTTTTCTGATTAATTTACCTGTGCATCTAATTTGCATTCTGCATCTGGTATCCCGTTTCCTGCTTGTTTTGTGTTTTCATTAATTACTTCTCTTAAGTTTTCTTTCTGTGAACTTGTCTGCTGTTGTGGTCAATTCCTGTGTGAGAAGGGTAAGAGCACCTACCAGTTGAACGTAGACTGGGAATTTTGCTCAGGAAATTCCTTATTATTACAGCAGCACTTGGATCAACGTATGAAGGACCACACAGAAGCTATAGGGTAAAGAGATGTTGAGCAGCTAATGGAAGATGAGATGCTCAGGAAGCTCTCAAAGGTTGACCTAATGGTGGTAAAGTCTTTTTCTGGTATTATTATTATTATTATTATTAACAAACATTTATATAGCACCAGCAGTGTACCTGGCACTTTGCAAAGTAATAAAATAGACACGGTCCCTGCCCCTAGGGCTTACAATCTGAGAGACAGGAGCTGGGGGAGAGACTTAGGAAGGGGAACAGAGGGAGAGACAAGGGGTCTAACATTCATGAAGATGCGAGGTCTCAAGTGCACGTACTTGGCTTGGTTACGATGAGAATGACAGCAGGCAGGTCCATGTTGCAAGGATAAGGGTAAACCGATCGTAGGTATAGGAATAGTGGCTCAGCAGGATAAAGAGTCAGACAGAGCAGAGCGAAAGAGGTGAGTTTTAAGGAGAGATTTGAAGGTATGAAGGGAGGGGGCAAGGCGGATGTGGACAGGGAGGGAGTTCCAGGCATGGGGGGCAGCAAGTGAGAAGGGACGAAGGCGCTTAGGGGAGCAGGGAAGGCGTGGAAGGGTGAGAGAAGGGACAGAGGAGGAGCGAAGTGCACGGGCTGGAGTATGGAGGGCGATAAGTGCAGAGAGGTAGGGGGGAGCAAGGTTGTGAAGAGCTTTATAGGTGAAGACTAGGAGCTTGTGCAGGATTCGTTCAGGAAGGGGAAGCCAGTGAAGCGAAGAGAGGAGGGGCTGCACATGGTCGAAGCGACTGGCGAGGTAGATGACCCTGGCAGCAGAGTTTTGGACAGAGATGAGGGGAGAAAGGTGAGACCGGGGAAGGCCAGTAAGAAGGAGGTTACAGTAATCGAGGCGAGAGATGACCAGAGCATGAACAAGAGTTTTGGCAGACGAGACAGAGAGAAAAGGGCAAATCTTAGCAATGTTATGGAGGGAGAAGCGACAGGATTTAGCAACAGAGTCAATGTAGGGTTTAAAAGAAAGGGGTGAATCAAAGATGAAGCCTAGGCTATGGACTTGGGGGACAGGCAGGATGGTGACTCCATCAATGATCATTGACAGTGGGGAAGGAGAGGAAGGATGAGAGGTAGTATCTTTCTGGTCCAAACTGCAGTGTGATTGCACCCAAATCTTCCCTTCCAGGAATTGTTCTGCTAAGCGATTCTTATTAACCCTTCCTCTTTAGTATGTTAAATAATTAAACAAATGGTTTGCTTGTATTACCAAATTCATTTTATAGATGTTGCTTGTATTACCAAATTCATTTTATATAAGTGGTTTAATTGCCATACCTTAATTTTTTAATTTTCTAATGAATGTAGCCAATAGCAATTAATTCAAAATAATTAAGCCAAATATATGCATCAATTTGCCAACCACAACATTTTTCTCCTTCATTTATGACTTAATAGACTTCACTTTGTATACTCAGGCTTTGCTAATTGCACAGCTGATAATTCTTTATGACTTTGTTTGAGAAGTTCACCATTTTCTCTTTTTTCTTTAATGCCTGTATCCTCTTAGCATAATCATAGTCTTAATTTTGTTTTACTTATGCTGAGGCAAAATATGAATCTAAACCTCTAGAGGAAAATAAAAAAAACGGCATTGTACAGTTCACTGCATTTAATAAAATACATTTCCTATCATTTTACAGCAGGAGGCATTCAACCATTCTGATCTGTGGGATAGTTGGGATTTTTGCTAAAGTCTTTAAACCGATTAGGCTCTGTCCACATTGTGCAATAAAAGAGATCTAACAGCTCATTCTATATACATTTACATTTATAAACTCTGCCAGCTTTCGTATAATCAGTGTGGTGTTATTGTTCAGCTTTCAGTAGCACATGGAGGTTCTAAATGATATTTAGGGGTCTATTGTGTAAGATATTGTACAGACACAAGCACATAGGGTGTTTCTAAATGAGCAAGGCTTGGGGGGGTGTCTGTGTTTTCTGAGTGGCATGGCTGTGGAACACCCACACATGTGGAGTGAGTGGGGAGAGATTTTGAATGGGCGGCTCCCTGGGTGGTCATCTTGCCCACTCAGGCAGACTCCACGCTCTCCCTCTACTACGGACCAGTCATGCAAACAATTTATACGGGCAGCCGTTTCCTCCCCCCACCCCGCCACCGGGCAGCACTCCCCCCAACTGCCCACCCTCTGCCGTGACACACAGCCCCAGACACCATGGAAACATGAAGCTGCACCAGGCAGTAACCCCTTCTTGTCCAGGAGACGGTGTAGTTGCTACAGCTCCTGACAGTCCCTGGCTACAACTGAGGCACATATTACTGGGAAAGTCATCCAAGCTGCTGTCCTCCATGGCATTGGCTCTTCTCTTGTGCATCACAAGGGGGGATTGTTGTACTTTGAGTCAACGCAGTGTTCTTTTCATGCGCATGTCCTTAAGAGCTCTCCGGGGAGCTCCCAGCAGGGCTGTGGGCAGGACCAGGGAGGTGGCCAGGCTGCATACCTGTCTGCTGGCAAAGGTGGGAGCCCCAGTTCATATGAGCAGGCGAAGCATGGAAGCCTGTCCCCACACACTGTTTTGGCTTGGCCCACATGGCACACTCCAGATTTTTCAGCAGTGACCCATGAGTGGCCATAAGTGACCAGTGTGTGGGTCACGGGAGTGTGCCTCCCCATGCTCCACCTTCAGATGAGTAGTTGGATAGTTGATAATTAGTTGCCATGCGTGAAAGTGTCTCTTTTAAAGACACCCATAGGTTGCAACCCTCAAAGAACTTATAAAGTATTGAAGTAAATGGGACTACTCTGGAGTAAGTATCTGAGACCAGACATCATTGTAAGAAACATTTCCTGCCCTGAAGATTTTAAACTCTAAATAAACTTTCATAGTTGCTGTAATCCTGAAGTTCCTTGCTGTGGAGTAATCTCATTGCCCAACAACTCTGGGTAATTTCTAGATTGTGGCAAAAGAGTAATAGGGAAAGGAGAGACAAAGAAAAAGACAGAGTATTTTCCTCAGAGTTACACAGAGTATTTTCCTCAGTCATGCCTCCTGGTTCCCAGTAGAGTGTCCTACTAGACCATGTTCATGGGGGTGGGGATGTGGGGTGAGGGTAGTGTGCAAGAAAGTGAATTCTCTGCTGTGCCTCCTTGGGCATGGGAATGGAAACAATAGCTTTGGAGGGAGACTAGAGAGACAATGGGTAAAAATAGATGTGATGGTGGCCTGCTATGGCCTGCGAGCCACTGATATGTCTGTTTTTGCACTTCTTGATGTTGGCCCAGGATTTCTCTGGGAGGTGTCAGTGACTATGCCAGGATCTGACCTCAGGAAACGCCCAAAGTCACAGCTCAGGCTAAGACCCACCCACAGCAGGCTAGTACGTCTATTGTGGCCTGCTATGACCCGGACCGGATCGGGGGCCCCAGTGGCTGTCCGTCATTGGCCACCATGGCTGTCTGTCCTGGCTGGGGGTGGGGCACTGGGAGCAGTGCTGGGGTGGGACTGGCTGCCCGCATATCTGTTGTGGCTTTCTGCCCCAGTTCATGGATTTCCATGCAGTCGTCACGTGTTTTTTTACCCAATGTCCCTAATAGAAATCACAAAGTAATGGCAATTTGCAGTGGCATATGAGAATATGTCACTTGTGAGTCTATTTGGGATAGGGTCATAGGGAAGTAGAGAAAACAAATAGCTAAAGCCAATTCATTGTTCAAGTTATCTGTATTTTGTGAACCATAGAATGGGAGGAGATCTCAAAGGTCATCTAATTCAACTTCTTGTTTTGATGCAGGACATCTACAGCTACAACATTCCCAAAAGATGGCTGTCTACTAATAGCCTCTTTTTAAAAACCTCCAGTGTTAGAGAACCTAAAGTCTCCCTAAGCAATTTGTTCCATTGCCAAACAGCTCTTACTTTTATGAAAGAAGGAACTGCAATAAGGATTTTTTTCTGCCATTTTCAGTGGCAGAATCAGAAGTCTGTAAAATGCATGGCAGAAAATAATTGTTACAAATTTTGTCCTGTTCCTGTATATGTGTGTCTGCATATCTGGGGGTAGGGGTGGGGTAGAGGGTGATCATAAGGGATGTGCAACATGTGCATTGTTTGTTTCCATTACCTTCTTTGTTTTTGTGTCAAAAATCTTGTTGTTTGGGGGTGGGGTTGTGACTCCCCTCTCTACCGTTTTTGTTTATTTTTTGTTTCCTGTCATTAAAAATACAAAAACAAATGTTTAAAAAAAACACTGTGCATGCACAAATGACCATTCCATGCATGCGTAGCCCTTCTCCAAAATGGTGCCAGCATTCAGTCATTTGGAAAAGGGCAGCCAGTCAGCGCATGTGCAAATGGCTCCTGTGCATGCGCAGAATGGCTGCCTTTTTCCAAAATGACACTGATGCTGCTGGCGCCATTTTGGAAAAGGACACACATGTGAAGAACAGCCTTGGCAGCCATTTGCACATGGGCAGTGATTTTTTTATTTTGATTTTTTCTTTTGGCAAAGAAAATGGACGATTCCCACCTTCATTTTTATCTGTTTTTGTTATCATGGCCTGGGTTTTTGTATTTGAATTATTAAAACGAATAGGTCATAATTTGGTTTAGTAATTCAAAAAAATCAAATCTGCACATCCCTAGTGCTCATACTTATTGTTTACTAGAAGAGGTAGAGAGCCATAAGCCTGAAACAAGTAAACTGTGAGTGCTGCTTCCGTTGAAAGCAGAACACTTGCCAGGATTCATGTAACATGGAAACTTACTGGCTTTCCTGCTGTTTTTGCCATTTTCCATTATTTTTCACAAGTTGAACAGGGCTGCTGCCCTAGTCTGGTCCCAAGCCCCATGTGTGCCCTGAGCGCACCCCTGGGGACTGTGGTGATGAAAACATGCTGCCCAAATGCTGGAAATTGCTATAAAAATGCTGTAAAACTGCTGTAAAATTCCTAAAAAGTGCCCCAAAGTCCTGGAAAGTGACAAAAATTATCATCCCAAAAAGGATGAAAAAATGGTGGAAGTGTGGAATCACGGTAAACTGATGACGTACCGATGGACGCTCTCATGCACTCTCAAAATGTTGGTATTTCCCTTTGGAACGGGAACACTTGCTCTTGTTTCAGCCCCAGAGAGCTGTGCTCCATCAAAAAATCAATTTGTCTTCTTCAGGTGCTGGAAATACCAATTCCCATTGTTGCACTCTCCCTACCTCTCTACAGAACATTGTCCTGTTAGATACATTAGAAAAATTGACAAAAAGTAATAATGAAAGGCAGAAATGGAAGGGAATGAAATATTGGGCTGCATTACACAGAGAGATTTCCTTTCTGATTCTGGACTGAGTTTTTAGCATTGCCTCTTTCTTTTTTTCTCACCAAGTAAAAAGAGAAAGGAATCTGCTTTGCTAAAAGTGCTACTTCAGAGCTGCTAAGTTCTGAATAGTAGGAGAGTGCAGGACAAATGCAGTCTGGAGACTACCTTTGAAAGTAGTGGCTGATGACTTCTTAGATGGTGACCTGTGAAGAACAAGAAATAGTTCTGTAATCTTCCTATCCTCTTGGGAGGCATACCCATCACGTGTAATAATACCCCAAGATCCACATGACATAAGCACTCCCCTATAAGCCTAAGAAAGGCACTAAGCATGAGTCCCACTGGAGAGTATCTACATGTTTAAGCAGTCTCTGATATTAATACATGGTTACTCAAGTACTGTGGTGATGGGTGCACCATAAGAACATGAATATAAGTGAATGGCATATGAGCACTGAAATATCAATATCAGACGTTGGTTGCAAAATATATGAGGACAATAAACAAATACATTGTTTTAACCAAACACAGCATGCATGGAATAAGTTGGAAGGGTTCCCTATTGAAGGAATGCTCCCCATGAATTCCTGTTAATTGCAAAAAGGGAAAACTGGAAGCTGTCTTTTTCTACTGGTGGCCATTTATTTTTTATAAATAATTTTTAACACTTGTACAATTTAGTAAAATTATAGGCACGAGGGGATACGAGGAGAAGCCAGTCTGTTTAAAAAATTAAAAAAGAGGACATGATTACTTTGCTGAAGCTGTACTTTATATTTTATCTTCCCAAACAGACAAAAGGAATAAATACTTAAGACTCAATGGTGACGACGGTGAAGCAATCATGGAGTTGCTGGATACCTTTGTCTCTTGGAGGCACGTAGTAATTTTTCCATGTCTGCCACTGCGTGTCAAACCTTTCTTTTCTTCCCTTTTCCATTTTGGATGGCCAAACTGATTATCTAAAATAGAAAATTAGCACACAATGGGTTTACTCTGCGATACCCCTTATGCAACTAATGGGCAAAGCTTGTTAATTGGTTGTAAATGCCAGCAGGTTGCCAAGATAATACTTCAGAAATAAGCGGGTATTCTGATAATTACAGCAATCTTCATCTATAAAAGCTTAAGTAGATGAAGTACTGGCTGGCTTAAAACCAAGATTTATCCTGCTGCACTCGCATTAAAAGAAAAAATAAGATGAAAACAATAATGTAACAAAACAATTATATAGCAGGAAGCGTTGTAGGTTTTAGAGATTGTGAAAACTCAGAAAGTAAAACAGTGCTGTAATAACTAGTTATGGAAAAATAGGCCATTTACATTTGTGTATAATTAAATAGTAGGCTATGCAATTTCACTTTTTAAAGTAAACTGCCTTTTCCTTTTTTTATAGGGCAACGTAGCCATAATTGCTGCATTAAAGCTTTAATGAAAGAAAAAAGCAGCAGATCAAGATGACGATGTAACATCTACATTTGTACTGTGGCGTTCTGCTTGTTTAGTAATGGGGAGCTACTGAGGAGATTAAAATTGCAGAATTCTTCATAGTTTCCCCCCGTAAAATTGCCATAGGAAGATCATTCAAGGTCTAAAATATGCACAATTTATTTTTTTTTCACCTTCAAACTAAAATAATTTAATGGCTTTCAGCTTTAAGAAACTCTTCCATGTAAGAATGGATATTATTTGAGTTCATCAACATTTTCAAAAGTAACTGGATCCAAGTTAAAGTTGAGGAGGCTCCACTAGTGTTGCCCCATATACAATGTACTTTAACACAGCAAATATTCCTAAAATAATTTCCTGTAAATTTATCAACAAGTTGATATGTGTGCTACTCTGAATTTTGATGCTTTGAAAATTTTAGAAACAGCTGCAAACTGCAGTGTAACAGGAAATATGATCGCAGAATTCTGAGTAAAATTTTCATTAGCTATAAGTTGATTGCTGGCTGGGTGGAAGTGCAGTCATTGCATTAGTTATTTCTTTGATGAATTTGAAGTACATTTTATGCCTTACACAGACCCACTGATGTCTAAGTGAATAAACAATGGCATGCTTTGTCAGGTATTGTTGGCATAGTTTTGACAAGTTTGGTGTGCAAGAGAGAAGTATTTATTTAAGGATATGCTCATTTTGGAAGAAATAATTAAAACAGGGAAACCTTTTTTAATTTTGTCAAAGGCACATGAGGTCACTTCAAGAAACTAGCATGAGACCAAGTTATTGCTGCTTCTGTTTGACAGCTGTCTATGATCCATTATCTCCTTACAAATTAGAAGAAAAAGATCATATCCATTCTTGCTGTAATAACACTGACTTCAGTAGATTTACACCAGAGATAATACTAGTTTGCATTCTTGTAAGGATTCTAGGATGTATTAAATCATTTTATTCAGATGTAACAAAAAGGTGTAAGGTCCTTCTTCAAAGTCCACTGAATTAATTGATTTATTATTGATCTAATTGGGCTTTGGATCCATCCCAAAGTGCAGAAGATTTGTGTAAAAGGACAAAATGTGAGGAAAATGCAAATATAACTAACCATGCAAGACATACCTAATGTAGCGCATTTGCCATCTGTCTCTGCATATGCAGTCCTAGCTGTAAAGAGAAGTCAGGTCAGGTCTCATCTGAGTTACCTCTATGCCAAGGCTCTGCTAAAGGATTTTGACTCCTACAAAGGTATTTATTTTGACATAACATACCAAACATGCCATCTCTGATGTGAGCAGTCAAATGTGACTAGTGATTTTGAGTACCCACCCTTAGATCCATTTAAGGTTTCTGTTATTCACAAATATGCATCCTTTTGAGGGCTGTCAAGATGGGAGAACTTAAGGCCATGAAATCACTTGTCACATTTGAACATGAAAGATGTCATTTAAATACAACACTAACCACTAATCTCAACCACTATAGCTTAATTTTTGGTAGGCTATAAAAAAGTTATATTATAAACATCTACTGTATAGTAGAAGTAAGAATGTTTAAAACAGTATAAGAAGAGAATGGTTTATGGACGGCTAAAATGGTATGATGACTTCCCAGGTTTACTCTCTAGATGATTTCCATATTAAATGTTACCTTTTTACAAGAAAAAAAAAATCCCCACTCTAGTCTTGCAAGCTCACCCTGGGATCTGAGGATCAGTCTTTCCTCTCTAACACACCACCTACAATTAAAAATGGTCTACAGCAGAGCCATTGCACTTTAAGCCACGGCACTTTAAGTAATGGACCTTCCTAGTTAGTATATTATATATGTAATCCTCCAGGATTTTAGAGGTGCTGGGAACAGTGCTGATTGGGAACCTCTGCCTTAGGAAGTGATAGAAACTAATAGAGTAATGTTTCTTCCCTACATTTTCTTGCAGATCAATACATCAATCTTATACATGCTGCACATTATTGCAGAATACCTGTTTGTTGGACTAATTTAGAAAGATCACTTAGATTTTGGGGTAGCAAAGCTGCAAATGGTTTATTTGAATTTTGGTGTATTTTGTGCTCATGCTTTGATTCTCTCTTCAGTTTCCACTTTGTGTGGGAGCACATGTTGGATGTGCCTTGTTTTGGCACTGACTGATGGGTCTTGGGGGCCCTTTCAAACTATGTGCCTTGAGTTAGCACTGGTCTACAAGCTAAATTAAGCCCACTGCAATATTTGTGCAATCTCATTGCCTTCAACAGGAATGCAGAAGTGTAACTGATTAGAATTAAGTAAGTAGGTCTGTTAGTGTCATACTGGAATAAATAAAATCTAGCTTATGGTGGCTCTTCAGTGCTGTCATTCTTCGTAGACACTGATAGCACTTATGGTCAGTGCGATAAACAGACATAATTCAAGATGCACCCAGGAGGCAGAACTGCGGTATAAGAAGGTGCAGTTTTTGCACAGATGCGCTTTACAATAGAATGGCACTTTAAGTAATGGACCTTCCTAGTTAGTACATTATATATGTAAGTTGTCCAAAGTGTGGCTGTGGAAACCATCAGAGGGAAAAAATAACTTGAAGGGAATCTTTAATGGATCTATCTCTTGTCTTCTAGATGCAAAATAAATAGAAGTCTTTTTCAGCTAGCCCTGTGTTTCCATTTATCCTTTAAAAATGTATAAGCATAGGTTTCATAGGATAGCAAAGTTGCTACAGTAATTGTTTATTAATCTGGAGGAGCTTGGTAATTACCACAATAAAATTTATATAACTTCTCTGAGCAGGAGTTAAGGTAGGATTTCCCTCTCATCCATCTTTTAGATACTTTCCCAAGAATGTACATTTTTGTCATACAGTTCTACTTTAAACCGAATGTGCTGGATTTTTCTGAAGTGCCTCTGTGAATTGTTTGCAATCTGTCTCTTCAAGTTCTTGAAGTGTTTTTAGTCTTGGTCATGCAAGAAAGTGGATAAAAATGTGGAGTCTGGGGAATGGGATAGTGGGTGAAAGTGTACTGAAGGTACACTGTATGTAAAATACTTTGTCTATACTAAACATAATCCTGCTCTGAGCCTTAGGAGAAGGGCAGGATAGAAGAATGAATGAATGAATTAAAAAAAAAAAAGCATTATTTGTGGACGTTTAATAGAACAAAACAAAGCAGGTTATACAAATTATACTGTAAAGGGTCTGATCTTGAATTACTACCTCAGTTTTTCTTGAACTTTATTCAGGCAGATGCCATGTGTCCATGCCTATAGGTATTTGCAGTTCTCCACTACTGCCAGAAATTTTGAATTGTTGCTTCTATTTCCAGTTTCTCTTCCATACTATAGAATACAGATAATTCTACTCACTTCATTTTTTTTGTGAAAAAAGAGCTTAATCTTCACATTGTATAATAAGGGTCTGGCACTGAACAATGTTCTCTTCAGCTGTAGGCAATATGAGCTGACTGTTTTTAAAAGAAAAATCTTCTCAGACAACACGGTATTGTAGATAAATAAGATAGGAAGGAATGCCTTCTCCGAAGATCTGCTCACAGAGGGGCCCTTGAATCCATGTGCCTTAGGGAATAAAACTATCCTCCAGTGTAGGCAAGTGCCCTCAGAATCCTGGACTTTTTAAAAAAACATATGAAAGTAGTTTTGGTGTGACAGCCGTATCATGATTAGAGAGAGTTTTGCCATTGATTTCACAGGTGCCAGTATTCCACCCTTTCTATTTCTGGAATTTTAGAAAAAAAAATTCTTCCAATAATCAGTGAATAATTGTTTCTTTATTACATATCACAACAGCTTTCAATTACTCCTGAAAATTTGATATAACAGTTCTGTTGGTTTAAAGGTCATTCATAGAGATGTTTGGAAAATGGCAAGTATGTTCTGTATAAAACTGAAAAAATCCCATAAATCAGTGGGGTGTGTTTTTTTTTTTTTAAAAGCACAATTGGTTGTTTTGGTCTTTCAAAACCCCCAAGTTTGTTTTTTAAAAAATTGAAAAGTCAAAAACAATTTTTTAAGAAATGAAAACTCTTTGTGATTGTATTTGTGAAATCTTTTTTTAGTTAGAAAAAAGGCTGTTCTTTAGTTTAAAACAATTAAATTTTAATCAATTAAAGTCACCATTTTTTGCTGGTTTTCGTCCAATATAAATGTGAAGGTTATATATTTTCCTTAACAAAACCAGTAAGCACCTAAAAGCAGGAACTCGGAGAACTGCTTTGTTCCTTTAGCAGTATTAATCTAAACTTAAAACCAATATTTGATAACTCTAATGCCTGCTTGCGAAAAAGTCCTTATCTCCCTTTCACCTTGGATCCATTTCTAGATTCACATTATTTATATGGAAAAAGTGCAAGATGTCATCTCCATCCTCTTCCTGCATAAATTGCATGTGTTTATTATTCATCGTAACATGGAACATTGTCTGTTTCTGTGTCACTTGTCACTAATCACTTATGCATCTGATGTGCAATATGGAAACGAGTCAGATGCATTCTTGGCTTTAAAACATAAGATATGCATGGCTAAGACTTTACCCTCCCAAATAACAACTTTGATACATTTTCGGAAGGGAGAGAATGCATATGCTACAGTAGCACAAGAGCAGCAATAACTAAACTTACTGTGAAGTGATAGGGGTTATTTTGCTCCTGTCCTCTTTAGTATTTTATGAAAGGGTGTAAAAATCTTAACATCTGAGTGACACACACTTCATTCTGTCTGGGGGATTCAGAACATTTTTTCTAAAAAAATATACACTACTTTCCCCCGTGCTTTTGCTTCATTGTATCAGTTGCTGCTGGATGCTCGCTTTCTCTCTCTCTCTCACACACACACACACACACAAAATGTGTATACATGTATGTTTGTTGCAACTCTATGTACTGTGTGCATCTAATAAAAATGGGTGGTCTGCCAGAGAATTGGCTACAGCGAGGTGGGCAGCCAGCAATTAAGATCTTGATCCTGTACAATGCTGAGTACTCTGACCCAATCCAGCAAAGTAATTAAACATGTGCTTACTTTTAAGTACTTGATTCCACTCATTAAAGTTAATGGGAGTACCCAAATGCTTTAAGTTAAATATCTGTTTGAGTACTCTGCATGGGGCCAGAGTACTTATCATTTTTCAAGACTGAGTTCTTAAACAATTAAAGGCTCTGTTGCTCTTGAAGTAGTAGTAGCAGCAGCAGCAGCAGCAAGAGCAGAGGATAGAGGAGACACTAGAAGATGAGATGCCACTGTTTTAATTGTTGTGTTGCTCCAAGAAGCATTTGAAAACTAGGTGTTTGCAGGGCCCTGGTGCCTCTAAGTGTATGCAGAATCAGGCCCAGCTGAAGTGGCAACGGAGGACAGGAGGCAAGTCAGGTGTGCCAGAAACAATCCAGAGGGTAATCCATGCCTGTAATCAAAAGCCAGTCAGGAATAAAAAAATCCAAGTAAGCAGTTCAAATAAACCACAATTTCACGGCTGGGACACAAGGCTCGAGCAGGAATCAGAACAAGGCAGGATCAGGGATAAACAGGAACTGAAACACAGGACAAACTCAATACAATAATAACAGGGCAAGACAGAAAGCAGTTTGGGAACAAGCACTGCAATGCAGGCTGCACAAAGGGCTGAACAAAGCAGGAAGTGACACATTGCTCTGCCCAGCTTCCTTTGGGAACAGTGGGTAGTTGTGTAAAGGGGAAGGAGCCCATCCAGGGACAGTGGGGGGTGGTCACAACACACAGCAAGAAACCCGGAAGGGAACAGCAAAGACTGGGTCAGGGTGCTGTGTTGACACTACAGAGCTCACCTCTGTCTCAGAGCCACAAGATTCAAATCCCAGATCCTCACAGGGTGTTACTGATGTTAGCGGCTGCAGAGTCTTGTCCACATTAGCTCTTAAAGCTGCTGCTGCTGGAACAGATCTAAGGATGTTCAAGGAGGGGGGGGGAATATATTCTGATTTCAGTGCCAATTTTGTGGGTGTTTTGGTGTTTTGTTTGTTTCTCTCTCTCAATTTTGGCACCTAAGTATTTTAAGGAGGGAAATCTGGTAGCTGCTACTGTTGGTTGGGAAGCAAGCAAGCGGGGTGGTGTGGTGTGGTGCAGCCTGTGTGTGTAGCCTCTGGGTGTGTAAGGGGGTGCAGCCTTTTGTGTGTTTGTGCATACATATACACAGGTGATGACCCTGAGTGCAGCCACATGAGCTGCAGAGGGCCTGATCCCCGCAGTTGCCACACCACAGGGTCAGTTCAGAGAGCTCGGCAGATGGTCACCCCCCCACTCCCTTGTGGGGCAGCAGGGTGGGTGTGCCTCTGTCAGATCTCCCGCCATGGCCAGTGCAGACCGAGCTGCAGATTGAGTCATATGAGCAGGCGTCCAGCCCTGCCTCACCTTGCTCCACCAGACTGACCAAAATCCCACCCCCAGCAGTGACATAACCATATGCAACGGGCGATAATGTCCACCACTCAAAGCCTTGCTTTGGAGCTTGCTGCCCAGCAAGGCAGAAGGAGCCTGGGCACATGGACTACCTTGCCTTGAACAGCCTTATGCCATTTTGGGTAAGGCTGCTATGTGACACATCCTCAGACTTTTTCTTAGGATGCATCGCATAACAGCCTGTTGCTCACCCCACCACGCAGTGGGGGGGAACACCTGGGGGCTGCCGGCCACAATACATACTGAATCACGTGGTCCAGCTGCCCAGAGTGGGTTACGGCTGCCCAAGGTGTGGTAGTTTGCCCAAGACATCTTGTGTGGCTGCGCCCCCTACAGTAAGCAGCAAAGGGTCCTGGTATCAGTGATCTACAGAGCATCAGAAAGGGGGATCCCATGCCCTCACCACCTCCTGTGCATGGGGAACCCACTTGGTTGTGTAATTCACTCAACATGAGGATCCATTCCCTAAATGCAGTTCCTCCTCCAACTGCCTGTGGATTATAGGAGGCAAGAGCAAGTGTTCCTGTACTGATAGGAAATGCCTACTTTTGGGGAGCTCTTGGGACTGTTCATCAGTATTTCCTCACTATTCATAGATTCTGCACTTCCACTATTGTGAGATCAATGCCTGTGATTTTGGGTATTTTCATAATTTTCCATCTATTTACAGCACCCCCCCCCCCCAATTTGATACTTTCCGTCAATTTACAGCACTTTCTGTCAATTTATGGTAGGCAGCAATTGCAGCACAATTGGCACAATTTTAGGCAGGCAGCAAGGCAAAGCTAGGTGAGGTGGCGCGAGCAAGTGACTCAAGGTGGCTCTGGAGAGAGGAGGGGTGCTCACGGGGAGGGAGACCTCCCTGTGAGAGAGGGCCTCCCTGTGAGAGGGGGCGGCATCATCTTGATGGGGAGGGGGGACTCTCAGTGAGAGAGAGAGAGTCCCAGGAAAGGGATGGAGGGGAGAATGGGGGGGTTAGGAGGTGGATGGGCCTTGCCCCCCAGTAAGACGGGGGGCATTGCCCGAACGATAGGGAAAATGAACCCCCTGTGAGAGAGGGAGACCCAGGGAGTGGGGCGGAGGGATGGGGTGGGGATGTGAAGGGATTTTTTGGGAGAGGGGAGGGAGGGAGATCTCTGAGGGCTCTGGGGGAGCAGCTGGTGGGAGGGGGTCAGAATGGTGTGGACGAGAAGGGAGGAGCAGCTATAGGGGTGGTTCTGGGATGGGGATGGTATGGTCCACGGGGGTGTGTGGTTCGGACTCCTAGGGGACCTATGTCCCTTGTAGATGTCAAAAGAACCTCCCACCCACTCGGGGTGAAGGAGGAGCAGGGTCTAAGGTCCACCAGTGAGGGGCTGATGCTCCTAAATGTGAGGCTGTGGTAAATAAGGCCCCGGTAATCTGGGACATAGTCTGGGACAGGGCTGCGGACCTTGCATGTATTACAGAAACCTGACTGGATGAGAAGGTGGGGCCAATTTTGGCTGACCTCATTCCAGCTGGGTATGCCGTGCAGAACCAGCCCCGCATTGGGGGCCGGGGCATGGGGTAGCTATTATTTTTAGAGAGACATGGTCTGTTAGGAAGTATCCAGTCCATGAGACTCTGGGAATCGAGGGCCTCCATGTGGTGTTTGATTTGGCAGGAGCAATCTCAGGGTGTTATTGGTGTACTGGGCCCCTTCCTGCCCAGTAGCATCCCTTGCCGCTCTAGCAGAGCTGGTCTTGGCAGTGGTGCTGAATTCCTCCAGGACTTTGGTCCTGGAGGACTTCAATACCCATGCCAATGTCGGCCTTGTGGGAGTGGAGCGAGAGTTCATGGTAACCATGGACTTGTCCCAAGTTGTGAACTGCCTGACCCATGTGGGGGGACATACCATCGACCTGGTGTTCTGTTCTGGCCTTGAGGCAGGTGATCCGGTAGTGCGGGATATGAGGGTTACACCCTTATCATGGACGGATCATTACCTCCTACAGACCAGTCTCTCAGAACACCGCATCCAGAAGGGGAATGGACCAGTTAGGTTGGTCTGCCCCTGGAGGCTAGGGATGGGTGAACAGAACGCCATTCGGATGTTCAGACATTCGGTCGTTCAGTTCAAAACTCAAGTTCGGGTTCGACTGTTCAGTTCGGTGGAGTTCGGTTCGTCTGAACTCAGCCGAACATTCAAAAAAGTGTTATCAGTACCGAAACTGATTTTTCCGCGTTATTGGTACTTCTGGCCCTGAAACCATCCCTGGCGTCCACCCCTACTGCCAGGAAGTCTGCTCCTCAGCTACCTCCCCCTTCCAGTTACATTTTCCCCACCCAAAATCAAGTTTTTCCAGCCCCCTGAACTCATCCGAACTCACCCGAACATTTCTGAACTGTTTGGAAGTTCAAGTGTTCGGTTCGGAAGTTCGGTTCGGTCATCCGAACAGGCCGAGTTCGGGCCAAACTCCTAACTTCCGAAACGCGTTCTCCCATCCCTACCGGAGGCTGATGGAACCTCAATGGTTTCAGGAGACCCTGGGGGAGTTAACCTTAGACCTTGATGGCTGCTCTGTTGAACTCGCCTGAGCTTGGAACATCTTGCTCGGGGAGGCCATTGACAGGGTGGCTCTGAGATGTTTCCTATCTCTGTTGCATCACCGCAGGGCCCCTTGGTTTACTGAGGGGCTGTGGTGTATGAAACAGGCAGGTAGGTGACTAGAGCGATGCTGGCGTTGGACTCGCTCTGAATCTGACCGACTTCTCCATAGGGCCCATTTGCAGTCCTATGTCAAGGCTGTGAGGATGGCAAAGAAAGAGTTCTTTGCCATCCTCATAGCATCTGCAAAGTTGTGTCCAGTGGAGCTGTTCCAGGTGGTACGGGGGCTGGTCAGTCCAGCCTCCCTCCGCCTGGATGGGGACTTGTCCCAGGCCCTCTGTGAGGATTTTGCCCCCTACTTTGCAGACAAGATTGTTCAGATCCAGAGCAACTTTGACACTGGATTAGGGGCAGTGAGGGGGAGCACGAGGTGATGGATGCCCCGTCTGGTCCATCTTTTGGGGATTAATTTCAGGAAGTGAAGCCAGCCAATGCTGTGGATGTCCTGGGGTCTGTTAGAGCCACCAGTTGTGAATTAGATCCATGCCCGTCCTGGTTGGTGAAAGCCTCCAGGGAGACGTTGGGGACGGTGCTGGTGAGGGTAATCAACGCATCCCTTTGGCAGGGGAGATTGCCCCTCGGTCTCAAGGAAGCCGTTGTGCAGCCCCCTGCTGCAGAAGCCATCATTGGATGTGGATGCACTCGCCAGTTACCGACCTGTCTCTAACCTTCCCTTTTTAGGGAAGGTTATTGAACGGGTGGTGGTGTCACAGATCAGGATTCATCTTGACAGCATCGGTCTCCTTGACCCATTTCAATTGGGGTTCTTCCCCGGCTATGGTACAGAGATGGCACTAGTGGCTTTGGTGGACAATCTCTGCTGAGAGATGGATGCAGGACGTTCAACACTTCTGATCCTGCTAGATCTCTCAGCCGCCTTTGACGCGGTGGACCATGGGCTGCTGTTAAGACGATTGCGAGTCCTGGGGGGTCTGGACGGGACTGTCCTTGGATGGTTCTGATCATTCCTCTCAGGAAGAAGCCTGTGGGTTGTCCTGGGGGCTGAATCTTCCAGCCCCCTGGCCCTGGATTGTGGCGTTCCGCAAGGTTGTATTTTGTCTCCATTATTGTTTAATGTATATATGCAGCCCTTGAGGGAGATCGTGAAAGGGTTTGGTGTGTGTTGCCACCAATATTCTGATGACACCCAGCTTTACCTCTCTTTTTCAACTGACCCAGGTCCTGCTGTAGTACTGTCCCAATGTTTGGAGGCCATGGTGGATTGATTATGGTAGAGCAGACTGAAACTCAATCCCAATAACACAGATGTGATGGCGGTGGGTAGGGTGAGGGAGGTGTCGGCTCTCCTCGTAGAGGGGGTCCTCCCTCCTGTAGCCCAGCAGTGTCAGGGGTAAGGGGCATCTAGCCTGGTTGAAGCCCCCCCGTGGGATAACCAGAGGTATGGAGGGGGGTGGCCTGGAGCCAGAGAAAACCCCACCAGCAGAAATCGCCCCCGCAGAGCAAGGCCCCTCAAGCAGCAGCGAGGGCAGGGCCCCCTTACCGGCAGACGTTGAACCGCTGGGGAAAAAGGGGGCGGAGCCAGCAGGGACACTGCAAAGGTCGGCGCGGCTACAAGTGCAACAGGGGCGGGGCTAGGGCCTCTTAAGGCGGAAGCGGGCCATGCTTCCCCGCCGGCGATCAGTTCACTGTGAAGCTGGCCCCTGGAGAGTGGTGTGGAGCGTTGACCCCAGAGTGGAAACCTTTGGCGTGAGAGGCAGTGGAGTGTGGAAGGAGCGTTGAAGGAGTGTGGACAGAGAGTGAGTGGAGCGTGCGAGCAGAGTGAGTGTGGGGTGGGGAGTGGAGTGTGTGGGTGTGGTGCACCAGCCTGGCTGTTGTTCCTTGGGCCCTATCCTTGTTGTCCTTCCTTGTGGGGCTGGGGCTTTCCCCCTCCGGCTCCCCCGTCCCGAGTGGTGCTTTCCCCCT
>QEPC01009281.1:4377358-4403068 GCA_003113815.1 Sphenodon punctatus
TGGGCAGAAGGCTGCACACACATTGCACTGATCACCCCTGTGATGAGATGGCCCTGTTCCCTTGGGAACTAATAGGGCCACATGTCAACCTGAGGGGACCTTTTCTCCAGGGCAATTGTGTTCCTCCTTCTTTGCAGGAGTCCTGTAAGGCGGGGTGTGAGTGGGGATACCAGGTCCGTGGGTTCATCCTTCCCCCAGTTCCCTTACCAACCCTCACAAGCAGGTTCAGAGTCTGGGAGTATTGCTGGATTCAGACCTCCGCCTAGATCAACAGGTGGAGTTGGTGTCTAAGGCTGCCTTCCATCAGCTGTATCTGGTGTGGAGGCTGTGTCCATATATTTCCAGACCTGACCTGACCACTCTCATCCATGAATTCATCATCTCAAGGCTGGACTACTGCAAAGCGCTCTACGTGGGGCTTCCCCTGATGCTGGTTTGGAGGCTGCAGCTGGTGCAGAATGCGGCGGCTCATTTCCTGATGGGGATGGGCTCACGGGAGCATAGCACTCCCATGCTCTGCACGCTGCACGGGCTGCCTATAGCGTACCGAGCCAGATTCAAGATGTTGGTCTTGGCCTATAAAGCCCTACATGGTCTTGGCCCTTCATATCTCAGGGACCGCCTCACTTTCTGTGCCCCAGAGCAACCCTTTTGGTCTGCCAGGAGTGCCTTCTTGGAGGTACCCTGTGTAAAGTGAGGGGCCACAATGGAGAGGGCGTTCTCGGTGGCTGGCTCGCAACTATGGAACTCCCTCCTGTAGGAAGCCCATCTGGCCCCAAATCTGTTGGCCTTTTGCCTGGCCTTCAAAACATGGCTTTTCTCTCAGGCCTTCAGAGGAGGGGAGGGGGAATTGGGTTAATAGGTTGCGGGATGGTGTTTAGGTGGGTTTTTAGATGTTTGAATTTTCTGTGTTTTATTATTATTTTAAATTGTGTTTTTTTTCTATACTGTAAGCTGCCCCGGGATGCCATGGGGATGAGGGGGCGGCTAAGAAATATAAATAAATAAATAAAATAAATAATAAATAAATAGCAAAAAATAGCAAAAATTCAGTAAGTTTCCTCATCACACGAATGAAGGTGAATAACCTGTATTCTACAGAACAGCATTCAGTGCAATTGATCACTTCAGGTCTACCTGTGGCAGCAGGCTGAGGCCCTGAACCACAAAGTCATCAAGACCAAAAGTAAACCTAAATCAAAACACAATCCACTCCTATAGATCACCGTTGTTGGGGGTAAACTCTCCCCTGACTGTGGTACTTTAAAGATGTTCATAGTGGTAGATGGAAAATTTAAAACATCAAAATTGGAAGTGAAAATTGAGAGGCAAAAAGCATGCTAACACATACCTGAAAATTGGAAGGCAGTATTTGTGTTCTGAATATGGAAGCCAAAAAGGGGCTTTTAAAATTTATTTGTGTTTTATCCAAAGCCAAATGTACAGTTAT
The DNA here is from genome assembly GCA_003113815.1 of Sphenodon punctatus. Taxonomy (NCBI): domain Eukaryota; kingdom Metazoa; phylum Chordata; class Lepidosauria; order Sphenodontia; family Sphenodontidae; genus Sphenodon; species Sphenodon punctatus. The sequence continues at coordinate 4,378,809 of QEPC01009281.1, forward strand.
AGGGTTGTGCATGTCATTTTCATTATTACAATAACATTAACAAAAATTGTCATTTTCATTTTCATTGTTGCAATAACGAAAACGACAACCAAGAATAACGACAACGATAATGAAAACGACAACCGAGAATACCAAAAGCGACAACTGATAATACTGATAATGGTAACAATAATGATATTGATATTGATATAAAAATGATATCAAAAACAATACCAAAAACAATAACAAGAAACAAGAACAACAATGTCATTATCATTGTTGTTATTATTAGTGCTGTGGCAGTTGGGTTTGGGAGGGAAAATGTAGAGAAGGGAGGAGGGAGCAGACATCTCGGAATCTTAACAGGTTTGAACTCTTGAACTGTGTCTGTGTTGGGAGGGGCGAGCAGCTCAGCAATATCTGATGGATGTATCCCTGGCCAATGAGCAGCACAAGCAGGCCCCAGCAGTCTCATGGCACTCTGTAATTGCTCAATGCCTGCTGCCTCCTACAACCAGGGGCTCTGGGTGAGGGCACTGCAACCCTTTATAATGGGAGGGCCAGGTTTTTTCTCTCCGTTGTGTGAGAGTTCTGCTTGTCAGGTTGCGCTTACAGGACTGTGGTGCTTGCACATAAAAAATCCTCCCTAGCCCTCATTTATTTATTTATTTATTTATTAGGTATTCCCACCAATACCTTTCCTTCCTTATACCCTACATTTTACCTTCTCCCTTTCCCTGCCCTTCTCCCCCCTGTACATTATATAGAGATAGGTAGTATAAATTAGATATAGATATATATTATAGACATATAGATTAGATTAGAATAGTTATATAGATAATTGATTAGATAATAGTTTTCCTTTCCCCTTCCCCTGTCTCCTTTAGATTTAGATAAATATTAGTTATGCGCAGGAATCAATAATGATACTGATACCAAAAATAAAATCTTTGTTTGAAATGGTACTGGTATCAATAACGATAATGAATATCAATAACGATAACAAAAATGATGCCTATACTGATAATGAAAACGATATCAAAAACGATACCAAAATGATAACAAAAATGATGACAACAAAAATGAAAATGACACTGTTGTTAATAATGATAACAAAACCAACATTTGTGAATAACAAAAACAAAAACGACATCGGGGCCTGGTGCACTCCCCTAAGTTCCAAACAGAACCAGTATAGTTTGTGGAAGAAGGACTAGTGTGGATACAATTAACCTGCCTTCTAGATGGAAATGTGTCATCTGGCAGAGCTGACTGAATAATAGCAATGAAAGTCATGATATTTTGTTACAATTGCTGTTAAAAAAACATTCTATCCTTGTTCGCAGAAGATACCATATCTATATGAACTTTGGAAGCCTGAAGCTTTGCTACTACAAATATTCGAGAATAGCAACTTTTTAAAGTTCAAATATTTAAATTTGATACAGGAAAATATTCCCTTGTTGTTTATTTGAGTTTATAGTTGCCAGTGTGCTCATTAGATGGCTTAAATAACCAATACAACATAGAATTTGAATTGCATACATTTCAGCAAACATCTGCAGACCCAGAATGATTCAAAGGAGAAACTTTAGGGTATTTCGAATATTGTATAAAACTGAGAACTACCTGACATGTATGGGGAAGATTAATAATAATAAAAAAATACAAAAGTTACATTCCTTATTTTGCCTCTGCAAGAGAGCCTGGTTTGGGAACTAAGCTGTTTCCCACAATCTTTACAAGTGGAATTAGCATTGTTTCTCTAGGGAGAATCTTGATTGTTTTGGACTGTGACTGCACTTAACTAATCAACTGGGAGAAGAGTATTAGTGGTGTCAAGCTTCAATCTTCAGTCCAGATTGAGGTGAACCTAACAGGAAGAACAGGTTGGAAATATGATCCTGAAAATATGATATTGGAAAATTGCTGCCAAAAATCTAAAGAAAAAGCTAGCAAGAACTCTGAAAGGCCCCAATCCATGGTCTGCAAGTGACACACGGACCAAACTTACACTGCAGGTGTACACACCATGAATGCACAGGGTGCCACCATTTGAGTCCTCCATTGCTCAAACGCACTGCCAGCCGAGTTGGCCACCTCAGTCCTGCCACTCCCTCTGCTGAGCTACCCCACCACAGCCACTCTCAAAGCCCAGAGAGGAGAGGACTTTGAGGGTGGCTGAGCTGGGTAGCTTGGCAGAGGGAGAGGTAGGGCTGTGTCGGTGGACTTGGCCACAACTGTCCTGCTCTCATGGTTATGGTGCTGTTGGCCACATGTAGAAGAGAAATACCACTCAGTAGGGGTGGGACTCCAGGAGAATTATCAGTTACCGGTTTTAACGGTATCGGATTAATTCAATAATGGATTTATCCGCATTGGTATATTGTTTTTTTAACATTGCTGATTTTCTCGGATCTTTAACGTTACAGCCATTGTTAAATGGCAAAAATCCGAGAGAAACCAGCAATGTTAAAAAACCATTATACCAGTGGCGACTTGTGGTTTTTGAGGCTGGTGGGGCAGTGGTTGGGTTGAAACTTCTGCTGGAGGCTTTGCCGCTGGCAGGCCAGAGCCAGGGGCAGTGGTAGGCAGATCCAGGGGAACGATAGGCCAGTGGTGTGGTTTAACCCAGCAGCAAGGAGTTTCCAGGGTTAACATTAGATGAACATTACGTTAGTTAATACTGGGAACTCCTTGCTGCTGTGTAAAGCACTCCCACTGGGGGATAGAGAGCCCTCTTACTGGGGTCCCATCCACTCTCTCCCACCGGGTCCAAATTAACTATAGTAGGTTACAAAAATAGATTACATTACCATCACCTACCTTTATCCTGAACCCTCGGATCCGCGATTTTCATGGCATCCTTTTCATTCTCTTCTCAGAATGAAGAAAAGAATGAAAGGGAAGAGAAGGACAACAGAGGAGAGTAGGAGAGAGAGGGTTTGGTTTTGGTGCACGAGAAGAGTAAGGGGAAGAGATATTCAGTGGGGGACAGGAGAAAGCGGTCTCCTTGTTGTCTTCAGTCTTCTCTTCTGCCATGCTCCTACCTAGTTTCTCCTCTGTTCACAAGGAGAGCAGTTGCAGGCCTGTATAGCAACCAAACACTCCCCATCCAAACCAGCATCCCCAGTACCAACACTGTATGCCTGGCAGTCAAATGCCTGTTCAAGCAAACAGGCCTTTTTAAAGAAGTTTGGCCAGTTTCAGGGCTGCATTGCCACCAAACCAGGCCTATCGAGACCAGCATCCCCAGTACCTACACTGTATCCCTGACAACCCAATGCCTGTCCAAGCACACAGGCTTTAAAAAAAGTTTGGCCAGTTACAGGTCTCTGTTGGCACCAAACCAGCCCCATCAAAATTTAAACAATGCATTTCTGTTTCTCAACAAAAACCCCAGGCAAGATGCTCAAAGTCACATAGCCACAAGCAGAGAGGCCAGAAACTACTTTCCAGCAGGGAGCAGCAGTGAAACGCTGAAGGGACCATTTTAAGAAAAGAGTAGCCATGACAAGTAGACCCACAAATTTACAAAATGGCCTCCCTACTCATGCTTGGGAGGGGAGAAGGAACACAGCAATGCATCATGCAAACACAGAGCAAGCAAAGCAAACCATCTTAAGGCAACAATGTTACATGCAGTTCTTAGCACACCATAAAAGCAGCAGTGGGGATTTCCACATATCCCCCCAAACATGCTACACAGCTCTGTTGCAATGTAAGAGGTACTGTTTCTGCTGAAACTAAACATGGACCATTCATGCGAGGACTAGCCATTAGTGAAAAAGCCTGCCACAACATCCCACCAAACTGCAAAGGGCAGGGTCATTTTAAAATGCAAGGAACATTCTAGTAAAGATTGGAAACCCTTCCATCTAAGCCCCTAGGTCCCCCACCCATAAAACAGAAAGCAGTTTACATAAAAAAAAGCCAAGAAAGAGACCAATTTTAACCAAAAGAAGCCATGGCCAGTGGGGACACCAAAAAATGGCCACAGTCTTTGCACATGCTTGAGGGGTTTGGGAGAGGAGTGGGGGAAAACTAACAGTGCACATGCAAACACGAACACAGAACAAGTAAAAGCAAACCAGATCTTAAACCAACTGATCCATATTATGTGAAGTCTTAGCACACCACAAAAGCAGCAGCAAGGAATTCCACTTGTCCCCCAAAACATGCTTCACTGTTACAGCTCTGTTGAACAGAGCTCCCCCTCCCACAAGCAGCACCCATTTTCTCCCCCCTTCCACAAAAAACACCCATTCTCTCCCCCCCTCCCACAAGCAGCACCCATTCTCTCTCCCCCTGCAAGCAGCACCCATTCCCCCCCCACATTCATTCTCTCCCCCCAAGCAGCACCCCAGGCCCCCTTTCCACCAGTGTTTCCCAGAAAAATAACTAAAAATAACTAACCCACCAATGGGGATTTGTCTGATGCAGGTCCAGCAGAAGCGTGGGATAACAAAGCCACAAACAAGCCAGGCCAGCCATCACTCTCTCTCCACCAAAATGGCTCATATCACCAGCATGCCAAATGAGGAGAACTCTTTTAACCCCACCCTAGGGGGTGGGGTACAGGCAGGCAGCCTGAGCCCTCAACAGCTGCACACTGGCACTCACTGCCTGGGCGTTTGAGTCTCCAGTCCAAACAGAGTCTTTCAAAGCAGTCCATAGGGCTCTGTGGAACACTGCCCCCACTGGTGGGGAAAGCAAAGTGCTTTTCCCCAGTCAGGCAGCATGGGCTCTAAGCCCAATAGCCCAAATCGCTTTTGTAAAGTTTTGTCTCTTAAGGGACTCCTTAGAGCAGGCTCAGCAGGAGGCACTGGCCCCCACCCCCTCAGCTCCTGCCTGCACATGTGTCCAGGGAGGGACAACAACAACACTGAGCACTCAGCTGATTGCTGAACTGGAGGACTAGGAGTAAGTCTGGAACAGGTTGCTGGCTCCCCCCTCCCTCCCCCCTTGGTGCCTTTTGGACTCAAGTGAGGGTTTTCTTTCTTGCTTGCTTGCTTGCTTTCTTGCTTTCTTTTTAAAAGCATGAAGAGTGTGTGGGCCCCTCCACACAGGACACCAGGCCCCTCCTAGTCTGATCCCCCTATCAGACTAGGAGGGGCTATGCCCCTGGTGTCCTGCAATGCGCACCACCCCTGCAATATACTGATAACGACAATTATCAGTATTATAAAATTAATCTGATATTGACAATTATCAGTATTATTGGATTAATCCCATACCAATAGTCCCACCCCTACCACTCAGTACTGATTATTGGATTGATCAGATTTCAAACATGCTTGCTTTGAACAAATTATTCCTTAGTTTGACATACAAATACCTGAACTCATGATCGGAGGAAATGGATTCTTTTCTGCACCCTGTAGGAGAAACATTCTCTGGGTGTTAAACGTCTCGTTAGCCCACATTAACCAGCACCAGGTGAGTGTCTACCTACCTGTTTATTAGGTGTTCACCAGATGTTCACCTCCACCAGTCATGTGGCTGCCACCTACCGGCCCCGCAGCCCCCACTTTTTGTGGGGTCTTGGAGAACATTTCGCTGCTGTGTGGAGGAAAGCTGGCAAATCCAGGCTAATGTGTGTCCACGTGTCCACATTCTGTCATTTAGGGTACATACAGTGCTTCTGCGTATCCAAGTCTGCCAGCACCATAGAGTTGAGGGTAGAAATCTTAGAGGAGTGACCATTTCCTGCCCTTCTCTCTGCTCTCACTTTCACTGGAGCTGCAAGTGGGGTCTGTGGCAAAATGCCCCTGTTTCCCTACCAGAGTACCCTAGACAAACACTCTGCTACACCCTATCAACACCCGCCCCCCCCAGGGCCTGGAGAAATTATTATTATTATTATTATTATTATTATTATTAATAAACATTTATAAAGCGCCGGTTGCAACCTGGCGCTGTGCAGAACATACAATCAGATGCGGTCCCTGCCTGTGGCTTACAATCTAAAAGACAAGGAGGGGGAGACAAGGAGAGGGGACAGCGGGAGAGACATGGGAGAAGACAAACAAACATTCAGGCGGATGCGAAGTCTCAGGTGCGTGTACTTGGCTTGGTTACAAGGTGGTCGGTAGCAGCAGTCAGCAGAGGAGGGCTGACAGTAAGAGCAAGGGGAAAGACTAGAGGGCATTGGGAAAGGCAGCATGGAAAAGGTGGGTCTTGAGGAGGGATTTGAAGGAGCGGAGGGAGGAGGCAAGGCGGATGTCGGCAGGGAGGGAGTTCCAGGCATGCGGGGCAGCGAGGGAGAAGGGACGAAGGCGGTTGGGCGAGCAGGAGAAACGAGGGAGAGCGAGGGAGGGGACAGAGGAAGAGCGGAGAGCGCGCGCAGGAGTGCGTAGGGAAATTAGGTCCGAGAGATAAGGGGGAGCTTGGTCATGGAGCGATTTGAACGTGAAAACCAGGAGTTTGAACAGGATACGTTCAGGAAGGGGGAGCCAGTGAAGGGAGAGGAGGAGAGGCGTTACATGGTCGAAGCGACGGGCAGAGTGAATGATCTTGGCGGCAGAGTTTTGGATCGCAACAAGGGGGGACAGGTGGGAGCGAGGGAGGCCAGCAAGGAGGAGGTTGCAGTAGTCGAGGCGAGAGATAACCATGGCATGAACAAGGATTTTGGCCGAGGAGACAGATAGAAAGGGGCGTATGCGGGCAATGTTGAGGAGAGCGAATCGGCAGGATTTGGCCACAGAGTCAATGTAAGGTTTAAAGGAGAGGTGCGTGTCAAAAATGAAGCCCAAGCTGCGGGCACGGAGAACAGGACGGATGGTGACCCCATCAATGCAGACGGTCAGGTCAGAGGGAGAGGAGGGGGATGGAGGAAAAATGAGGAGTTCAGTCTTGGCCATGTTCAGTTTGAGTTGGCGTCGGGACATCCAGGCGGAGATATCAGAGAGGCAGTCGACGAGGCGTGAGCGGACAGAGGAGGAGAGAGAGGGGGTAGAGAGATAGAGTTGGGTGTCATCAGCATAGAGATGGTATTGGAATCCGTGGGAGGCAATAATTTCGCCAAGGGACAGGGTGTAGATAGAGAAGAGGAGAGGGCCAAGGACAGAACCTTGGGGAACCCCAACCGAGAGGGGAAGGGAGGGGGAGGTCGACTCGGGGAGGGAGACATTAAAGGAGCGGTCAGAGAGGTAGGAGGAGAACCAGTCAAAGACAGAGCCACGGAAGCCCAAAGAGTAAAGCGAGTCCAAGAGGAGCGAGTGGTCGACAGTGTCAAAGGCAGCAGAGAGGTCAAGGAGGACAAGAACGGAGTAGTGGCGCTTCGATTTAGCGACAAGTAGATCAAATGCAAGGTCATAGGACAAGTGTTCTAGGCATGCTCCAAAAGCCAAGGACAGGGATCAGTATCTCAAGGTGAACACCATGATATCTCACCTAAGTGACATCACAGGTCTGAAGGCTTAGGCAGGTCACCTGGATTGGAGAAACTCCTATCTGGGGGCGATTCCCAAAGGGGAGGAGGGGTTGAGCTTAAAAAGCCAGGACACACCCCTTCCTCTCTCTCTCTTTGACTTTCTCTTTTGAAACTGCAACACGCTGCTGGCAGGGAGCCAGCTAAGACATGTTCCTCACCTGTTTCTACCTGCACAGGTGATGAGAAGGGGTGTGTAAGTACCAGCAGCTGCCTTTTTACCTTCAGTCCTAGGAGGCGATTACTCAAACCAGGGGACACCAGTATCCCCAAGATTTGAGACTCTATTTTAAGTTTGCTTCTACCTTTATCCTAAGCCTTTTCCCTTAGCCTTGTTGCCAAACCTTTTTTTCTGCTTTTGTCAAATAAAGCACCTCTTTTGTTTTGTAAAATGGATGTGTCTATGTCTGTAGTTTAAGGACCAGTGGCTGGAAAGAAAAAGGCTCTGGTGCCTTTAAACATTAGAAAGATTTATACCCATGAACGGGAGTCCTTGCAGGACACATAGGTTCCAACAGCCCTGCCTACGGAGAGTGACTCTAGGGAGACTGACCTCAGCAGGAGGGGTACCCGGGGAGCCGTGGGCGAAGATCTAGAGCTGGGCTGGGGTTCACATCTCTGGGAAGGCGTGAATCCCTTTAGTTTCCTGCTTCCCGGTGGTGGCAGCGATCTTTATATCTAACCCAGTAAGGTGGGTGGCTTCACTGTACAGCACCCCCTACTGTGTTTCATCACAGGGTCTGCCCATAAGTGCATGAACTATACTCAGGGGGCTTCCCATTTATTAGGCTAGACATACTAAACATGAGAGTGGGGGCTGCATGGACTAAACACAGACTCTAGCAGGCTAACGTCTAATTTGTTTTCATTCTCCGAGACCCTGCCATGAGGGCTATAGCGCTGGTGGGTTGTGGCCATGTGGCCAGTGGGGGCAAACATGTGGTGAATGCCTAATAAACATGTAGGGAGAAATTTACCTGGTGTGGGCTAATGTGAGCTAAAGTTTCATTTGTTAACACCCTATGAAATGTTAAGGGAGAATAGACAGGCTACTAAAGTTGGAAACACAACAATAATAATGGGTGACTTCAACTACCCTGATAATGGTTGGGTGAACATCACCTCGGTGTGTGATGTAGAGGTAAATACCATAAATGACTGCTTCTTGCATCCTGAATCCGATGAGAGGAGGAGCTACTTTGGATCTATTCCTAAGTGCAATGCAGGATCTAGTGCAAGGGGTAACAGTGGTGGAATCACTTGGTTATCATATTATAATTAAATACAATATGCTTGGGGGAATGCCAAATAAAACCACCACAGTAATCTTTAACTTTAAAAAGGGGAATGATAAGGAAACCAGTCAGAGGGAAACTAAAAGATGCATTTGTGAGGACTGAATGTCTGCAAGAGGTTTGGAAACTGTTTAAAAACACTGTGACAGGACAGTCTGCCAGAGACCTTTGGAGGGCTCTGGCCAGCCAATGGGGAAGTAGCCTAAGACCTGCTGCACACTTCAAGTTACACACCAGTCAACTGCCCCAGTGTCCGATCAGAACCTGGACCTGATCCTGGGGTATGTATTTGAGTCCTGGCCCTGGCCTCCTGTCACCCCTACAGCCAGGCCTATGCCACCAGAAGTACAAGAGTTCACTCATATGCAGGGCCAAAGCCCCTCTCAGTTCGAAGACCCTAAGGATCATATAGTCCATGTGGCACAAGCTGGGCAGACCCCACCCGAGTAGAGTCTTCTCTGATAGCTCCTCCAAAGACAGCAGCCTGCCTGCCTGGTTCTCTCTGGCTCTCAGGAGGATAGTCTCCAGTTCAGAAGAGAGCCCCTGCAGAGAGCTCCTTCTCCTACAGTTACACCAGACCAAATGAGCTGCAGGCTTATATAAGCCCTGCACATGCTCAGTGAGGCCTGGTCCACCTTAGCAGGTCTATGGACAGCCTCAGAGGCTTTCTCAAGCTTCTAGTGAGCATAGCCTCAGAGACTTACTCAGGCTTCTAGTAAGCATGCTGGGGGTCTTAGCCTCCAGCCAGGCCAATTCCCCATACTCTGCCACAAACACCATCTTGGAGGCCCAGATTAAATGTATTCCACAACTAAAAAATTTAAAAAAGGTAGCAAAAGGACCAATGTATGCCAGCATAGCTAAATGGTGAGGTGAAGGGGACCAATAGAACAAAAAAGATAAATGGAAAGTTAATGAGGAAAATAGGAAAAAGTACAAACAGTGGCAAATTAGAAGTAAAAATGTTAATAAGACAGGCAAAAATAAAATGTGAAGAGTGACTTGCTAAAGATTCAAAAATTATTAATAAAAATTATTACACATACATCAGAAGCAGGAAGCCTTTTGGAGAGTCAGTTGGGTCATTTGATGATATGGAGGTGAAAGGGGTTCTCAAGGATGACAAGGCAATTGCAGAGAAGCTAAATGAATTCTTTGCTTTGGTCTTCACTGCAGAGGATGTTGGAAAGATACCCACGCTAGAATAATTCTTTGTACATGATTAATCTGAGTCACAAATCAGCATGACTCTAGAAGAGTTACTATAGCACATTGACAAATTAAATAGTAAAAAGTCACCAGGACCTGATGGTATTCACCCAACAGTTCTGAAAGAATTCAAATATGAAGTTGCAGAACTATTATTTGTAATTTGTAACATATTGCTAAAATTTGCTTCTGTACCTGAGGACTGGAGAGTAACAAAATTAATGCCAGATTTATTTTTTAAAAGGCTACAGAGGTGACCGTTGAAACTACAGACCAGTTAGCGTCAATGCCTGGCAGTGTGGTGGAGATGGCTGTGAAGAACAGAATTATCAGGCATATTGATGAACATGACATAATGGGGAAGAGTCAGCATGGTTTTAGCAAAGAGAAGTTACGCCTCACTAAAGCTCTAACATTCTGAAGCCCGTGGCAGTGGTGTTGGCCTGGTCCTTGCTGGATCTTGCCAGTTCCAACCCCTCACCGCTCCTCCTTCTCACTCTTTCTCTTCCTTTGAGGTCTATTGTGTTTGCCTCTACTCCCCACTCCACCTCCGTGTGGCTGTCATCTACTGCCCATTGCTTTGACCATGTTCAGCCTCTTCTCTCCGCCCTGCACTGGGTCCCTCTACATGAACGTTTTCAGCACAAGCTCTTGGTCTTCACCTTCTAGGCTCTCATGGCCTTGCTCCCCCATATCTCTCTACTCTTGTATCCTGCCACAGTACTGTCCAGGAGCTTCTCTCCTCCTCAGCCTCTACTCTTGCCTGCTCATGACCCCCTTGCTCCACTAATCATCTTTGCCCCTTCTCCCTTGCTGACCCTCATGCCTGGGCCTCCCTCCCTGGATACGTTAGCTCTGCTCCCTCCCTCCAAACTTTCAAATCCCTCCTGAAAATCTACCTCTTCCTTCAGGCCTTCCCTAACTTGTCATGAGTGAAATTGCGTCCAATTCCCCCTCACTCAGAATCTAGTTCCCTGTAATTAACTGAAGCATGTGTGCTTACAACTTCTCAACCTCATGAATGTACTATTATCTATCCCCATGTTCGCCACACCCTTGTCTCCCCCCTCCCTTGTCTCTTAGATTGTAAGTCCTTTGGGGGCAGGGACCTGTCTATAACTACTAATTGTTCAGAGCCAGGCATCATCATCATCATCATCATCATGGAATTTTTTGAGGGTGTGAACAAGTGTGTGGATAAGGGTAAGCCGGTCAATACAGTGTAGCTGGATAAGGTTCTTAATGAGAGATTCTTAAGGAAACTAAGTAATCATGGGATAGGAGGCAGTGTCCTATTGTGGACTGGTATCTACTTAAAGGATAGGAAACAAAGGTTAAGACTAAATGGTCAATTTTCACAATGGAGAGTAGTAAATACTGGGGTTTACTAGAGGTCTGTACTGAGACCGGTGTTGCTTAATATATTTATTAATGATCTGGAAAAGGGATTAAAGATAAAGAGTAAGGTGTTCATACTTGCAGATAGGGATGTGCGAACAGGACAGAGTTCAGATGTTCGTCCGTTCAGACTAAAAACTTAGTTCAGGTTCGTGGGTTCGATCCAATGGAGTTTGGACCCCCCTGAACATTTGGTGGAGTTCGGTGCTGCCAAGAGGCTTGGGGTGCTCCAGAGACCCCCAGGGGGTTGTAACATGAGAAGTTGTAATGATGGACCCAGAACCCTGATGGTAAGTCCTGGGTCTGGAGTGGCTGCTTCTAGATGAAGTAGATGGACAGCTCCCTGTGTCTGTAACTTAGACCCAAGAACCCTTATGGTGGGTCCTGGGACTGGAGTGGCAGCTTCTCGATGAAGTGGAATGATGGCTCCCCATAATTGGAACGATGGCCCCAGAACCCTGGCGGTGGGTCCTGGGACTAGAGTGGCAGCTTCTCGATGAAGTGGAATGATGGCTCCCCGTAATTGGAATGATGACCCCAGAACCCTGGTGGTGGGTCCTGGGAATAGAGTGGCAGCTTCTAGATGAAGTGGAATGACAGCTCCCTATGATCGGAATGACAGCCCCAGAATCCTGATGGTGGGTTCTGGGACTTGAGTGGCTGGCACCCCTACTTGACTGGGCATTGCAGGCTGCCAGTCAGGCATTGACGGAGCAGTGGCAGAGGCCCTGAAAGGGCTCAGTGGCTGGCACTCCTACTTGGCTGGCTGTTGCAGACTGGCATCCTACTCAACTGAGTTCAAGAAGCTATATTGCAAAGTGGGAAACCTTGCCCGGTGGTAAATCTCGTGGACACCCAGCCCCTGCCTGCAGGTGCATTCATCCTACCTATGCCCATCTACAAGAGGGAGGAGCAGATGTCTGACATGCAGTACCAGAAGCAGCAGACATTAGATTGCCTGGACACAGTAACTGTGGCTGGCACCCCTGCTCGGCTGGGTATTTCAGGGTGGCTGGCATTGGTGGAGCAGCGGCAGAGGCCTGGCCAGGGCTCGGTGACTGGCACCCCTGCTCGTCCGGGCATTGGAGGCTGGATGGCCTCTGTGTGGGACACTTGCGGACAATGAAGTGGAATGACAGCCCTCCCTGCCTGGAACATAAGCCCCAGAACCCTGATGGTGGGTCCTGGGGCTGGGGTGGCTGGCACCCATACTCAGCCTGACATTGCAGGCTGCCAGCCAGGCATCAGTGGAGCAGCTGCAGAGGCCTGGCCAGGGGTCGGTGGCTGGCACCCCTGCTCGGCTGAGCATTGCAGGCTGGCTGGCATCGGTGGAGCAGCGGCAGAGACCCGGCCAGGGCCCAGTGACTGGCACCCCTGCTCAACTGAGTGTTGCAGGCTGTCTGGCATCGGGGAGCAGCAGCGGGGGAGCAGCGGGGGAATCATGTGGCCACCCAGTAGCAGACATTGGATTGCCAGGGTACAGTACCCGTGGCACAGCAGAGGCAGCAGAAGTGGACATTGGGTTGCCGGAGCACAGAACCTGTAGCACAGACAGCAGAGGCAACATTGGCAAGAGCAGACATTGGATTGCCCAGTAGCAGAAGCCATGGCACAGACAGCAGAGGCAACATTGGCAGCAGCAGCATCAGACATTGGATTGCCCGGTAGCAGAGCCAATGGCACAGACAACAGAGGTGGTATTGGCAGCAGCAGCAGACATTGGATTGACCGGGCACAGAACCCGTGAAACAGCAGAGATAGCAGCAGCAGGATTTTCCTGTGTGCAGCACCCATGGAGCCAGGATGGTAGGACTTTCTAGGGAAGAGCTCCCATACAGCAGCAGATGGCAGCAGCAGGATTGCATGGGCACATTTGGATTTGCTAGGGTAGAGCACCCATGGACCAGCATACAGCAGCAGTGGGATTACCAGGCCAGTGGGGCACATCACCCAGGGTTTCCAGGGCAAGCAGACAGGCACCTTGGCATGAGAGGCAGGCAGGCTGGGACAGGGCTTCAGCTTTGCCCACAGGGTGGGCAGACAGGCAGCGTGGCATGAGCATGGGAAGGCAGACTGAGGCAGGCTCTGATCTTGACCACCTGGGTGGGCAGACAGACAGGCAGCGTGGCCTGAGCAGAAGGCAGACTGAGGCAGGGTTTGAGCTTGGCAACCAAGGCAGGCAGACAGGGAGCGTGGCATGATCATGGGAAGGTAGACTGAGGCAGGCTTTGATCTTGACCACCTGGGCAGGTGGGAAGACAGGCATCGTGGCATGAGAATGGGAAGGCAGACTGAGGCAGGCTTTGATCTTGGCCACCTAGGTGGGTGGGCAGGCAGACAGCATGGCATAAGCAGAAGGCAGACTGAGGCAGGGTATGATCTTGGCCACCTGGATGGGTGGGCAGACAGGCAGCATGGCATGAGCATGGAAAGGCAGACTGAGGTAGGGTTTGATCTTGGCAACCTCGGCGGGCGGGAAGACAGGCAGCATGGCATGAGAGGCAGTAGGGAAGGCAGGCTGGGACCTTGGCAGGGCACTCAGATAGGCTGGTGAAGACTGTGCAGCGCGTGCACGAGTCATTCAGATAGTTGGGCCGAGATCATCTTGCCAGAGGCTGGCTGGCAGACTTACAGCTTCCCAATGCCACCCTGCATCATGAGGTCAGTCAGATAGGCTGTCCGAGGTCATCTAGTCAGAGAGAGAGAGAGGCAGGGCGGGCGCTGGGCATTGGGAGGGAGGGACAGCACCTCATCTGGAGCAGCCCAGATTGAGGAGGAGTCCCGTCCCAAGACGTCCCCTGGCATGGGATGTCGTGTGCCACTGCACCATCAATCTGTGTCCAGGGGCAGCTCGGGGAATCCCAGCAGCAGACGGTTCACCTTAATAAAAAGTAACTGCTCAACCAACTTGACCCTCAGTCTCAGGCGGTGCGGCAGGCAAATGTCCCCCACCATGGAGAACACCCGCTCACTGGGGACACTCATTGGTGGGCAGGACAAGAGACTCTTGGCCACTTTGGACAAGGCTGGCCACATGTTGGTCTTGTCAGCCCAGTAGGCCAAGGGATCGCTGCTGGGTTCAATGCACGGTTCCTCCTCCAGGTAGCTCTCCACTGCTGCTGAGGCGCTGTCATACTCACTCACATAACTGCCTGGGTACCACCTCCACCACTGCCCTCAACCATGCTGCCTGCCCTGCTGTGCACGAGCCCATGCTCGCCAGAGTGCCCTGCACATACAAGCTGCTGCTGGCAATAGGGGTGCTGCTGCTGCTCAGCCTGCTGCTGCTACTGCTACTGCTACTGCTAGCACTGGGGGCAGGGATACACCCCACCGGCTGAAAGGGGTGGCTGCTCCCACTCCCAATGTGGCAATAGAATATAGTGTTATTGATATCTTATGTTCTCCTGGCTTGGACAAAGGAAGCCAGACCTAACTTCGGTCAAGCAAAGGCAAAGAGCAGAGAGATGGTCCAGAACAGCCAGCAGGCCTGAGATTGTGATGGAATTCAAGCTGAGATGACTCAACATGTGGATAAGGCCCCATCAGCATACTAACAAAGGCATAGCCAGACAAGTATCTTCTCCTGGCACCGCCACACATGCTTAACAAAGCCTCCTGCTGAACAACTGGAGTTGACAAATGAAACCCATTGTGAACAGATAAGTGGGACATTTGCAACTCTGCTACTGACTTCCAGGCCAGGAAAAGAACAGTCAAGGAAAGATAAGGATGTTAATATGCTCAGGGCCCTCCTGCCCAGGAAGACGCTCTTCTGATATGCTAAAGAACTGTGTGATGTCACCATGACATGGCATCTGGCTATTACTGACCTGTACCTCAGAACTGTATAAGAGAACCTGGTCATACAACATGACTTTGGGTGAAGGCTAGTGGTCACCAGTTGGTGAATCACGTGGTTTCACTCCCTTCCAGACCTTGCACACACGGATCACAACTTGTCTTCGCTCGCCAGCAGCTCTACTCTCCAGCACCAAAGGGCCCTCTCTCAGTCTTTTCCCTGAATCAGCCTGCGTGCTTCCAGGATTTGGCCAGTCACAGGACACGTAAGATATCTTTATCTGGGGACTATCTGTATAATACTGTGTGTGTAGTATAATCCTGCCAAGAATAGAGAATCAAGGTGTGCCGTTCCAATAAAGTTTTGTTTTTGTACCACATTGGAGTGGTGTTTTATGACGATCTCGATCCCAATAATTTATTAGTTACACCACCATCCTCAGGGGCATCCTGCTGCTGCTGCGCACTCTCAAGAGCCTGCTCTGCTTGCTGGACCCTCTCCACCAGGTCACCCTTCCAGTGACCATAGAGCGCTGTCCTGCATGCCATGCTGTCCTTGACCCTGGGGTCCATCATGGTTCCCAAAATGTATTCCTCCTGCTGCAGGAGCTCATCAAACCACACCTTCAGCCCTGCCGCACCAGGGCAACTGCCTTATCTGGCAGTTTCCTGCCCTGAGGGCCACAATCCTACCCCTGGAGAATCTCCTCCAGCCTCCTCATGAGACTCTGGACCAGAGGGGTCACCTGGCTGATCGTGGCCGTGGAGGAGCTGATGGTCTCCGTCGCTACCAGGAACAGTTTGAGGACGAAGACCATGTTAGCCAGTATCTCCCATTCCACCCCATTGTACCCTGGAGGTGCCCAGCTGTTTGTCACCAATTGAACCTGATGCAAGGCAGCTTTCTGCTCGAGAAGCTGCTCAAGCATCAGGAACATGGAATTCCATCTTGTGGACACATCCTGCACCAGATGGTGCACTTTGGGGCCTTGCTCTGCCTGCTTCCCCTGGAAGAGGTCGCTGCCCTTCACGCTCCAGTTAAAGAAACCGACCAGCTTCCTCCCCCACTCGATCAGGGAGCTAAGGGTGCCTGCCCCAATCCCCTTCTCCCCCAAGCCCAGAGCGTCCCTGACTACCATGAGAAGGGTGTGTGTGGCACAAGGGATGCTGGTGAATCATGGAATGCTCTCAATATGTTGGCCGTATTGTGTGTCACCACACACCCCTTGGTGAAGGGCGTGCCTGGCGTGACCCACTCCCTCACCATGGTCGTCAGGGCTGCCTCGATGTTCCAAGTAGTGTGGGGGCTGTCCATTACTTCTGCCTGAAGCAGGGCCCAGTTATACCCTGATTCGGGACCCCTCCTGCCACTGCCAAACGCTGTCTCTGGGTCCTGCCACCAGTGCACCGTCATCGCCAGGTAGGCGTGCTGCGCATTCCTACTCAACCACAGGTCTGTGGTGAAGTGGACGGTGGCACCCTCAGCCCTTGCCAGCTGCTCCCTCACCCACTCCTTTAATGGTACAGGGCTGGCACCACCTGCCGACTCAGGGTGGTGCACGAGGGCAGTTTAACTGGGGGGTCAGGAACCCAATCAGGTGCCTAAACCCCATGTCCCTAACCACCGAGAAGAGCTAACCATCCAGCGCTATCATTTCCCCTAACATGCGCATGGCTTTCAGTTGAAAGCCACGCCGACCTCCACATCCTGCAGCTGCCGATGGACTTGGCAGCTGCCCCCCCAGCTCCTCCATGGTGCACTGATGCTTCTGCTGCTCCCCCCTAGCCACGATACTGCTCCTGCTGCTAGAGGCAGTTGTTAGAGCAGGACGCTTGCCCACTGATAGAGGCGGACAACTGACCGCTGCAGTCGGAAACCCGCTGTCGTCCACTGCCCCTGCCTGCCCGCTTAACAGCATAACGCTGTGGCATGCCTTCAAATGCCTTGCCGTGGCAGTTGTACCAAGGTTGGTGAGCACCTGCCCACGCTTCACCACCTTCTGGCACAAAGTGCACTGCACCTCCCTTGGATCATCCACCTGCACCAACTTAAAATGTGCCCAGACAGAGGATTTTTTGCCCCCTCCTGCCTTCTGGCCCTCACCAGGTGACGCACTGCTGACAGCGCTGCTGGGAGGGGCAGAACATGGTGGTGACAAAGAGGGACAGCCATCGCATCAGCACCAGACATTTCCTCCGCAGGACTAGTGTCTGCCTCACTGTCCCCAATCAGAGTGATGTTCCACGAAGGGGAGTACTGGGACCCTGAGGTTGATGGACTGCCCACCATGCTGCTGCCACTCTCCCTGTGCCCCCTATAGCTGCTGCTACTGCTGCTGCTGCTCCTCTCTCTGCTGCCATTGCCCGGGGATTGGGCCCTGCCTCTAGCAGTCGAGATGTGATCCACCAGCCCTGCACTGCTGGGGATCACCTCAATAATGGGGGTCAGGGACATTGGTGGTCCTGGAAGAACATCCGACCCCGAAGCACCGGCTCCTGCAGCCGAAGCAGAGACAGCCACAGCCTCCTGGAGTGCAGGCCTTCCAGTGCCCTGCGTTGTAGTGGAGGACGCTGGCAGGAGGCACCACTGAACCACACCCCTAATGCCACTGCTGGGAGCCTCTGAAGCATGACTGCCAAAATCAGGCCTGTGCAGTTTGGGGCGTGGTGATGGGCTCAGGCTGCTGCTGATGCCTGCTGCCACTCTGCTGGCACAGCACCTGCCACCTCTGCCACGTGCCCCATTGCCCACCTTACGGGCAGCAGACCAGCCTCTCCTGCTTCCCTTCTCCGTTTCTCCCTCCCAAAGAATGCAGAGGAAGATTTTATATTTTTAAAATTTATTTATTCAAATTTATAATCGAATATTATATATATCTACACTAACTCTAACTGCTATTAACTATTCTAAAACATATGGAACTAAATGGAATATTATCTAATATCTACAAAGGCCTAGTCCTACAAACACACTATAAAATATTAACACTGAATCATTACACACTATCTCTATCTCTATAACTAAACTAACTACTACAACTATCTATCTATAGTAACTATCTAATATCTAATCTCTCTCTCTCTGTCTCTCTCTCTCTCTCTCTCTGTATATACACAGGGATGTGGGGCAGGGGGGACCACAGACAGCTCACAACAAAGAACACAGGGAGGGGTACAAAACCGAAATGAAACTTAAATCAAGCTAGTGCTACTCTAAATAAATCCAAAAACAGGGGGAGGGAATCAGGGATGGAATATCTACAGGGAGGAGGGAAGGATTCAATGGACGGGAGGGAGAAAGAACACAGGGAGGGATAAAAAATAAAAATAACACCTAAATCTATCTAATCTAATCTAAATAAATGAAACTATGGAGGTAAATGTGTGGAAATGGGTGAAATAGGAGGAGGATGGTAATGGATTAGGAACACAAACTGCTGGGAGAGGGAGACTTCTGAAAACGCCTGCTGACAGGATCAGTGGCTAGCTCAGAAGGAATTGGAAGGGGGGACGACAATGACTTTTGTTACTTGCTGTGCCCGCCTTACCACAAGCCCCATTGGCTCCGTGCAACCTAGCCTGTGGCCAATCACAGACTGCGAAGCCAGTGGTCTGAGGGAAAGAGGGATGGTGATTGGGCAGGCTGGCTGCTAGTCCAAGCCTCTCCACCTCTGGCACCAGGAAGTCTGCTCCTCAGCTGCCCCGCCCCCAGGCCTGCCAGGCATGTTTTTCCCACTTGAACGCCGCCGAACTCACCCGAATGCCGCCGAACTGTTTGGGGGTTTGCCATTTGGTTCGGCCGTCCGGTTCGGCTGTTCGAATGGGCCGTGTTTGGGCCGAACACAGAATGTCTGAACCGCGTTAGCACATCCCTTCTTGCAGATAACACAGGTTATTCAAGATAGTTAAGACTGGGGAAAACTGTGAGGAATTTCAGGAAGATCTTGCAAAACTTGGAGACTGGGTAACTAAATGGAAGATGAAATTCAATGCTGACAAGTGCAATGTAAGGTACATAGGGAAAAATAATCCAAACTATACCTACATAATGCTGGGTTTTAAATTAGGGGTCACAACTCAGGAAAAGGATTTTGGAGTTATTGGGTGCCTCTACAAGAGCTGTGGTAGACTCAGTCCCTTGGTGCCCCATGGTGGGCAATCCCTTCCACGGAGGCCAGCGTGGAGATCAGGACAGATGGTCCCCTCCACCATCATGGGGCAGCTGGGCAGGCTGCTCTTGGCCATACCACCATCCCCGTTGTGGGCCCAGGTGCCGAACACACAAGTGACCGTTCGGTCCTTCCTCTCCATCAACCCAACCAATATCCCTCCCATTGCCATAATGTGAATGCACAGAACTGAAGTTAGTATCCACCACACAAGTACTATATATTGGTTTAGCTGCCTCAAAGGCTCTGCTTGGCGAAAGGGAGTTTCTGCAGCTAGCTACAACTAGCTCATTTCATTCATTTCATTCATTTATTAGATTTCTATACCGCCCCATCCTGCACAGCAGCTCGGGGCGGTTTACAACAATAAAAAACATTTAAAAACATTTAAAATACAACCATAAAACATATCAATAAAGCTGGTGGTATATAAAAATAAATAGACAGGTGGGGGATTAAAAATCACCCCCCCCCTCCCTCCCAAAGGCCTGGGCAAACAGCCAGGTCTTACAGTTCCGCCGAAAGGTCAAAAGGCTTGGGGCCAGGCGAGCTTCCTCCGGAAGGGAGTTCCACAGCCGCGGCCCTACCACCGAGAATGCCCGCTCCATCGTGGCCCCCCGCTTAACACGGGGGACCTCCAGGAGGGCACCCCCGGCAGACCGCAGGAGTCGTTCCGGGGCGCGAAGGGCGAGGCGGTCCCTAAGGTAAGAGGGGCCAAGGCCGTATAGGGCTTTATAGATCATTACTAGGACCTTGAACCTGGCCCGGCACACTATCGGCAGCCAGTGCAGCGCTCGGAGCACCGGTGTAATGTGCTCCCGGCGACCCGTCCCCGTAAGAAGACGGGCCGCCGCATTCTGCACCAGCTGCAGCCTCCGGGCCAGGAACAAGGGAAGCCCCACGTAGAGCGCGTTACAGTAGTCGAGTCGCGAGGTGACGAAGGCATGGATGAGGGAGGCCAGGTCCGGGCCAGAGACATACGGACGCAGCCTACGTACCAGATAAAGCTGGCGGAAGGCAGCCTTCGCGGCTGCCTCCACCTGCTGCTCCAGCCGCAGGCCTGCGTCCAATATGACCCCCAGACTCCGGACCTGCTGAGCTACAGGGGGGCAAACCCCCCCAATCAGGGGGGCCACCACCCCCTTCGCCCTCCCCACCACCATTACCTCCGTCTTATCTGGGTTGAGTTTCAGTCTGCTCTGTCGCATCCAATCCGCCACGGCCTCCAAACATTGGGATAGCACCGAGACAGCAGGGTCTGGGTCGGTAGAAAACGAGAGGTACAGCTGAGTATCATCAGCATACTGGTGACATCGCACCCCGAACCCTCTCACGACCTCCCCCAAGGGCTGCATATAGATGTTAAATAATAATGGAGACAAGATCGATCCCTGCGGAACGCCACACGGTAAGGCGCGGGGGCTCGATGTTTCTTCCCCCAACACCACCCGTTGGCTCCTCCCCGAGAGGAATGAACGGAACCATTCAAGAACAGTTCCGTCCAGACCCCCCCGGTCACGCAGTCGTCTCAACAGCAGCCCATGGTCCACGGTGTCAAAAGCGGCCGAGAGATCGAGCAGGATGAGAAATGTCGAACATCCCGCATCCATCTCCCGGCGGAGGTCGTCCACCAAGGCCACCAACGCCGTCTCGGTGCCATAGCCGGGGCGGAACCCAGATTGAAACGGGTCAAGGAGCCCGATATTATCTAGATGACCCTGGAGCTGGAGCGCCACTGCCCGCTCAATAACCTTCCCTAAAAAGGGAAGGTTAGAGACAGGTCGGTAGCTGGCGAGCGCGTCTACGTCCAACGATGGTTTTTTCAGCAGGGGGCGCACCACAGCCTCTTTTAAGCAAGGCGACAACCTCCCCTGCCGAAGGGACGCATTCACCACCCTCGCCAGCACCGTCCCCAACGTCTCCCCGGAAGCTTTTATTAACCAGGACGGGCACGGATCTAGTTGACAACACGTGGCCCTCACAGACCCCAGGACATCCACCACATCGGCCGGCGTCACTTCCTGAAACTCACCCCATAAAGATGGACCAGACGGACCCTCCGCCCCCCCGCGCTCTTCCCCTACTGCTATCAACCCAGCGTCGAAATCGGCCTGAATCCGAGCGATCTTGTCTGCGAAGTAGATGACAAACTCCTCACAGCGGGCCCGGGACAAGTCCCCATCCAGGCGGAGGGAGGCCGGACTAACCAGCCCCCGCACCACCCGAAACAGCTCCGCTGGACGCGACTTCGCAGACGCTATGAGGACGGCGAGGAATTCCTTCCTCGCCGTCCTCACAGCCTCCACATAGGACCGCAAATGGGCCCTATGGAGAAGACGATCGGAGACAGACCGAGTCCGACGCCAGCGTCGCTCTAGCCTCCTGCCCACACGCTTCATACACCGCAGCCCCTCAGTAAACCAAGGGGTCCTGCGGTGACGAGACCGAGGCAGAAGGCGCCTCGGAGCCACCCTGTCAATGGCCTCCTCCAGCAAGATGTTCCAATGCCGGACCAGCTCATCCACAGAGTGACCGTCCACATCCAGGGTAAGCTCCCTCAGGACCTCCTGGAACCGCTGGGGTTCCATCAGCCTCCGAGGGCGGACCATCCTAACTGGTCCCTTCCCCTTCTGGAGGGGGCGCGCTAAAAGACCGGCCTGAAGGAGGTAATGGTCCGTCCACGACAAGGGCACCGCTGTCACCTCCCCCACAACCGGACCCCCCGCCTCAAGGCCAGAGCCGAAGATCAGGTCGAGGATATGTCCCCCCACGTGGGTCGGGCAGATCACCTCCTGGGACAAGTTCATAGTTGCCATGGCGGCCATGAACTCCCGCTCCGCCCCAACAAGGCCGGCATCGGCGTGGACGTTGAAGTCCCCCAGAACCAAAGTCCTGGGGGAGCCCAACACCACCTCCGAGGCCAGCTCCGCTAGAGCGGTAAGGGATGCCGCCGGGCATGAAGGGGCCCGGTACACCAGCAGCACCCCTAGCTTGCCCCCAGCCAAATCGATCACCACGTGCAGAGCCTCTACACCCACAATCTCCGGCACTGGATACCTCCTAACAGGCCAGTCTTCCCTAAAAACAATAGCTACGCCTCCTCCCCGGCCGCTCATGCGGGGCTGATGCTGCACGGCATACCCAGCTGGAACCAGATCCGCCAAAGTTGGACCGGCCAGATCATCCAGCCAGGTCTCCGTGATGCATGCGAGGTCCACGGCCCCATCCACGATCAAGTCGTGGATAATCGGGGCCTTGTTAACCACGGACCTCGCATTCATCAGCACCAGCCCCCCACTAGCTCTACTCGTGTTTGCTGCAACTAGCTCTACTAGACTGTTTTCACCTGTGGATCATCTCTACCTCCTCCCCCTAGGTACCATATATTGGCTTAGCTGCATTGAAAGTCAAAGGGTGAAGTGTGTTGGTGGGCTGTTGGCTGATGGTAGTGGCAGAAGCGGCTACGTTCCTTGCTTGTTGATCTGGAGGAGGGTGTGGAGTTTTTGACCTCTGTCAATCTGGTTGACCTGCTGATTTCTGGGTGTAGTTTTTATTGAGATAGAATTTATGTTAGTTGGTGGTGCAGGAGGATTTTTTTTATGATGCTGCACTCTAGAAAAATTTAGTTTGTTGATGGGGTTCTCTTAACTAATACAATGCAAGTGGCAGGAGGGTTGGATCAAATGATCAGAGGAAGTTAACCGGCTTTCTTGCTAAGATTTACTCATTGCACTCTGGAGTTGTATCACCTGATCCTACTGCAGAGCTGGGGGAAGATGATTTGTGGCACCAAATATGTCAGCATCAAATATAACATTATGTGATTGACGAAGAGTCCAACAAGGAAAGATTATTTCTGCAGGACTCCGTATCAAGACCTGCTCAGATTGTAGAAACTCTAGTGACTGATTCTTCTTTGTGCTCTGTGGTTTTTATGGGCATGTGGATGAGTCCATTCTCCAGCTCAGTTGGAGCCAGTTGGGGAATTAAGTCAACCCCATCCACATAAAGTTACTATCCTTGCTGCCCTGTCAGGGCACAATATTAATCTCTGATAGGGGTATCAGTAGTGTTTTCTACTGGCATAATCAACAAGAGCCCTTGATGGTGTTTTCAGCCATAAACCTACTCAAAAAGTGGTTAATTTATCCAGACCTCCCAAAGTCCCTCACAGTCCACCTATACCACTGGGTTGTGCGACTTCTCCCAAAAAGTGGGTCTCCAAACATAAAATACCACAAACATAAACCTAGTCCCTTCTGGGCATTCACAACCAGGACCTCTGTGGCTTTAGGTAGCCCTTAGACCTCTGGGTCTAACACAGTATCCGAGGCGCTTTACATGGTTTTTAGACGATTTCTCCCTCCAGGCCTTCACTTATGCCGACTGTTCTGGCTTGGTGACCAGCAATTCAATCCAGAGTTTAGAAACCTCAGCCTTACTGCTGGATCAGAGGCTTCTTTCAAGATATCCTTCTGCTACAGTCCCCCCTGTTCAAGTGACAAGCTGCCTTTTTATATGCCCCTCCCCTTCCTGGGCTTGGTCAGAGCAAGTACACACCTCTCCTTAACCTTCTACACCTGTGTGTGTGGCTAGAGGCTTAATTGCCTCTATAACTAGCTAGTGGCTCATCTGCCTTCAATTAGAGCTGCAGCAGCTAACTAGCTAGCATTGTTTATCTTAGTTTTATCTGGATGCTACTTGGTGCTAAGCATCCACTGTTACAGTGTATTAAGAGATTAGCACCCCCCACTCAAACCCCCTCAGTAGACATCGCCACATGGCGGGGACTGGGTACTAGAGGTGGGACCCCGGGCCCATTACTGGCTACCGGATTTACCGGTTACCGGTTCTCTAAAAACCGGATTCCCGGATTAAATCCGGTATGCCGGTACCGGTTTTATTTCATTGATTTCAATGGGGCGCTGTGTCCCCATTGAAATCAATGAATTCCTTCCCCCTCCCCCTCCCAGGCTG